>JALJCO010013178.1:600000-1008008 GCA_023101725.1 Atherinomorus stipes
CGTTCTCTTCCGGGCCAGTACAATGTCCCTGCTCTGTTCCACTTCGTAAATTGAATAAACGCCAACCCTACTTAAATTTTCATGCATTCCCGACTGAAGTGATACAAAGGAAGAAGTGGATCAAAGCGATTCGCCGGAGTGAAGGGCCGAACTTTATAATAAAACAACGTAGCACGTTTGTTTGTAGCCGGCACTTTAATGATGCTAACAGCTGGCGTTAGCAGGCTAGCGTTAGCAGGCTAGCGTTAGCTGACGTGCCTAACTTTGTGCGTCTTAAAACACACAAGCATCTGAAAATCCGGTCTGTACCCTCCTGTTTCCAGTGGAACAACTGGGAACTGCCAAGAAAGGAGACGCTTTCAGATGCTTGTGTGTTTTCAGCCGCACAAACTTAGGCATGTCATCAAACGCTAGCTGGCTAATGCTAGCCTGCTAATGCTAGCCTGCTAACACCAACTGTGTAGTCTGCCGGCTACAAACAAATGTGCTACGTTGTTTATTTTAAAGTTCGGCCTTTCACCCCGGCGAATTGATCGCTTTGATCCACTTCTTCCTTAGCATCACTTCAGACGAGAATAAATTAAAACTTAAGTATGGTTGGCGTTTATCCGATTCACAAAGTGTAACAGAGCAGGGACATTGGATTAACCTATTGTTGAAATGGCCCGGAAGAGGAAATGCCTAGATTCCGGAAAGCGTGATAATCCCCTATTCCCCCTGATGCTTATTGTTTTTCCAGTGGCCTTCATAGACCACTGGGTGACATGTAGCTAAAAGCCAGGCTATGAACCAGGGATGGCTAAACTGAGAAATAGTGTGCTCCTCTGTGTATACAGTATGATACCTGCTCTGCCAGGTGAGCTAAACA
Organism: Atherinomorus stipes; assembly: GCA_023101725.1. Taxonomy (NCBI): domain Eukaryota; kingdom Metazoa; phylum Chordata; class Actinopteri; order Atheriniformes; family Atherinidae; genus Atherinomorus; species Atherinomorus stipes. Next base: position 600,869 of record JALJCO010013178.1, read on the forward strand.
TGGCCCCACAAAACTTTGACTGCATCTAGAGGATCTGTCTGAATCCCAGTGCTTGCAGTACATGCAATCTACACTATGTTGCAAAAAGTATTTGCTCACCTGCCTTGACTCACATATTAGCTTAAAGGAACAGTACACCCACAGAATGATGTGCGTTCATTTTCTACTCACCGTCATGCTGAGCAAGACTCTGGAGCACTTTTTTAATATCTCAAATGCAGCCGGAGATTAGAGAGGTTGTCGTTTTCCCCCAACTTTCCTATGATCCAGCGCCTGAACCAAAAAGGTCCATGAAAGTCCACAAATACTTGGAAATATTCCTCCATACTGCTCGTCCAATGTAATCCAAGTGTCCTGAGTGGGTAGCGTCCATAATTTACTCCAAACATCATTTAGTATATTTATGAAGCTTAGACAGTACAACATATAGCCGCTGCAAAGCGCATGAGAGTTTACGACACTACGGAAGCCGCGGCAGACGAGATGGCGCACACTCCATTTCTTTCTTTCTTTGTTTTAAATCAATAGCCAACCTCTCCTTTTTGTCCCGGTTTGACTATAGCTTGTTCACTCTTAGCACAATGTAAACAGCAAATTTCTTCTTCTATACTTGCATTATTGGCAGAGTAGTCGCTGACTGCCACGGCTTCCATACTGTCGTGAAGAGTCATGTTGGAAGAGGAAGGGCAGCTCCAAACTGTTCCCACAAAGTTGGGAATTGTCCAAAATGTCTTGGTATGCTGAAGCATTTCGAGTTCCTTTCACTGGAACTAAGGGGCCAAGCCCAGCTCCTGAAAAAACAGCCCCACATCATAATCCCCCCTCCACCAAACTTTACACTTGGTACAATGCAGTCAGACAAGTACTGTTGTCCTGACAACCACCAAACCCATCAGACACCTCCATCAGATTGCCAGATGGAGAAGCGTGATTCATCACTCCAGAGAACGCCTCCACTGCTCTAGAGTCCTGTGGTGGCGTGCTTTACAGCACCGCATCCAACGTTTTTCATTGCACTTGGTGATGTACTGTTTGGATGCAGCTGCTCGACCATGGAAACCCATTCCATGAAGCTCTCTGTGCACTGTTCTTGAGCTGATCTGAAGGCCACATGAAGTTTGGAGGTCTGTAGTGATTGACTCTGCAGAAAGTTGGTGGCCTCTTCGCACTATGCACTTCAGTATCCGCTGACCCCGCTCCATAAGTTTATGTGGCCTCCCACTTTGTGGCTGAGTTGCTGTCATTCCCACACACTTCCATTTTCTTATAATACAGCTGAAAGTGGAATATTTATGAGCAAGGAAATTTCACAACTGAGTTTGTTGCACAGGTGGCATCCTATCACAGTTCCATGCTGGAATTCAATGAGCTCCTGAGAGTGACCCATTCTTTCACAAATGTTTGTAAAAACAGTCTGCATGCCTAGGTACTTCATTTTTTACACCTGTGGCCATGGAAGTGATTGGAACACCTGATTCCCATAATTTGGATGGGTGAGCAAATATAGTGCAGGTCAGGGTGGCCAAGTCCAGTCTTAAAGAGCCACAAAAGAATCTTGGAAAAGGATGGATCTAAAAGTTGCAGAATTGTGGCTGTAGAGAACTGGACACTCCCAATCTACATGAACAGTAAGAAGCACCGATCTTAGTGTGTAGCATACCAAAATGATGGGAAAGGCTAAAAGCCTATACTGAGCATTGAACCAAGCATTTATATGATGGAAATGTTTAATATGAGTTTCCATCAACCAAAACAGCGCAGGTACTCTTGCAGCATTCTGCAAAACCTCTTTTTAGTACATACACACGCACACGTACTGTGCGTCCCAGCTGGATAAAAAAAAAAGCCGACGTGTAGCTGGACCATGTCTGTCATCCTTTCATCAGCCTCTCCATCTCTCTCAAACAAAGCACATAAAAAATGTGAAACTCTAATTTGACAAATTCAGACCCAAACATTCCACATTTTATGTAATAAAGCTGAGGCGTCATGAACTGACTGCATGTCTGACCATTAGAAGAGTTGCAGCGACTGTTGCTGAAACTCCTTTCTGAACTTTCCATAATTTCCTGTGTGAGATGTTATTTCAATTTTATAGCAGCTTGATCTCACTTGGAGCTCACTGACTGCACTTTCTATTGATGAAATGACAATAAATTAAACCATCGTCCACTCACCGACATGCCGTCTGCAAGTGAAATGTCCGATAGTTGCTCAGTTTGTGCATGAAAATGTAATTTATAACTGCAGAGTGATAGCCTACATAAGTAATCAAATTTATATTGGATTTTAAAATACACAATAGCTTCAAAGTAACGATTAATACAGTCCTTTATTGAAAAACCAGGTTTGGATAACAGCAGACTGATTGCGCAAGACTCCTACGTCTAGTCTACTACCGGACTCAAAACATTTCCATTTAGACAATCATACCCCACCTAGCCTCTTCACAAATTCTTGTTGTTCCTGGTTTGATACCGGTTTTAATTTGTCTTTGCATTTTATATCATTTTAATGTTTCTTATGTTTTTAATGTCTGTGTACAGTGACCTTGGGTGTTTTGATAAGTGCTTTTAAATAAAATGTATTATTATTTATTATTAGTCTGAAGCAGTTGTGAAATTTGTTTGTGCCTGACAGAAGATTAGAAATACAAGAAAATTGGTGAATGCGGCATTTTCTCCTAAATCACTCGTACAAACCATTAAAGAACGAATTTGTTCGTACGAATGCTTCTTGCATGAGGCCCAGTGTCTGAACACCCCAATTGAGAGACACGGCTCTACAGGCTACAGCCATTCATCTGGTGTTGGTAAAGCTGGGGTTCATAGTTCCCCGCCTCTCTCTTGTTCTTCTTGTGTGAGTTGATGCACTGTATGTTTCTGGCCTTTTTGTTCAAATGACCCTAGAAACTTACAGAACTGGTGGCATCTGGAATTTCCGCATTCAGCAGTTATTAAGGTTGTGAAAGTGAAGACAAACTACTCCTCTTCTGTATCTTTCTTTCACCGTCATGTCTGTTCAGTCGTATTACACACAATGTTTGAACAAAGTAGAGAGATATGCTTTGTTTTGCCTTCAGTTAAATGCTGTAAGCTGCTCAGTATGAACAAAATGACTAATTAGTGAAGTGTCCATGTCAATTAATGGCTAAAGAGAGGAGTGAAAACCAGGTTTGCGCACATTTAATAGTGTACAGTAGTTTTACAATGAAGCCAGTTTAAACTACTACCATAATAAAAACTTTGTTTTTGCTTCTGATGACCACACTTATGTGATTGCAAAAGTCAAGGACCAAACGTGTGGATTAACAGACACATGAATGATAGGAAAGGAAATTAATGACTTACTGTGAATTTTAGGGTTCTCCAATGGAAACAATATTAAAGCACACAAAAAACTGCACAAGATATGTGTGAAAAAAACTAAGATTTTACAGCTCAGAAAAATGAAGATAACATTGTTGTAAGATGATCAGATAATTATGCAACATGTTTTAGGCTGATGGGATCTGATGTTGATTGCGATGATCACAGAGTCATTTTTCTATGATGTGCTTAGATAAAGAAAAAAAAAAAAAAGGGTTCCAGCCTAATTTTGGATTCACTCTCACACATGAGAAGGAAACACATAACATCTCTTCCCGTCTACATCTTGTTTTTTTCCTCCATCTGTCCTAGCTTTAAACAGGTCTTCATCTTTCCCTGACAGCCATGATGTTTTATTAACTAGTGAGATGCAGGACACCTGAGCCAGATTGAGGTAAAGGTGAAAAGAGAAAAACCTGCTGCCAAGCTTATTTTACACTCCAAACGCGAAAGTTGTATGCCACATGAATACCTTCACCATATAATCTCAAACATGTGCAAACCTCAGAAGCCGCACTGGAGAAATTCCTTTAAAATGTAATCTGTAAACACCATTATGCAACATGATATCTTATGCAACTAGCCTGTCTAGTAATTGATTCATGGACCAAGAATATTCAAGAGGGGTTGACAGCTTTCATGCAATGGTTGTAAAATAAAAATGATAAAAATATGTTAATGTGCAAAGTCAAACATCAGACTTCTTTAAAGGCTTCACTGATAAACACTGCAAGTTTGTTTGATCAACAAAAAAATCCCTGATAGCACCAGCTATATTGAATTACATTAATTTTAAACAAATATTCATTTCATCCCTGACCCAGAGCTGGCCTCCACCTGCGGCAAGATAAGCCCTTTACCATGTGTGGCGATTACAAGACAGAGAGAATATACTGATTGCACTGATAGCATAACTCAAAAGAAAGCCTTGATGCGTGCATAGCATGAGTGAAATTCCCTAGTAGCTGTAAATCCACTAATGCACGCACAGACTGATGGTGTTTTTCTAGAGATAAAACCAAAAAGATTTACATGAAGGGCTGCGCCAAAAAAACAATTCCAATTTTTTCTTAAAACTAAAGGCCTTTACACACCTACTCCGAATATTTCGTCTGAAAGACTCGCACGGCAAAAGCTTTAATCAAATTAATGTCAACAGTTGCGTCTCATCAGTGACAAAATGCCGTCTTGCGATTTTGCGACGTTTATTTTTTCGAACTGAGGTCGATTTTCTTAATGTTCGCATCCGACAGATACACAATCCACCAATCAGAGAAGGCGCTCTGACCATCACAGAGCTGGTCTCAAGCAAAAAGAGAAAGGATAAAGAGAGACGTGTCGCTTGGTCACTGCTACTGCATCATTATGGCTCAGGTGTTATCACCTTCGTGTCGCAGCACTCTTGTTTGGCAAACAAGGGAGGGGGCGGGGTGTCCACAGCTGAAGTAGCAGTGTTTTCCCTACATTTTGTAGCCATTTGAGGTTATTAGCTACATATGTTGTATTTAAAATCCCCATCTGGCATCTCCAGCTGTTTTCAGCATCCAGAAGTTTACCTGCAGCCACCTCTCCCTCCATCACTGCTGCACGTGCTCACGTTCCTCTGGAATACAAATGCAAGTTTGTTCTCGCATCTTCCTAACTTCACGTTGGAGCAGGTGTATATAGACAAATGCGTCAATATTTCTCCTCCGAATTATTCGCAATTTCGTGCCGTTTATTCGCATCGGTCCTGGTGTGAAAAGGCCTTAATAGTGAAATTTTCTTGAGCAAATTTCCTGCAAGATTTCTCCCGTTTTACAGGACAAGCATAGTGGGATTAATTTAGCAACAAGCATCACATTCTGTTGAGCCTTCTCCAAACATTCCTCAGTAGTTATAAATCTCTGTTTTGAGCTAAGAAAACATAAAGCTACAAGTACAAGGAGAACAAGCTGCAACCAGAAGTAACAGTTAGTGCACCAGTTATCTTGTCAATCGATATGAATCATTTTTTTAAAGCAGTACAGTTAATTCATAATTTAATTTTAAACTTTGTGATGTAACAGTGTGCACATGTATAAGAAAGTTCAATTTAATTGCATGACAAATTTCGGAAATGTCTTGTTTTAAGACAAGTCATATCCTTCTGATTAAACCAAAAGACACTGCAAATTAAAACACTGAAGAGTTCTTGAATACAGCATTTAAAATTGGCCACTTGCCTCTGCTCAACAATTGTGAGTGTGTTTAGGATGGGAAGGGGGGAAAGGACAGCAAAAAAGAAAAAGGGGGAAAAAAAAGGGGAAGGGCAAACAGCCGCCCAGAGGGGGCCGCCGCGAACCAGAAGTTAAGAGATTGCAGCTGGTTGCAGAAAAAAGTCAAGAGAAATCAAATGGCATTTTTTCCCAACCAGATTTCCCAGCCAAAAAAGGCTGCACAAATATATCATGTTTATCACTAAAATGAAATCAATATTTGTAAATTATATATTGCAAAGACATTTTGGATTGAAAAGGGAGATGTGCAGGTGTATTATTGAAGGCTGCATTCCACTTACTATAGAGGAAGCACTTGTTCAAGTAACTAGAATGCACTGGTTCAATATTTAACAATGATATCACATATGATATGATTTCCTAATATACAATTTAGAGTCCTAGTTCGAGGACACAAATCATCAAATCTAAAATTAGAAGAAAAATTACTACTCATTACAAAAAAAAGAACTTAAGTAAAATGACAAAACATGTAAAAAAATATAATGAACACAATGCCACTCATTACTATCTGACATTCAAATTAAGAAAAATACTTTTGTATTATCAAATTCAAACCATCATATTTCCATTTTTATATGGTCCATTAACATAAAACAAAAAGTTTCAAATCTTCACTTTCCCATGAATGCGCACAGTACTAGGAGTATTGAAAATGTTTAGTTACTTAAAAATCGTGTTAAAGTAAGTAGCTAGTTAGCAAGTGTAGAAACCGTCACGAAAGAACCTGATTAGAAGGAAGCTCCTACTTAGGCAATACCTGGATAAATCAATGTTGGCTTTTGTCTCAGGTTAAACTCTAAATCCATCTGTTTCATTTTTATGACAGCAAGTGAAAGAAACCTTCATCAGAGTCTTATAATTGTTTGATTGCAGTGTGTAAAGGCAGGCACTAGTTCAAGTTCAAGTTTATTTGTATAGCACGCCTACAACAGCTATAGTCACACAAAGTGCTACACAGATATCTAAAAATACATAAATAGATATAGTACATTAACCTTGGATCACACCAGCATGATCAGATCACGAGACATGTTCACTTGGAAGCGCTGGTCTGACACTCCCCCAGTTTTTGTTTGACATTGATGGAGCATGGAAAACGAGATATGTAATTTTTTAAATTTGAAAATAATAAGTGTAATTTATAGATAAGTCTGAGAATAATTTGTAAATCGATTGATATCAGAAATTTCTTCAGCGTGCCACTAGAGAGAGTGCGAGTACCACCAGTGGTATGCATCATATTTTAAGAACAATTGCAATTTTCCAGAAGTTTAAATTACCATCAGGTGAGTCACTAAGCAGCTCCTGAAACTATATTAGATTTAAGGACAATGTTGATATTCTCTCTATAGATCTGTATCACAGATAAATCAAATGTGAATTTGGTTAATCTGAATTAGGTCACAGGTCAGCGTGAAAGGTAGGACACATTGTTGAAACAAATGCTGGCTCTGCTGCACCAAAAAATCTTCTTTTGAGGGATGAAGAGAAAAGGAATTTTGTGTCTATGTTTTATTTTAGACCCCTCAAACCATTTTAGTAACACAGTCTAGGGAAAACCCTGACCTTTCCTTTAATGCTTGCCCCTTTATGTTAACATTAGTTGCCCAACTAATTCATTGTATCTACTTTCTGACGTCAAATGACCTCAATGAAAACCAATGAAATCCTTAGTTTTTAAAAATTTATGTTGCGTGACATTTTTCCCTCTCCAGTGAGTACTTCCTTTTTACCCTATTACCCAATCTCAAAGCTCTGTAGTGATATGAAAAAGAATAACCTGATTAGTCCCTTTGTCTGCACTAAAAAAGCACAAAAAGAACCTAGCAGAGCTCTAACTTAGTTCTACAAATATTTGAGATTAAAAAAAAAAGATATAGGCTATGTATTTATGTAACATCTGTCTGACCAACACTAACTTATATGTATCCCCTGGGTGTCTGGATTAAATGGTGGTTTTTGTCTCATTTACTTGAGTTTAATTACAAATCCATTATTGACCAAATAATTTGGACTAAAACTCAGAGAAATTGGAAACTCACAGAAACTAAATTACAGATCTGAGCCTGTATAATTCACACAAACTTGTGGCTGTTCATAGATCACATCTGCACACAGGAACTGAATTCAATAAAAAAAAAAAAAAACCTGTATTAAGTCCAATTTCTCAAATGTAAATCAAATTAAATGTCAAAGAATCTTTTTAGAATGAAGTGGGTCTATTACGTACTTGCACATACACAGCAGCAATGTACGTCAGCAGCCAAAAAAGCATGTTGGTTTTCTCTATCAGTGGGAAAGATGAGGGTGAGTCGGTTCACTGTACAGTAGTACAGTACACATTGAGAAGTGATTGAACCTGCAAAACGTCATACATGAAATGTTGAAGTCTAAGCATACTAAAATAAAGCTGCTTTTACACCAGAATGTGATGAGGCCTGCAAAATTAGAATACCTAGTAAAATTGTGAAAAGCATTGTGACTGATTGACATTCAAAAAATTCTCAACTTCCAAAACCTTATTTAACAGCTCTAGCTTTAACATTAGCATTCATGTATGCACAGTATAGCCGCTTTCAGACTTGCATTGAAGAATATTTGCAGTAAACCAACATTGTTTAAGCTAACCAGTGTCAATGAAGTTGAACGAAAAGGGGGGGGGGGCTGTTTGCTTTATAGTGTGCTCTAATTGGAGCAATTGAATTACGTAGCATGCTAAGACTACGTAGAATGATAAGCTGCTGTCTGATTCAGCCGTTTTTGAGCAAAGAAACAAAGCTGACAGACCATAAACAGGAACTTTGATACTCACTATGGACATTCACATGGCCTTACCAGTACACAACAGATCATATTATACCCCTAAACCCCAGAAAAGTAAAATTTGATGTCTTGGCACCTTTAACTAATGAAGTTTGATTTGGCCCTGACTCAGATGTCTGACAGCATGGTAGCCTATCACTGCTGCATGTCTGTAGGTGGCAATGCAGGTTCAATTAAGAGATTTTGACATTGTCCCAGACTGTACAGTATTGGACAAACCTTTCACAGCACCACCCACTGGTTTCTGAAAAGCTGAATTAATGCTTGATGGGCAGTTCCCACCATCACCATCTTGGCTGCATTGCACGTCTTGTCACTTTCAGAAAACACAAAAATAGGAAGAAGTGTGAAGCAGAGAGGGGGGCAAATAGTTGGTACTCAATGAACTCAGCTGTCTGAAGCTAAGCCAGAGCTAATGGGAGCTAACAGAGAAAAGCTTGCTTAAGCTAAGGTGCGCTGTTAGCTGGATTAAAACCACTGTTATGCTACTATGCTACAGGCTGAGGCCTTCCTGAGAGCTAGCTTGGAGATAGCCACTAGCCACCAGCTAACAGCTGATCTTTTGCCTGTCAGTCAAAAAGACACACCCCTAATTATGCAAAAATTTCAGATTAAATGAAAACTTGACCTAGTAAACCTAAAATGATTTTTTGAACCAGGCTGTAAACATGTTTATTTCAGCTGTGAAGATGTCCTTTTAACATGAGAGTCTGTGGGGACTGACTCCCTCTTGCAGCCAACCCCTAGCAGATGAGGGGTGAACTGCAATTTTCACTCATCTGGGTTGGCTTCACTTTTCTACACCCGAGTTTGCCGTTTGAATTGTCCATGTGTCCATGAAACAGTTTAATTCTTGGCATTTTGAATGTGTGATGCTAACAGTATAGCTGAGGTAGGCTGCCACAATGTCAATGTTGGGAAAACACTAGAGATGCACTCCACTTTTTTCTGATTCAATCTGATACCTGGGCTGAGCAATACCCGATACCAATCAGATACTACTGTTGAATGAACGAACTGTATCTTGCCATGTGAGCGAAGGCATCAAGCTTGACATAAACATTTAGCCTTGTTTAAAAAAAAAGGTAACAATTTAACAGAGATATAAATGTACTTAATTTTATATATTAACAATTAATAAATACATTTCTTATGCTATTAATGAAAACAGAAATGACTTAATTGGAGCGCTGGATCGGCCTGATCCAGCCAATTTGTCAGTACTGGAGCCGATATCCGATGGGTATTGAGTCGGTGCATCTCTAGAAAAAACTGTGCAGAGAAGCAAATAAACTTTCTTTTTCATTAATTAATCTGTTGATAATTGTTGTCTCTGTAGAGTAAAGCAGAAACAAAGCATCTCTATTCTGCTGTTAAAACCCCAAAGCTGTTAAGTTTTAAATGAAAAGAAATACACTTTCTTATCTAGGCAAATTAACAGGGAAGTCTCTGATGGGTATTGATGTCTGCAATTCAATAACAGACTCGTTATTCAAAAGGACATCAGTAAAATGCTAGACTAAGATGATAAATAGTACACTTAATTGTGACATAATCTCTGAGGGTTTGTAAGCATTGATCACCGACTAACTGATATTTACAACAGCACACCCAAGTGTGAACATGCTGTCCGGAGGCATGCATTTGCCACAGCAGTTCAAGTATGGCACGTCAGATTTGACAGAATGATAACACCATGAGATACAATTACATGAATGGATGACTTAAGAATATCAGTTTAGCCGGGTAGCAAGGACACCTGTGTGTGTATACTCCTTTTTCTGTGACATCCAACCAAAACATGAATAATGGGAGACAGAATGCTGTATAATTATCTGTATTTGTATTCATGATCGCAAGAGTTGGAGTGATGACATGTAAAAAAAGCTGACAGCAATGTTAAATCAGAACAGAAAGAAATATCCAGACCTGCACAAGACTGACAAGCTAATCGTCTTAGTGAAATAGGAACTACTTTCAAAACAGAACAACTAAGCGGTTTGATGTGTGAGTAAAATAATAAGTACCGGATGCAGAGGTAAAATTAATAAAGGCAGTACACAGAACGTGATGGAAATCTAGTGATGGGGTGAGCTAAGGTTGAAGGAATACCCAAATGTCTTAGAGTGGAAATACTGACTGAAACTATACACGAGGTGAGAGATTTGTGTGCAACATGCTGAAATTGTGCAAAGCCATCCCAAATCTGAAAGCATGACTCACTTCAGGGCATATTCAAACATTAAAAAAATTCTTATGTGTGCTTGCACATTCCTCCACATACATCCACACTCTCAGAATATAAAACATTACATAGGGGGTGTACAGAAGGAGGAAGAATGCTGAGAAAGTAAAGTCTTTGCTCTGAACTTAAATAGAAAAAGCCTGAGCGTAGCAGACAATTTGGAGTCATTACATTCTTACAAGTGACTACCCTTGTGTTTGACCTCTGCAAAGAAAAGTTCTTTCTCACAGAGGAGCCACTGAATTAGTTCAGATAAGAGATACTGTATGTGAGCTGAACAGTGGTGTAGTGGGTAAAAATGGTGTGGGCTCAACTACTATAGCTAACTTTGTTTTTAGCTTCAGATAAAACAAGTGTGAGTCAAGTTGATTCTACTTTTTGTGTGTCAACTTATTTTATATATATATATATATATATATATATATATATATATATATATATATATATATCTGTGTGAAAGTTTTGCCCCCTTCCTAATTTCTTACTTTTTTGCATGTTTGTCACACTTAAATGTTTCAGATCATCAAACAAATTTTAATGTGAGTCAAAGATAACACAAGTAAACAGAAGCTTCAGTTTTTGAATGATGATTTTTATTAGTGGGGGGGGGGGGGGGGGGGGGGGGGGGGGGGATTCAAACCTCCATGGTCCTGTGTGAAAAAGTGATTGCCGCCCCCCTGTTGTTAAAATTTGGAATTTAAAAATAACTTTGGAAAGCTGATTTGAATTTCTCTAGCCACACCAAGGTTGGATTACTGCCACACCTGTTCTCGAGCAAGAAATCACTTAAATAGGGCCTGCCTGACGAAGTTTAGTAGACCAAAAAGATCCTCAAAAGCTAGACATCATGTTGCGATCCAAATAGAATTCAGTAAAAAATAAGAAACAAAGTAATTGAGATCTATCAGTCTGTAAAAAGTAACAAAGCCATTTCTAAAGCTTTGGGACACCAGTGAACAACAGTGAGAGCCATTATCCACAAATGGTGAAAACATGGAACAGTGGTGAACCTTCACAGGAGCAGCCGACCGACCAAAATTACCCCACGAGCAAAGCGACGACTCATCCTAGAGGTCACAAAAGACCCCAGAACAACATCCAAGAACTGCAGGCCTCACTTGCCTCAATTAAGGTCGGTGTTCATGACTCCACCATAAGAAAGACCGGGCAAAAATGGCATGCATGGCAGAGTTCCAAGACCAAAGAAAGCAAAAAGAGCATAAAGGATCGTCTCAGGATGACAGAAAGCATCGTGATGATCCCCAAGACTTCTGGGAAAATACTCTGAACTGACAAGACAAAGTTAAACTTTTTGGAAGGTGGAGGTCCCATTACATCTGGCGTAAAAGTAACATGGCATTTCAGAAAAGGAACATCATACCAAAAGTAAAATATGGTGGTTTTAGTGTGATGGTCTGGGGCTGTTTTGCTGCTTCAGGACCTGGAAGACTTGCTGTGGTAAATGGAACCATGAATTCTGCTGTCTACCAAAAATCCTGAAGGAGAATGTCCGGCCATCTGTTGGTGACCTCAAGCTGAAGTGCACTTGGGTTCTGCAGCAGGACTATGATCCAAAACACACCAGCAAGTCCACCTCTGAATTGCTTAAGAAAAACAAAATGCAGACTTTGGAGTGGCCTAGTCAAAGTCACGACCTGAATCCAATAGAGATGCTGTGGCATGACCTTAAAAAGGAAAATGCGGGAAAATCCTCCATTGTGGCTGAATTACAACAATTCTGCAAAGATGAGTGGGCCAACATTCCTCCACATGGCTGTAAAAGACTCATTGCTAGTTATCACAAACACTTGATTGCAGTTGTTGATGCTAAGGGTGGCCCAACCAGTTATTAGGTTTGGGGGCAATCACTTTTTCACGCAGGGCCATTTAAGTTTGGATTTTTTTCCCCCCTTAAAAATAAAAATCTTCATTTAAAAACTGCATTTTCTGTTTATTTGTGTTATCTTTGTCTTACATTTAAATTTGTTTGATGATCTGAAACAATTAAGTGTGACTAACATGCAAAAAAGTAAGAAATTAGGAAGGGGGCAAACATTTTTTCACACAGCTGTATATACACACTGTATGTGTGTGTGTGTTAGGGGTGCAACAATACAAAAAAATCATGGTAGGATTTGATACTCAAGTGTCACTGTTCAATATTTTTTCAATGCAATAAAAAGAAATTTTCATGCCTTCTTTAATCGTTGTACTTTTGAACAAGATGCGCTTACCATCGGGTCATATTTAACATGAAACTAAAGTAGTTCTGAACACCAGATCTGATTGATGGTGGAGGAGCTTCAACTCTGGGTACAGATGAGGCAGCATGTTGCAACGAGCTAACTTCTTATAGTTTGTCAGAGGTTATACAGTATGTGCTGGATAATGAGTCCACGCAAAGTTTTGGCTGTATTGATTTTCCCCCTTTTATCAGGATGTGGTGCACATTTGGATGCATCATTGAAAAACTTCACTGCTCATTAAAGGCCTGGCATGTGCTCCACATCACTACTGGTCACATTTGCGTTTTTTTCTGCACAGAGATACTTTTCATTTTGCTGTTGTATAAATGCCCCCACCCCCCCTTTCAAAACTGCAAATGAAGTTTTGCATTTTCTGTGGAAATATCATGTCAACAGGGCCTTAAAAATAAAGTTTTACTTGAGATTACAATCCACAAAGCTGGATATAGAAAAAAAAAATATATATATAAAAACACAACAACAAGCAAACATTAATGAAGTGGCAGCAAAGGTAGAAAACAGGCAATAATAAAATATATTGGGTAATAAAAGTACATTAAAGTGTAGGAATATATTGGATAGAGATTTAATTGAGGGCCAATATGCATAAATATATTCTTACTTGACTTTTACAAGTGCTCACTGTGCTGCACCACCGAGGACTGCCACCCCATGATTTTTATGGATGTGATGATGTAGGGGCAGGAGTCTGCTACTGGGGAAACTAAGGCCATATACTGGCTGATAGAGAGGTTTTAACAAATCTGGAATACATGAATTAGATATGGCACCCATCACTTCATAAACTAAAGCCCAACTGATATATCGCTTGATTAAAAATGAAAAGTGCAAAAAAAATTGAATCACAGGTTTTCAACATGAAGTTATTCATGCTTAATCCATCTTTACATTCATGCAACATAATGCAGATAATGTTTCACAATTTGTCATCAAATTTTGGCCCATTGAGCTGCCTGTATGACTTGATCATTCATGATGAAATCACGACTTTCTGCAGCACATGGAGCGGGGAACACGTCACAGTGGATGGTGGTGCAGAGTTGAATGGTTTTTAGAAATATATGGATGTCAAGTCAATGAGCAACTGATTCCATCATTTCATCTTGTTCAGAAGAGATCTTTTGTGATGCACTTATATAAATGAATGCTGGATATGGTTTAGTTTTTTTTTTTTTTTTAATCTTTTTTTTTCCATTTAGTTTCTATGGCAGATCCAGAGCGTTTTATTACAAAACACTATTATCTTTCAATATTATATTATATTAAATCCTACGCAATTAATCTTCCATAAATAACTAAATAAATTGTGTATAATGTGAAATGAAGTGTCCCTGGATATTATTCACGGCAATCAAGTGATAACTCCTTATGTTAACCAAATTTTGCCATCTCACCCACACAGCGGTGTCTTGATCATCTGGGACGGGCAGTCCAACCTGCCTTTTGTCCATGAAACAGGCAGGAGAGCATGAGCTGTTATAGAGCTGCTATAAATGACAGGAACCAGTAGCCATCAGCTACTGGTAGTACCTGGGTAGTACCTTTTGGGTAGTACCTGTATATGCTTTGTTACGCCCCAGGGGTCTGTTGCACGAAGCAGGTTCAACAAACTGAGTGTAACTCTGAACTCTGAGTTGATCTACTCGGAGATGCGAAACTCTGAGTTTTCCGTCCCAGAACAGCTGATTTGAGTTGGTTTAATCAACTCAGAGTAGTTCAACCCGGGGCTTAACATGTGCGCTACCAAGATAAAAAGCCAACATCAATTGAGTACTGAGTCAACGAGTCACCATGGCAACGTAGACGTGAGGGCGGGGCTGCGTTCGCCATTGAATGGAGCTATAACTTTTAAAGACTCATATGGCGAGTTTGAACTGCTGCTGCTGCAAGCAAAAAAAAAAAAAAAAGAAAAAAGAAAGAAAGAAAGACGGCATGGGAGAAGATTAAAGTTTAAATGCTGTCCTTTACAATCACAACGACATTATAGAGTAGAACTATTTAATGGTAACGCGACAGTCTCGGATCCTGTCAGTATGATTCCAGGTGGCTCCGTGTATGGACACCTGATTGGTCTAATGGTCTGCGTGCTCGGCAGCCACCTGGGAGGCCGATGTTCGAATCCAGCTCTGTAGCCTACTTTCAGTGTAGCCTTTTTATTTATTTAACTTGAGTGCAATTCCTCAGGGAGAAGCGCTCTTGTCGGCAGCAAAATAAATAAATATAACCGTCGCATTTCTCAAATGCCTGCATCTCCAATGAAAGAAAAAAATCTATTTGCGAAAAAATGCAGGACAACAAACAATATGCTTTGAGGGGAAAAGCGTATGGCAACATGAAAAAGTTACACAAAGGATTGAACCACAGCTTTCCATGTGACAGACATGCACCTTAACAATTTAGCCAGAAACAGAGTCAGACAAAAATGATCAGAGGAAACCATGTCTCGGAAACAGAGTGACAGGACCTCCAACTGTCACGTATGGCTGGTGATATTATAAATGTACGGACGGATCAGCTTGTGTATGTAGATAACTGACTGTGATGTGTTACTGTAACGTCAGAAATGACAACTGTCGGAAATGAAACTTCTATCTGTGGTCTGATAATGATCTCCAGATATTTAACCCTTCCTGCAGCATCTTAATTCATGAAATCCTTATTGAAAGAACTCGTCTGTAACCTACTGACTCTGATTTATTTTTAACATGTTTTATTTGAGACGGCAGCAGCCAAAACTCGCCGCTGACTGACTGAATGAATGAATGAGGAAAAGAAATGGAGAGTGTGGCTAAAAGTGGGTGGAGACAGCAAGAAACTCAAGGTTTCTCCACATTAACCTGCTCCCGACTAGGTTAGTTTCAGAGAGTCGTTACCATGGTAACTCACCGAGGGTTTAAGTTACCCCTTTTCGTGCAACAGGCTGGAGTTACTACTCTTTCCTTGGGTTGAGTAACCTACCTTTGTGTTACGGAAAACTCAGTTTCCGAATTTTAGGATTAAACAACTCAGGGTTTTCATTAAACCTGCTTCGTGCAACAGACCCCAGCTCTGCAAGGGGTTGGGGGATGCAACGAAAAGGCTGGTTTCAGGTGGAATGAAAAATTTTATTTTTCAGGAGGTTAATTACGGCATAAACATAAAACCTGGAAAATCTAAACTGAAAAGGAGTTGGGGTTAGTAGTGCTGCTCAAAGGAACAAATCAAAGTACAGACAAAGCCTAAACTAAAGGGCCAAAAGGGGGAAAACCAACAGAAACCTAAACTACGAATTCTTCAAACCAAAAAAGGGAATGGAGCGGCACCAATAAGCTTAAAAGTAACCAAAACCAAAACAAGACCCAGCTATCCTTACTCCAAAACTAACCAGTGTAAAATGCAATAAACACAAAGACAACCCAAGACCGAAACTCAATCACATGCACACAGCACACTGCTTGTTGCACACTGCCTTTCTCCAGAATATAGTGAATTATACTAAATGTTTAGGTTGTTTATTTGTAATATATTTTTGGCACAGTTTTGTATGTTATTTATGTATGAAAGAAAATATAGTCCAAAACTTCAATCAATAAATGTGTTTTTGCCAATTTTTCATGACCTCTGGCCTTTAGTGGAGAGTGGACCAGACAAACTGTCCCAGATAAATTAAAGCATCTTGCTCATGAACAGTCAACAGGTCCACAAGTCTGATTGGATGGTACAGAAAACACTTGATTGCAGTGATTGCCTCAAAGTGTTTGAGGCACTTTGAGGCACTTTTGTCAGTTTCAACTTATTTCACTGACTGCTGATTTTTTTCTGTTTATATGGGAGGGTGTCCAACTTTTGCACTCCAATGTATATAACTATATATACACACATAAATACAGTACATACACACAGACTTTTGGGGGGGTGGTTAGGGGTTAACCCTAGCCCTCACTACTGTAATTTTTTGTGGATCACCTGAATGTAAAGCTAAAGTTTGAGGAGGAATCTGGAGGCAACAGAAACACTAAATCACTCATGCAGAAAGGCACGCAACATAGCAGGAGTTCCAGATGATAGAAGACTTTTATACTTTCATATTTTGTAGATAATATATCTGTGCATGCTTCTGATATCTCAAGTCCTACACTTCTCAAAACGCAAACACAATGTCAATTACATCATCAAAGCAATTATCCCAGTCTTCAGACAGCTCCCTCCGGAGCTGGAAAAGACATTTTTCAAATGGCCATCAGTTCATTAAGACGGCTCTGTTAAATATGTGATACACCACTATATCATGGAGAAAACATAATAAATATTCAAAATATCAAGTGAAATATTTAGCATTAAGTGATTTGCTTGATTAGGGAACTGAAATAAATTTAATCTGTGCTTTTCAATGAGAATGTTGCCATGTTTTTTGATGAAGGTAATGCAATGTGATTAAAAGTTTAAGAAAATGTACTGATTGGCCATGTAACAAGACCATCTTTGTCAAGCAATTTCAAAATCAAGAACTGATATTAAAAGTAAAATATTAAGTAGACAAAAAGTACACAATACTCTTCTACATGGATATCCAGACATTTTCAATAAACAAGACTACCCCTGACTGCTGGGGAAGATATCATTTGGCAGAGAGTTGCAGAAAACCTACTAAGTAGACACTATACTGCCTAAGTGTTTTATAATATAGCTTTATTGCATTAATTAAGCCACAACTAGATCAAGAACCATTGTAATTTTGTGACACTAGAGCAGCTTTTTTATATCTTTTAAGTCACCATCATTGATTACTGGTTTTAACTTTCTACTGTGACAGAGGTAGGCTCTCTCATGCTATATACTGGCCTTTTCAAATACTTTATACTTGGAAAAGAAAACTACTGATACCTATCATATTCAAGTCAAGTCAATTTCCTTTACAGAGGTCGTTATCACAAATCAAATGCGCCTCAGGGGTACAATAACCGCAGCATGAAATACTCTGTCCTTCTGTCTCTTGTTGTCTGCAGCATTAAACTTTGCCTCTTTCCTGTGTACATATACTGAAAGGGTAATGTGGATTAGCTTTCTGAGTAAAAGAGAAAGAAGGTAATTTCGTGATGTCTCATGATCACAGCTTTAACAGCAGATTAATCTAATACAATCAGAGCAGAGGGATCTGCGGTTACTCATCAGAAAGAGAGAGAAAGACATGTGAGGGTCATTAGGTGGGCTCAATGAGGAGCCTGTTGGCTGGCAAGGGTGAATATTTTACATGAATCTCTCCCTCCCTCTCAGTCTATGGTTTAAAGAACACAGTGCTGTCAGTGTTTACCTTTCTTTGCCGAGCTCTATCGCGTCTCTGCAGAGTGAAAAATACCAAAACTTCCTCTAAGGCTAACTCTCAAAACAATGTTCAAGTTATTCAAGACTTATGAAAACAAGACGGCAAACATCCAGCAGACATATTTAATTCAGAGAGAAGAATGTTTGTTGAAACACATTAAAAACTAATTTCAAATGGACTTTAAAGAACCTTGACAATAAAATGTTTGAGAATTAAAGACGACTGGATTCTCGAGGAAGAAAAACAAAACATAAAGCAACTGCCTTTGTAGAATTACTTTATCGTAATAAAACCAGCAGACAAAATCAAAGTTGAAAATTGAGCATTTCATACAAAAGCAAGGACACACAATTAAGCTGGATTTATTGTTGCTACAGATAGATCATTGCAGCAAACACAGGGGGTGGTTACAGTAGCGTTACCCTGCATGAACATAACTATTTTTTTTCTGAAATAAATAATATCAGGCAGGAACAATCAGTGATGCAGTAATTATCCAATGGGGAGTGTGGTGATGAAGGTGTGGTGATCAGAACCAATCCACAGGAGTGTTGAAGCAGCATGAAAAATGAAACACAGATGAAGTCAATAATCAAGTGGCCATAACAGTCACATGACAGGATGAAATCATACAAACTGCTACAAACACCATTCTCATCCTTTATTGTCTTGGGTACTCCGTTATAATTCAAAGCAGTTGACAAGCCGCTATGACATCACGCAGTTACATAGCTGATTCCTATCCGGCCAATACGGTATCTGCTAGTTAAAGGTACGGTTGGTAGTGGAAACACGACAGGGATCAGTATTTACTCAACCATTCCCCAGCTAATTGTCTTGTCCCTAACCGGACCTGCTGGAGGAATTGCAAGACAACGTACATTTTCACCACAGAAAATGGAATCGGCATCCTGCATTTTCTTCACCTGATGTGGACCGAGACATACATTTCAGGTGGACCAGAGTTTGTTTCTTTCATGTGCATTCAAGTCTGTAGACATCAGTTACATTTAAACTGTCACATCTAACTTTCACAAACTATATCTGCATCCTGTAAATTAGCTTAACTCACTGGCTGCCATTCACGTATTTCCACGTTTATTCAAATCCGAAAGTTAACTGTCAATCACGTGTTTCCACGTTACTTAAGGGTTTTAATCGGGGGAGCTGTTTTGATCTCGGGCGGAGCATGTCAGAGAGAACCAAGGGCTCATCATAATTTTTTTCCGTAGTTTTCATCTAATCCAGCAGATGGTGGTGTCAGACAAGCTTTAAAAAAACCTACCAGGAAGTGATGGGCCTCTATGATGCTTCCTGTGTTACCTTGCTAACGGCTGTTAGCCCAAGAAGTATGCTGGATTCTGTTGCAACGGTGAAAGAACATGGTGACCGGTCGTAATCGAAGCAGCTTAGGAGATGGATGAAGAAGGAAAGTTTGTGGAAAAAGTGATCGGTGACAGACAGACACGATCGATCGAAGACACATCCACTGATGAAAATACAGCAGCGAAGTGCGCCAGCTGAAAGTGAAAGTAAGTCAACAGCACGCAGTTGTTTTCTGCGGGGGGGGGGGGGGGGGGGGGGGGGGGGGGGGCACCTAAGCTGCGGTAGAGGGAGAGAGGGTGGAGTAGAGAGATGTTTCTGCTCTATGTTTCTGCCAAATATGTTGTGAAACAAACTTGTTGTGGCTTATTCAGCAAGTAAATAATTACAGTATTTTCCCATCAAAACTCTTTTCTCAGTGTTGTATTTGTTGTTTCATAGAAGTAAACAGCTGTTCAGATGATGAAGGTGTTACTGAAGTAAATAATATTGGCATCAAAGACACTTTTCCACTTGAAGTGGACCTCAGCATTCAAGGCTAGTTTTCTTAGCTTTTTGGTCAGAAACAGGCATTTTCGCTGCAACAAACCCATGTTCTACTGCAGATTACTAAAGAATGGAAAAAGCTAGAAACAAATGTTTTTTTTTCTGATAAAAGAAGAGTCTAAGCTTTTCTTTGGTACATGCAGTGTTTGTATTGGCATAGTACACAATATTCTGTGGATCTCCCAAAATCAGTGAAAATGCTTAAAAATCCTGGCAATATGGAGCGCTCTGCTCGGAAAAGGTCTGGCAGTCAATGAGTTAATAGTTGATGCTGTTCGACTGCTGTTTGAAATTAATTTTCTGAAACCACGGGTGGTGTTTGATCTACATCCATTATACTCACAATTTTTTTCACAAACATTTACTGATTCACAGTATAATCACAACTCTAAAATCACCTTCCTAATATTGTATAGGTCCACTCATGATGCCAAAACAGCTCTGACCCTTCCTGAGGCTAGCTGCTAAAGTCACTCTGTGTATCAGGGGAAGAGGGTGGGGAGAAGCAGCTCGTATCAGCTTGTGTCCTTAGAAGGAAAACACATTTAAAGTCAAAACAACTCAACTATTTAAGAAATGTGAAAATGTGTATGATACTGTATGAAATGGCCTTTATGACTACTTTTTTTTTTACTGGCTTACAAGGCTCTAAATGGGTTAGCTCCTCCATATTTGACTGAGCTTTTAATCAAGCATGCTCAAACTAGATCTCTGAGGTCCTCTTTACAGTTGCTTTTGGAGGTTCCTTGAACCAGATGTGTCTCTCGAGTAGGGGTAGGCGATATTGCCAAAAAATGATATCACAATATATTTTCCATAATACCTCGATGACGATATCACAGACGATATTGATGTCTTATTGAGAAGTCAGAGCTTCTGTAAAATCCTTTCACTGATACCCACTTTTAATAAAGCCTCTACAGTTCCATACTGCATCATGGTATATTAACATTATTACACATATGTGTTAATATTACTGCTGCATGTGGCATTTTACAGATAAAATATTTCAGGTTTAGCCAATTTAACTAATTTAATCATTATTTCATTTCATTTTTTATATACTGAGCAACAGGGTATAGGCATAGATGTAAAATGCAACTTGAATGACATTTACAAACATCAGCCCACACAAGTAACCTAGTTCTATTTCTTCCTTTATCTTACTAACCATTCATGTATGTGGAACGTCCACCAGCTCATCTCTGTTTATTGTCTTCACATGTAGCTCCACTCACTTCTTGGAAGCTGCTAACGTTAACATGAACTTGTGCTGCAGTGGTGCTGCTAGCTGCCTTGTAGCTAAACATTTAGAGGCATTTAGTAGCTTCATCCATCAGTTCCCATCCAGCCTGTGTCCAGCGTGGCCTCCGGAGCAAAATCACGGGCGTTTTAATCATTTGTTTTCTTGTGGATCCCCGCACTCACGGACGCTCTGCATCACACACGTTACGTTAAAGGCTGGTGAGAGTTGACGCCCCGCGAAGGTCGGGACAAACCCACAACGCTGCTGGAACTGAGACCCGGTCGGCCGCCGGCCACCCTGGAGTACCGGGTGTTCTGTGATTCTTCAGAACACACAGATGTCCGTCCCCCTGGACTCCACACGTAATAAGCTTGTCAGATGCTTGAGAAGTTTACCTGCCTGTAGGCTCTGCCTCTCTCCCCGTCGCCACTGCGTTCACGTACAGCTCAGATTTCTGACAGCTTATCCTTTCCTGTGAGGTGGCAACGCAGCTTCAGTTAACAAATTTTGACGTCCATGCAAAATGATTTATTTCCCGGGATTGTGTGGCACGAACAATATAGCCGTCATGACTGAGTCAATGATGGGGAAACAGATGCTGCAGGGTTGAGGTGTGATTGAATGACGTCATCAGGCCGAAAATGTGTTATCACGGTTTATTTTCTACTGGTGTCAAAAAACTACCGGTATTATCACAAACGATACGATATTGCCCACCCCTACTCTTGAGGCGATAGAGCCTTCTACGTGATGGCCCTGAAATTGTGAAATGGGCAGCCATTACATATTAGAAGTGCCAAGTCTGTTCAAGCTTTCAAAACCTTACTGAAAACATATTTCTTTGCACTAGCTTTTAATTCCTAGTTGAGGTGGTCTTTCATACTCTGTACTTTTTATTCTTCAGTTCAGTTCAGAATTTTTGACATAGGGCCTCATTTACTAGTGAGCCAGAATACTACTTATCACTGAAGACAGCTTTGACATATTTCATCCCATTATTCTAGTTCCAGAAGGTTGCTGATGCTAATGCTAGTGGAAGTCAATAGGAATCTGCTAGCCTGTCATTAAAACCAATCTTATCCACTCCACAGAAGATCAGAGGCAAATCAGCAAGCCTATCTGTGTAAATGCCGTGTTAAACTCGTGTGTTTAAACAAGTAAAACTAGCCTTGTATTACAAATTTTCCATTACATATTGAGGAACAAGTTTCTTACCAGCTTACTACCTTTGCCAGTGTATTTCGGTTCATAGAGACATGGTGACAGTTAGTTTGATGAAAAAAGTTTGAAATAGTCTTCAAAATCCGAAATATCCTCATGCCTTTCAGACGTGGCCGTATTTTAGACTTTATATTTGTGTAATCAAATTCCTTCATGCATGTAGCAGCAGATGACATCACTGCTGCCAAATACAGGAAGTAAAACTTTGTAAAGTGTCTCAGCAGCAACAATTAAAATGCAACGAAATGCAGGTTAGTTTTATTTGTAACATTATTCTATTAACACGGCATTTACACAGATAGTCTGAAGTTAAAAATGATTTGCTTCAAATGTTCTCTGGTGTGGATAAGATTGTTATTAATGACAGGCTAGCAGATTCCTATTGACTTGCACTAGCATTAGCATTGGCGACTCACTGGAACTAAAATAATTAATGAAATATGTTGAAACCATCTTCAGTGAGAAGTAGCATTCTGGCTCACTTGAAAATGAGGCCCTATTTAAAAAATCCTGAACTTCCCGTTTAAGTATTTATTTGGTCTCAAGTTTTTGTCTTCAAATTTGGCCTTCTTTTATCTATTTGTTGTGATTATTCTATGTATCTTTTTTTTTTATTATTTTACCTTGAGAGATTCGATTACACCAGTGTTTGTGTGTCCTTGTGTGTGTGCATGTGTGTCTTTTTACACATATGACCACACAATAGGTGTGAATGTGTTAGTATACACATCAGTGTTTGCGTGTTTCATATATCTTTTTGGGTATTTTTATATTTCTGTGAAGGACTTTGTGCGACCATGGTTGTTGTAAGCGTGCTATACAAATAAACGAACTTTTTTTCTTTCTTTATGTAACGTGTGCAGCCAGGCAGGGGAAGAGTGATGCTCTCAGAGCAGCAAATGCTTTCGGCCTGAATACAACTTTGGCATGCTTTATTTGCCTCAGGTACTGATGCTGCAGACTACACACAATCTTTCATATTAATGGTATGCCGATGGCAGAGGCGTTTTTTAGCAGGTCAATGCATGCTGCCACTCAGCAAAAGTTAAGGTACAGACTGAGAAACATGCCAGCTTAAATCCTATAAATTCTCCAGATCTAAATCCCGATGAGCATCAGTGGGATAAACTGGAATAACATTTTGATTTATTGTGGCTCCACTTCGATTTTTACTAGGTTTATAGGATCTGCTACTAATGTCTGGTCGATCCATGGACACCTTATGAGATACCACTTGAATCTGTCCACTTTATAGGTCAGGGCTGTTTTAGTAGTGGAAGTTATACTAAACAAAACTGGGCATATGGTTTTAATATAATCAGTTCAGTTAAAGCCAATCCTGTTAAAGGTTAAAAATGGAACATTTTTACTAAAATCTATATCTAAAAAAAAAAAAAAAAAAAAAAATTCCTCCATGGGTCGTTTGGGGGGTGCAGGATGAAAGTACAACATTTCCGGAAAAAAAATATTTAGCCTGAAAAAAAAAAAAAAAGAAATAAATTTTAACGGGTTTGACAATGGCATGTTTACATCTACAAGCCGATACATCACCCCATTGCGGGTTGCAAAACCAGCTTTACTCCCTTATGTTGTGTGTTCTGGATCATAGTATCTGGAATTTTCTCTGGATCAACTTTCGAAACATTATAGAAATCATTGAGATCCTTTCTTGTAATTCTCTTACAAACACTCTGGCCATTTGTATGTAGTTATTTGGAAAAATTCCAAAATTTGGCCGATTAGGGTAATGTTCATGTAAGACTGTTTTAGAGGCTGGCAAGGAGATTTGATGTTCACTATGGGGTGTCGGTCAGAACACACGGGACTCATTTGTACAGTTAACTGTCTTTACTGGTCACTCTTAATCACAACAGCACAGTAATGCAACAAACGACAGGCGTACAGGCGAGAAATTCCAGGGCTAGTTAAGGCGAATGCCTGGATGGAAGTGAGTGTGGTCTATAAACACAGAAATACAAAGCCATGAGGAACATTCATTCAGCAAATAACACACATTCAAGGTGTTAATTATTACTAATAAATCGCTTACAGTTAGGACTAAACATGCATATGTGTTCAAGGCTAACAGTAACAGGCTTGTAACAGGTCAGCTAGCTTAATAGCATAAAAAGGCACACGATGAATGGAGGAACACTTCTGAATATGCAAATCAGCTAGATAACATTAAAGGCTAAATAAGCATCCTGTTCAGGCAGAACTAGTTACTTACAGTTCTTCACAGACGCACACAGTTTACAATATTCAACTGGCTAGAAGTCTGTCCAACAGTCTCACTGCTGCTCATAAGTTGCATTTCTGCTCCTGAAGATCATGTGCTGAGTAGCACACCTGCACACTTACCTCTGCCAAGGAGGTAATGTATAAATGAATGAGAAACTTTATTCTTTACATCAAGGGTTTTAGGTTGTGACACAAGCTATCCTAAAGTTACAGGATACTGAAAAGTAATATATCTGCATTAGTTACAGTGAGAATAATTAAATGTCAATGAAGTGGCTAAAGGAGTGAGGAAAGCGACTGCATATGAATAGTAAAATAAAGGCAATGTTTGCATTTAAATAAGAATGTAATATAGTCCTCACCATGTTCATTCTGTAGCCCTAACTCATTCAGAAAGTGACATATTCTGTGTTATAACATGTTGTTTACATGAAACCAAGATGATTGTGCCATTTTAAAAGGCTGCAGGAAACCCTGCCACACCAACCCTTCCTTTCTTCTACTGAGGATTTGTGGCATCTAAAAGGGAACGCTTGAAAATGATATTTGCTCTGATGTGCAAGCACATTTAAGCTATATTTCCCCCCTGAGGCTTGTAGGGACAGAACTTTAATGGGACACTATTAAGGTTTGTATTAAGGGGTATGAACAGATGACCAATGTGATCATTTCAACTGGAGGACATGTTGGACTTAAGAGCTTTCATACATTAGTGCTGGGGGATTTTTTTCGCCTCAAGTTAAATAATGAATAAATACATTGACAGAAAATGTAAAGTGGTCTGGATACATCAAACCTAATATCTCCTAAGCTCACGTGGCATCAAAGAATGTAGTTAAATCTAAAAGGTGGATTGAATGTAGTGTCTTTCTGGTCTTAGGCTTTAAAAACCCCAGATTCTGTCATTCCAGTGGCCAATATAAAATAATTCAGTTACAACTGTGAACTGATTTAAATACTGATACCTCCCTTCCCCCTTTTAAAAATGTTTGCCAGTACTTTTTAGAAAATCCCTTGATCAGCAGACTAGGATTTAAATGATGCTCCAATACAATTGAAACAGATCTGTGAAAGTTAAAATAAAGGGAATAGAAAGTAAAGCAAATACAGAAGCCTAAAGCAATCTGTGAATGTAGTTTTTTTTGTGCATACAAAGTCTACAACAGCAAACTAGGGTTTGTGGGAATTGTGGATTTATGATAATACCAGTAATCAAAAGTTTTTATTGTTGTATAACCACTACACTCAAAGCAGAAATTAAAAACTTGGGTTGAAGGCATCAATACTGTTTAAAAATGGGGATAACAGCACTTTATCTTTGTTTTGTTCACACAAAACATTCCATTCACTCTACACAGCTGCCCAATAACAGCCAACGAGAACGTAAAGTTACAGAGGTGGTTTGACACTTACAGCTCCTAATCTGACATGAGAAAGGTGTAGAAGCTTTCTGAAGCTATCCAACCATCTGACAAGCAGAGAGGAAGGAGTACAGAGCTTTGCTTAAGCCCCGACAAATGTACAGACAGTTTTGTACAAAGCACATGAATAGATTTTACAAGTGAAGACAGGAGCTTATAGTGCAAACAGTAATAGATCTGGGTGTCTGACGCTTGTGGACATTAGAAGCTGAAAAAACTTGTCACACGGGTGCCTGTGGTGAAAAAAACAAAAAAAAAAAAGAAAAAAAAGAAATAAAACAGAAAACCCCACATTGTTGAATTATAAATTTGCTTTCAGGGTTATCAACAATGAATGAATAAGAGTCACACTTGTGTTGCATAATGTTCAATACTGTGTCTCTCTCATGTGATTTCATGAAAAAAACAGAGGGTACTTATTATAAGAGTTCTGCAGAACAAAGAGGACTCACATTTCAAGCACTTCCATCTCAGTTTCAAGGACACACAAATTATTTAAAACAAATAACAAAAGGAAGAAATAATTACTCAATTTTTGTAGCCACAACCAGTATTTAGAAAAATGACAGGCAGTTTAAAGGGAAGTGACATGATTGAAACTACTGATGCAAAACTGTTAGGCGATGCAGTCAAACAAAACATGATTTATTTGATTTTATTTCATTTTTTTAAATACATCAAAATGAATCCTAATTCATATGCATTGATTCTTGGTTTTCCCGGCATGAAAAATCTGTCAAAAATCACAAGCAAATTAAAAGATATTTCTTAAATTTTGAAAAAGTAAAATTGCAATATGCAGGTATTTCCACTGAATGGTGTTTAGCACATAAGCCATTATTCTTGGAAAATCCCGAACCGTGAGACTCCACTTTGAGGAGGATGGAGATACAAAACATTTTGTGTTTTAGTCATAGACGTTAATGGAAATGGACGTAGTATCCGGTTACATCTGAACAGAGCAAAGTAAAGCCAGTTGACCGTGTCCCACCGTTGTCATCTTGCCGGGTCACGTGTGTAGTCACTCCACAGCGCGGCTGCGGGGCAAATGATTGACAGCCAACATACTCTGAGCTAAAAACAAACCGAGCTAACTCGTAACTAACAGGAACTAACGAAGATTAGCCTTCCAAGCGGCGGGATAAAAGTAAGACATGTTTGGACTTGCTGTTAGCTGACTAAAAACCATCATTTTGCTACTTTGCTGCAGACTGAGACCTTACCGAGAGCAAACAAGGAGCTAACATTTAGCCACCGGTTGTCAGGCCGGGTTTCCAGTCTCCCGCATGTCAATCAGAAGGACACGTCCCTGATTATGTGTAATTTCAAGATTAAATAAACGGATGAGTTATAAAAAAAAAAAGACATGCCATGACGGGGACTCGAGCCCAGGTCCTCTGTGCCAGGGCCTGCGTCATTGCCACCAAGCTAACCCCCCCCGCACCACCACCTCCTTTTTGTGATGTTTTGGGGTTTGTTTTGTAAATGTAGGTCTAATTGCGATATTTAGGTTTGTCAAGTTCTAGATGGAATACGAACACAGCTAATGTTGGGAGTTTGGGTTCTTCATGACTATGGTGAAAACCTGATGGGATTAGAAGAGGCGTTGCAAATTTTAAAATCATCCAGGTCAGCAGATCCTCAGTTTCAGCCCTGCTCATTGTTTACTCCTTGTGCCCATGGTACTCCATCATAAGCCTTCTTACACTGAGTATACCTCATGGGTCTGCAGCACCAGCCCTATTTGTAATCATGTCTGGTACACACAGCTGATATAAAGAAGAAAACCATGTTCAGGGAAGCTCAGCAAAACACAGGCAATCAACATCCTTCTTGGATGTTGGAATAGCTTCTGGTAGTGCCCTTCAGAGACTAGCTCTATATACTGCATTGTGGTACTCTTGAGACAGAGGGGGAGGCTTCTCACGTAAAAAATGTCATTTTTAAAACTAGATGCAACAAATTGGTGAATATTTGCAAGCAAAGTTGATGTGATCTCAGGTCATGCTGACAGGGATTTGCATGCTTTCATGATTCCACCTTAGCAATTATAAGTCTACAGCTAAGTAAAAACAGTGCAAATCTGTAGAAAATCAGTCCTTACAAGTTTCAAGGAAATTAAAGTAAAAGGGAGTTCAAGGCATCTCATTAGCTCAGAAGGTTTCTGTGGAAGTTACTTATTTTAACCTTACCTAAAGCAGCGATTAATTAGCATTCCTCAGGTCAAATGTCAACGTTTGCAAGAAGATACTTTTAATTTGTGATCAATTTAAATTGATGATGGATTAAATGTGTTGAGAATTGAAAGCAATTTGATGGTCATTAACACTTATTAGCAAGCTCAGGAATAAGTAAGGATAATTCCAGAGATTTATAATATTAATCTACTGCTTTGTTAAAAATGATTGGAACACTCTACAGAGTACAAGCTGGATTCGGGATGCCCCACAGGTTTTTATAATTACTTATTAACTTGGAGGTAAGTGCTTTTTAATGAATAAATTGCCTCTCTCCCCACATCTACTCTGTGGTGCTTTTAATCAGCCAAATGTTTTATGTTTTTATCTTTTTGGTGTAGTGGAGGTGTGTGGTAGTAGGTGTAAGTAGTCCACCAACAATTATCCACAGCAGAGAGGACAGGGGCAAGGACAGCAATATTCTGTTTACTTTTTCACAACCTCCAGCAAAATAACACACACAAAAAACACATCCATGATTTCTTGTCAGAACAGGTAAGTTGCTCCCAGTGTGAAACAGCAGACTGTACGATATGAGCACCTGCATGGTGGTGGTTTTGTAGTTTTGACTTGTTCTATTGGTAAAGTTAGACTAAATTAAAGAAACTGACTTTGCAACATGCATATTTATGCAGTTTATACAACATTGCATAAAAGATACCGGTACAGCCAGACGAACGAGAACGCGCAGCTCGTCTCCCCCACAAGCACCCCCTAGAGGCTTTGTGCCCAAAACACTCGCTTTCAGCATGCAGAAACAGTACTATAGAGACAACTGCAGTGAAGAAAGAGCAGTTCATTCCACACAGGCAATTGTGTGGAAAAGAGCATGTGCAGGAAAGAAAATAATAGAATTTAACATTTAAACTTGCGCAATGCACCTTTAAAGATAGAGTCCGAAGTCCCCCCACTAGTCTGAAGTCCCCCCACTGTTTCTGTTTGCAAACAACAACATTCAAACTGAGGGCCCCTCCCTCTCAGGCTAATGGCCGCCTCGTTCTTCACCCTATTCAGCTTCAAGCTAGGGCTGGGTGATATTGGCTTTCAGTAATATCCAAATATTTTTATGGCATGTAGCAATACATATCTCAATATTTTACCTTAGCCTTGAATATAATCACATCAGTAAGATGATTCTGCGTCTACATTAAGCATTACTGGTCATACAGTATTAAAATATGCTGATTTTAAACATTCATGCCAAAAAGGGTGAAATCATAACTAAACAAATTGATCAAAACTGTATTGAACAGTTAAAGCAGTGCAACAAACATCATGCAATTTTAAAACAAAACACTGTGCCTACTACTACTGTTATGCCTTTTGGTAAAAGAAAGATAATTAGTTCATGGTGTGAATAATTTACATTAAAAAGGGAATAAATAAGTTGATAGCTACTAAAAGTAAGTTATTTCATGCTAAAAACAGTTAAAAAGTTTGGATTTCAGATCAAATTAGTGTTTTTTTTTAAAAAGCTCTTAGTTAAAAACGCATGCTTGCTTATGTGAGCGACCGACTGCTCTCTCCTTAACGAAAATCGTTTTTTCGCTCGCAATGTAGTGAGCTAGTTATCAGAGAAACCAGTGAGGGAACAGCTCATGTGTGCGCCAAATGTGTTACACACACGCGAGCCTCAGAAAAGGTAAGTCTTTGTAAGTATTGTGCTGTGTACATGTGTTAGTTACAGTAGTTAGTTGGTTGAAATTCTTCATCCTACATTTTTTTATAACTTGTGCTGCTGCCGTTATCTGAGCTCTGCCAGAGAAGCTGCTACTGCCACATGTGATGTACGCAATCAGGAGTGCTTGTTTTATCTGTCTGTGCAGAGCAGTGCACAGAGAGACAAGGAGTTAGAAAACCCTGCCTGCAAATAAAAGCAACTGAATACTCGAATATGACAAATATAGGCATTTTCTATATCCCAAAGGGGATTAGCCGCGATACATCGAGTAGGCCTATATTCGATATATCGCCCAGCCCTACTTCAAGCATCTCCTTCAGACCTCAGAAGCGGGTAAAAGCCAAACCAATATTAACCCTAGTTTTCCAACATGCACTATCTAAAGCTCTTACCTTTTCCTCGGTGCATCCGCCGTCTTTCTTTCTCTCTTTTTTTTTTTCCCTTCGAGAGTTTGAGTGACTGGTGTCTGCTGCAATCATGAGCTTATTCCCACACAGCGTCATGCCCCTAGCTCTGTCATTGGCTGGAAATATAAACAGAAATCTCCACCCAGAAACATCCCGACCAGACAAAAAAAGCAAAAGAGCGAATTACAGACAGGGGGGGAGGGAGCTGCATCCAAACTCACCACGGCACGTGAGTAAAGGCCCAAAGGCGCGGTTTGAGATGGATTTCACTTGCACAAGTCTAACTTTTATTTTCAGGGGGAAACCCTGGACTCTACCTTTAAGGTGTGACTGACTAACAAATTTATACAGAGTATCAATCCAGCTAACTCAGATAAAAAAAACAAACAAAAAAAAAAACCAACAAATAAAATAGTCTGTCACGCGACATTTTTAGACCAGTTATTATTTGGCCCATATGACATGAGCATAAATAATAAATAGGCCTAGCTTGTATTCAACAAAAAAATTTCTATTTTGAAAACAGCCTATAAATCTATTCAAACTGCCAATGTCACATTAAATTTACAACTGAAACCCTGAGACAACTTTTTTAAAAACACCGTCTGGCTTGATGTGCATTAATACTGCCATGTTTCCAATTTTCTGATGTTTAAGGGCTCATTGTTCTCTGCGTGTGGGAGGTAAAATGGGCGCACAGGCGTGGGGTGTAAGAAGGAAGAATGTTGCTTTAAAGGAGCGCCAAGAGCAAGTTATGGCTCAGACAGTTCTGTTGTAGGTTATAATAGGAGAAGGAAAACAAAACATAAGGCGCGCTGGGCGCCTGCGTCTGTACGTACCGCCAGAGTTCAAATAAAGACGTTAAAAGAGACTGACGGTCTCCGAGAGTCTTCCCTGCCGTAGCGGGCATTACTGTACAATACAATGGTTCAGATTCCAACATCAGTTTTACACACCATCATTTGACAAAATCATGTTTTGTCTGAAGGTGCCTGCAGATTTGAATGCAGGACCCACGGGATCTAAAGCGGGGCTCTACACGTCACCCTCTCAGTGGGGTGCCCGCAGCTTCAGGGGGCGCCAATATGCCGATTCCTGACACAGTGGCTGACAGACAGGCCTAATAATATAAAACTGCCCGGTTCGCCCAGACCTAAAACCGCTACTGCTTGTATACAGTAGACAGCATCACCGAAAAGATGCTTATTAGTTGACCTTTAAAGGTAGAGTCCGGAGTTTTCCCACTGGAAATAAACGTTAGACTTGTGCAAGTGAAATCTGTCTCAATCCGCGCCTTTGGGCCTCTACTATCATGTGGTGGTCAGTTTGTTTGCAGCTCCCTCACCCCTTGTCTGTTATTCGCCTTTTCCCTTTGTTATGGTGCATTCAGGACATTTCTGGGCAGAGATTTGTGTATATGTTGCCAACCAATAACAGAGCTAAGGGCATGACGCTGTGTGGGAATAAGCTCATGGTTGGAGCAGACATTGGTCACTCAAACTCTCGGAAAAAAAAACAAAAACACGATGGTAAGAGCTTTAGATAGTGCACGTTGGAAAACCAGGGTTAATGTTAGTTTGACTTTTACCCGCTTCCGAGCTTTGAAGGAGATGCTTGTAGCTGAATAGGCTGAAGAGCGAGGCAGCCATTAGCCCGAGGGCAGGGGCGCTCAGTTTTAATAGTTTTGTTTACACACAGAACGGTGGGGGGACTACGGACTCTACCTTTAAGTCTTTATTATTGTTTTTAAATTGTCAGACACCAGAGAAGAATTCCCTTAGTGTGTGCCACTGGCAGGCTCTCTTAATAAGAGACCATTTCCTCTCCCAGTGATGCTTTCTCTGTGGCATTGGGATAAGCAGTGCAGAGAATGCAACCAGATGGTGGTAGAACTGCCAAGGAGAGATGCTGTTTCAGATTCACATTAACAATCCTGCTTGTAAAAAAAAAAAAAAAAAAAGCATTTTTAAGGGCTATACAGACTCTGCCTTCAAATACATTACCATATTCTGACTCAAATGACAAATCATCACACCCTCTATGCTCATACCGTTTGGCTGGACACAAAAAAATTAATAAATTAAAAAAAAAAAACAAACAAACAATGCAAGTAACCATGGGGCTCATAAGGAAAGAACATGATAAAGAAAAATCAGAGCAAAGAAAAAAGTTTTTCTTTGGTTTTCAGTAAAGAATGCTCATCATCTGAACAACTTGACATTCACTATATCACACCTTTCTACCAGCATCTCTTGCTTTCTGATTTTTTTCCCTTTTTATTAAAGTCTCCCTGCAAATGAGAAGTACGACTCTTGACAGCCATCATAGACCGACTTTTTTCAAGGCAAATAAACTAGCCATCATTTAATTAAGTAGACTCAGTTTTGCTATGCATATTCAGATGATCATAATTATCCTATGTAGATTCAGAGATTTCTTTCATTAGATTATTCTATTGCTTTAAATAGGCAGGACAAACAATGTCATGCATAGCAGGCAATTTACCATAATCATTCCTATATGTGCAAAAAGCGAGGCATAATTAACATCTTTGATGTTTGTAATGTACATTTGCATAAAACGTAATGGAATTAAATCTTAAATCTTACTAGTAATCAGTGAAGGTAATATTAAGAGGTACTGAATGTTTTTTGGACAAAATGTGGTGGTAACAAATGTGGAACATAGGATGCAAGTCTCCTTGCACAATTTGTGCTTCAGCATTTGCTATAATAGGCATGCAAACGCAACCTTCTGGTAATTTGGTCGGCTCTAATGAAAGAGGGCCAGATAAAAAGCTAGAACTGGTCCTTCACAGGTAATCAAAAATATATGCAGTGGTTGCAGTGTGAGGAGTCAAATACATACAGATTAATGGGCCCATAATGCAGGGAACACAGAGGATGCACAACTAGAACATTTGAATGTGTATCTATAGCTCTGCAGGTGCGTGCATGATTTCTTCCACGATATAAAACCCTTAAGTCTACACACCTCTGCCTCCATCTTGCACCTTTAGTCATGTTTTCCCAGTTACCTTTTTTTTTTCTCTCAACCAGCTGTGCAGGTAAACAACCAGGCCCTCGAGTGCAAAACAGAAACATCCCCGATGGTAGCCCATGGTAAGAGCACTTTAATTACACAACAAAATGCAGCTTTGCCTTTTTCTGTCTTGCCGTCATCCATTTCTCTCCTGTTCATCTCCCCAGTGACCCACAACTCCTTGCTTCTAGTGAATTTTTTACCATCATGACAGAGATGAAGACCAATTTTTCCATGTCTGCTTTTGTAATGTGAAACACTGACTTGCACTCATTTTCTTTGACACTTCCTTCTCATCACCACCTGCTTTTGCTTTTTCTCCATTTATTCATTTTTTTCTAGTATAGGCTGCCTCTCTTTTCAGTTTTCTTCCCCCTTCCCCTTTTGCCTTCATTTCATCCAATATCTGCCACATCATCTCTTTGGTAATAATTTTCTTCTTTTTTCCCCATCATATCGAGCATGTTCCTCCTCGACAGTTGCTGATGTATTTAAGTTCTCTGCAAAAAACACTGATTGAGGCTTTCAGTGTGGATACAAATCAACAAGTTCAAGTCATGGATGAGTTGGTTTAGTATCTCATTATCTGATTTCTGTCCCAATGCGTTTTTCACAAAGGTAATTCAACAAAAATTCAGCATGATACCGCTTGGCCTGCTATAAGCGTACGTTGGATCTTTTAAGTCCCATCACTCACTAAACAACCTGTTTAATCAGGTAGTCAATCTACAGAAAGTTATTAAGTAGGTTTAAAGTTAATTTTGTAGCTTTGATATTTAAAAAATATAACCACATAGAAGCAGATAGCAACATTTCCATTAAAGTACATGTTGATTTTTTATTTTCATTTTTTTAAATTTTTTCCCCTGATCTACCAAATGACAAAGAAGGGGGAAAAACAATTTTTCATCAGTTTTGTTGCCTGCTGATTTAATGTTACTTTGCCGAGACTTCTGCCACTGTCCCTTGCTGTCAGTTGTTTGTTTGCTACTGCTTCCATTTCTTCTGTTTGCTCCAGGCCAAACTAGACTCCACACTGACTCATATCCCATCTAGTGATCCAAAAGATTTTACAGCAAAATCCAATCTACGAAGAATCAGAGTTGTGTAATATCCCAGCCATATAGTCCACAAGATATTCTTACATAATGTCAAACGTATTGTTTTTTAAAAAAAAATGTTGAATAGCTGCTGTCATGTTTGTCTCTGTGTTTTGTATTATGTTTTCCTATAATGGACTCTGTGGGTTTTGGTAGTTTGTCCATTCAGAAATGCAAACCACTTCCCTGCCTTCAGTTTCTCATATGTGAGTATTTTGATGCCTTCTTGTTTATGGATTAAATATATCCTATATATGGTCTAAGTTTACTGATTTCTGATCAATTATTCAAGGTTTATGGAGCTACTTTGTTCTTACTGTAAAATTCTGCTCAGGTCTACTGTTCAAGGTCATACTTTCATGTCTTGCTTCTACATACCTGGAAAAAAGTATGTAGATTATAAAGTATCTTCTTAGGGCTCCTAGATAAAGAAGAAAATACTAAACGCATCCATTGACGTCAACATTGAGATTAAAATGATAAAATTTGGTCACCAACATCTGAAACAATATTCATTGTACTTTTGGAAATATTTGCCTCTCTAGTTTAGGACTTTATTACACTTTTATCAAATTGAAACAATACCCTTTCTCCCATATAATGAGTCAAATTCCATACTCAAAAGTGCTTATTTTAGTTTGCACCTATACTGTTGAAACTTGATGCCGTTTTCCTCGTCATGCAGGACAAACAAAAGGCACACAGAGAAATGAGCAAGCATTATGTCATATTTGCTTTAAGGATGCATTGTGCAGCCTTAGTGAACCACACTACCAGCAAACAAAGAAAACACAACCTGAGCCAAAAATGGATCAAATTTGGAGCCAAAAAATTTGCATGTAAATTCCTATATCTTGGTTGAAAACAACTTCAGATTGCACCCCCTTTGCTACAGCCTTTGACCAAAGTTGTCAGAAGAGTTAAAGCTTAAAATTTCTTCACTCTGAATGGGTTGTGTACCCATATTTATGCACATGGGACCAATCCAGCAGCTGCAAACAAAGATCTGTTGAACAGAAAAGAGGAGGAAGGCAGAGAGGAAGAATTTGCACCATCTTGTGAGAAAATAAATGCACCCCTATTAGTGGTGCAACAGATCAATAAACTCACAGATCAGATCACAGTTTCTCAGTCACAGATCAATTTTGGGATCAGCAATAAATAAAGAAATTTGACTCTCCATTAGTGTTGCCCCATCTAGATTACTTCACGATTCGATTGCGATTATGGGACCCACGATTTTTCGATGATGGCGATTTATAATGTGTCAATCCGATTTGATTATTGAGACCATAATAATCATGATTATTGCAATTTTTAATGCATTTTTGCATCTAAATTTTTTTTTTTCTTCATTTGATGCTACATTTGTCAATAAATTAGATTATTAATTCAAGGACACACGGTACTTCCACTAAAGATTTCCACTGCTGTTCCAACAACCAAGAAATGTGCTCATCTTTTCAGATTTCCTCGATATTAAGAAAATCGCCCGAATTTCATCTGTTCTAATTACACATGTACAGAAATGTCACCCTAAGCAACTGCGGTCTACTGACGGCGTTTGCCCAGATTAGTCTATAAAAGCTTGTAGATGAAGTGACTATGTACACTAAATTGTACAGTATATTAAAAACAAAGTTAGGAAAATAACAATGGTGGCTTTGCTTTTTAATTATGTTCAACTGACACAGACCCTCTAAGGACAGAACACTTAACGACATAATGACAAGATAACAGAGATCTAACTTGCACAAACAAATAGCCAACAAATATTTACCTTCTCTTTAGCATTGTTGTAGATTTTTGGGACCTCCTTCTTTGCAAAACAGGTGCGATGCGGGCATTTGTAACGTGGCTCCGCGGCTCGCAGTATTTTACAGAAAGCCTTGTTGTTTGCCACTGAATAAGGCTGCAAATCCGTGCCAATGAATTGGTCTATTACGTGCATGATCCGACGGGCTTTCTCTGAATTCCTGGGAAGTTTAGTGATCGTATCAAAGATGGTCCTCTGTTGTGCTGGGACAGGCGGCGGTACATTCTCTGTCTTGGGATAGAATCGCTTGAGGTGCTGTAGCATGTTCGCTGTATTACGAAGGTACAAAATTTTAATGTGTTGTTCAGAGTTTTGTTAGAGTTTTCCTAAAACCAAAACGACTTCCAAACGTGTGAGCCATACCCAGGTGGCAAAACTATTGCAGGCTCTTTAGCTGGAGCACTGAGCTGGGGTAGCCATTCTTCTTGTTGTGTGTCACTCGGTAAACTGTCTGGGCGGCGGCGGGAAGCACGTCATGGCTCCTTCTACTTTTTTTATGGTTTAGTTTTCCATGGAAAAGCATCACGGCAAATTAATCGATGCCAAATTGTCACATGACCCATAGTGATGCATCGCCAGATCGATGAATTGCAAACAACACTACTCTCCATTTATTCATCTATTTAAGTATTTTTGCCCATTAAAACATTCAACTCAAGGCTAATTCCACTCAAATATAGAAAAACTAATTGATGGTAAATTATAATAAGAAACTGAGCAGATGACAAAATTGCAAGGTCATGTATGATGTTGCCAGTTCAAGCAATAAAACCTTGATAAAGAGAGCTGGATAGGTGTCACTGGAAAGGGCATAATGTTTACATAAATAAATAAGTTTACATAAAATTTTACTTTGAAATTTACTAGATGCTCTGCACTGCTCCCGTGTCTGATTTCCCGGCTGGTCCAATCTGAACTGCTGAAGTTGACATGTTCTGGAAATAGACCCGACACCTAGGCTGAGTATGGGTAAACTGGTACACTTTCTGAAAATGTAACCTCAATGTAAATTCTGATTAAAAACCAAACATCCACATCATCCACACAGACCCTTTTTGTTTTAATCTCATGCTTGCCTATGATGAGCTCAATGGTGATTTTTAGGAAACAGAAGTAAACACATGTAATGATTAAGCTTAACTGTCCCAGTTCGCCCATTCTCCCACTTTACCCATACTCAACCTAAGTTTAAAGGAGAGCCACGACATGTCGCTTTTCAGATGCTTCTGACGCACCACAGCGCATCCCATGTGAACTCCAGAGGCTGCGCCATGCACAGAACCTTTTTTTCTTCCTTTCTGTTTTTTCTCAAATCCGCAGATCATGTGTATACTGCATATCAAACCATGGAGAGGGTTCCTTACGGACCACAGATCATCAACCGTGATTCGTTGTACCGCTAACCCTTATACTGTAAGCTTTATATAGCAACCACTCATTTACTGCTCCACACTTCTTTAACAACTGAGAAAATACAACAAAAATTTAATTAGTCACTTTAATTCCACACTGAATGAAGAAACATAGGTTTTGTGTATTTGACAGGGATGTTTCTGGGATTTCTTTTTTGTGCTCAAATGTCAAAGATTTTTTACCAAAATGAAAACTCACGCTTATGGTTATTGATTCATTCCTAAACATGAAGAGCAAACTTGAAAAGATATATAGCTTAGCAAACACAGTTACAAGAGTGTGCCTTGGAAATACTTGTTTCAATAAATGGTTTGTTGTGACAAGACCAAATACATTCCCTGCAGCATTGCCAACTCAGAACAAGAAGGCAGTTCAGATCTCAGCAGGGTTCTTTCTATGTGGAGTTTGTTCTCCCTGTGCCAGTGTGGATTTTCTCCAGGCACTCTGCCTTCCACCATCCAAAAAAGCATGCCAGGTGAATTGGTTATTTTAACTGACCCTAGGAGCGAGTGCTAGCGCGCGTGGTTGTTTGCCTCTATGATGGACTGGCAACATGTCCTGGATGTACCTCGCCTCTCACCTGATTAAAAATTGGGACAGGGTTAAGCTATGACCAGAATAAAAGGGTACAGAAATTGCATGGATGGAGAAAAAAAAAAAAAAAGACCACTCCTTCAACAACTTGAGCTTGAAGATGAAACACCAGCACTCTTTACACACAGCCAGAGCAAAGTGCACTGAATGTGCTGTCCAGCAGGGCTGGGTATCACCACAAATATCCTGATTCCATTAGATTTTGAGTAAAGGCAGGGTGAATAATGTTTTCCAGGAGCATTCTTTACTATATTGCTTAAAATATCCTTCACAACCCAACTGCAGTCAATTAATAAAATGCTCTGACACAAAAATAAAAAAAACTTTAGTCACCAGTGGAATGGACAGGACTGAAAAAACCCATCCAATCATCTTGAATGGCCCATTCTTAACGATTGAATGAAGATATGTCTATCAAACACAAGTGCTGTTTGTCTCTCCCTCTCCCCACCTCCCCTACACCACCACTCCATGCACATATCACAGCGTACACAAACATGGCTGCTCGCTGCCCTTACCTGTGCTGCTGTTTGCTGTTAAAATCCACTAAAAAGAAAAAAAAACAAACAAATATGGATCAAGTCATGGAGGTGTTGACGTTTGCGCTGTGGATGTTTTACACTGCAGAAAGAGTTGAAAGTGAGCAAATTAGTACTTTTAGAAACGTGGTAAATCAACTAACTAGCAAGCTAGCCACTTGTTTTTTTTTCCTAGC
Organism: Atherinomorus stipes; assembly: GCA_023101725.1. Taxonomy (NCBI): domain Eukaryota; kingdom Metazoa; phylum Chordata; class Actinopteri; order Atheriniformes; family Atherinidae; genus Atherinomorus; species Atherinomorus stipes. The sequence continues at coordinate 640,138 of JALJCO010013178.1, forward strand.
ATGCAAGTAACTAAAACTGGCGTTCAATGAATCGTCAATTCAGCCTGTCAATCCAAACTTTACAACAACTAGTTTACTTTCTGGTACAAAAACTAGTTTTGGTTTCTATAGATTATTTCTCCCTTCAAAACAACCGTAGGGCAGTGTGAATTTTCATGTTGCTCACCCTCTGAAAATAGATCAAGGCTAAAAGATGCGCATTATTCAGGGCAGCCCTGCTTTGGTTGTTGACATCTACTGTAACAGTTTCTTTATTTTATTCTATTTTTATCAAATTTACAAATTTCTATCAGTGTTGAAGTGGCTATGTCCATTTATTTTGTAGACTTATTAAGGAACCTTGGGTCAGCTACGTAACAGGTTAGGGAGGTGTTGATTTTCGTGACTCTGCTCATGAGACTGTCAGAGGTGCTGGTGTCATAACAAGATCTGGACACACGAGTAGCTGACAACTGTGGCCCTAGCAGAAAGCCAGAGAAAGCTGAACGACATCATAGGAAATCTGTGCATATGGAGACAGGGACTTGGAGCTAGCCACTTTCAGAAATGGGGAAAAGCAGACCAGAGGCAGAGGAGAGGCATGACCCTGCCTTAAGCCCCCCCCTGGAAGAGAAAGGTAGAAGGCTGTTTGAGCTTGGATCACAAGGACCCTGGACAAAGTGGGACCTGCCAAAGTGTAAGATCGCAAGGCTCAAACTATGGAGGCTAGAGCAGTTTTTGTAATGCTCCCATTGGTGTATAACACCTTGCCAACACCAAGTGACCTGCACCAGTGGGGGTTGAGGGAGGACCTACAGTACTGTGCAGATTGTGTGAGGAAAGAGACTTCAAACATCCCTGAGGCCTGACCTGGTTTTGCGGTCAGAGGAGGCAAGATCATCCTGATCGACCTGACAGTCCCAGGAGAAGACGGATGGGAAGAGGCCTCAGAGACAAAAACGACACTGGACTGGACGAAAACTAAACTGGACCCTGGTCCAGGGTTGAAACCCCTGGTGACAGTTGGTACCATCTGATGACATCTCCTGGCTCGCAGGTAAAGTCATCCCTGAAGCGACTTAAGTATAGAGCACCTGGTGTATCAATAACATCTGGACATCATCAATCTTTTTAGCTGAAACCAAACCCCAGTATCATTTCATGTAGAATTCCATTATTCCATTTTTTGTTATTACCTTAAGTAGACAGCTAGAGGTACAGGGAAGGAAAGGCTGCAGTGAACTACACTGAAAAGATCCAACCCCAACATTTCTTGCACTGCCTGAGTCTCCATCAGTGAAACAAATGAACAGGAGACATACAGCAGTTTGTTTTAGTCATGAAGAACCTCTGCTCCTGGTAGTGCTGACAGCACTTTTCTGCAGCAGTAAAAAAAAAAGCAAAGAAAAGGAAAAAACAACCAAAAAAACATTCACTTTATTCGCTCTCACAGTCTATAATTCCCATGCTGGCTGGCACTCCTCATTCCATTATGCAAAAGCTCAATATTTCACTCAAGAAACTACACTTCTTTTCTCTTTCTGTGCACATTTGTTTTTGTTTTTTTCCCTTCTTTATGCCAACAATGGAAACTCATCTGGTTCAACCTGTATATTTCAGCTTTCTCTCTCTTAGTAACTTCCTCTTGATGAACAGCTCTTCTATGCCCATTAGTTTTTTCAATTATTCTGCTGATTCGTTCATATCATCTTACTTTTTTCTTTGGTGCCTTTTATCTCTTTCTGCTTCTCATTCTACCCGACCCTGCCGCTGTCTTGTTGGTTATTTCTCGTCCAGGAACCAATCTTACTGTGATTGATCCACTCATCTCTTCTGAATTAGAGTGCCAGAGGAACAAACCATAGTATTAACACCAGCAATAAAACTGATGACGGTAATAAAGAACAACACCAGTATTATCTGCACTGTTGATATAAGTAATGGTGGGTCTTTTATCTTGGATGGATCTCGTTACTTACTCTCTCGAAGGCGTGCACGCACAAATAATGCATGTGAGCACACAGCCAAGAAGGTAAAATCTATTTAAAAGGCCAATTTATGTGATAATCAGGTCATAACTTTTGAATTCATGAAGTATCCTTCTGAAGACTAACAATGAAATAATCCTGAGTTAGTGTGTTGCCGACATCAGCAAGATTCCCAGGATCCCTTGCTGCCTACAAAGAGCTGACAGGCAGGAAAATAGTTGGATAGAAGAATTGTTATTGAAATGTGGTCAAATCCTCGTCTCAGCAAATTTCACTCATTTCACCTCAATCAATAGAGTCCAGGTCATGGTTAGACAATTGTCGATTCGCCTGACAAATTAATCCCTGGTGGCTACGACGATGAGACAAATAACTTTATCCAGTGTACTGTAAATCTAAGTTCACATTTTAGCAAGAAGGCCAAGGAAGAAGAGGCTGCTACCTATCAATTGAATTATTATCGACAATCAATATTTGCTTAAAATTGACTAGATTTAAGATTTTGAAAAGTGTTTGACAAAATTTGCATCATCATGATTATTAAATTATTGTGAGCTAGAAGACCAGCTGATCAGCTAATATCTAAACATTCTCTATGTTCTCAAATGTGAACTTGCTTCTTTTTCCCACATCTGTAAGTAGGTGAATGTCTTTCTTTGAGAAACTACACAGATTATTGACCACTTCACCCAAGAATCTAAATCTAGATGAATATCATAATGCAACATTGCTTTGTTTTGTCATAATACACAAGCATTTTTAGTTGGTATAACTCAAATGATGAATACAAATGTGAGCAGATGAATACAGATAATGAATTTAAAACCTGTTGTAATTCACCCACATAAAAGCATTTTGCCAAAAATGCCAAATGCTAAGGCAATAATTTAGTTTTCCAGTTCATGTGTTCTTGTAAATTGAATTAAGCATAAGCACAAGACTCAAATCATGCTTCAGCTGGGTACATCCATAGCTTTTAACACACTTTAATAAAGAACAGAAAGACAAGGCATTATATTCTGACACAGCATCATTCTTACAATACATATTCTAAATATATATCATTTGTATATGATTACATATTTATAATCCACTGTACCGACTTCTATGTTGGGTGTTTCTGAAATTTAGTCAAAGACTAGATCATACTGACTGCTACCTGGGCCATTTAATTGAGGATCTTGTATACTTCATTTAAATACAGTAAACTTGATGCACAATAATATGAAAACAAGCAGATGAATAGTAAGGGTGGAGCGGTTCACAAAATCCACGGTTCGGTTCATATCACAGTTTTGTGGTTACAGTTTTTGGTTCAGTGTACATTGATTGTTTCAAAAATTAATTAGGTCTTGTATAGTAATGTTAAAACTGAAAGAATGAGTCTGGCATTTGATACAGCATTGTGACAGTTGTAGGCTAAAGGTAGATAAAATTCTGGCACTGAAAGAGAGGAGCCATTGCTAGTTCAAACATGCTTTTCATTTATTTGGAAAACAATATCTGTCTAAAGAAAAGAGTAAAAACTGCTCAACTCTGATGCTTGAATCGGTGCATTTGAAAGAACTTCACTGTTTTTACAACTGACATTATATTCCATCAACAAAAAGTAAAGCATATACTCTCAGACTTTGGTCCCTTTTAAATCAACTCAAAAGCGACATGTTTCTACTAACATGTAACATATTTCAACTCCCTATGGACTATTAGTGGTTCAGGAAAAGCTGAGTCTTTTCCTCTTGAAATTAAAGTGTAGCATTTGAAATACAATCAAAGAAATAAGGCTGGTGGTTTTGTTTTTTGTTTTGTTTTTTTAAATCAAACTTAAAGTGTCACGGTGCTATCTAAAGTAACAAAATAAAACAACTAATCCAAAATAAGAGGTCATCAATATAAAAACCAAACTTAACAGATACTGCACTCTACTACACTCACTCACTCACACAGCTCTCCTCATTGCATTATCATGTTCTTCTGCAAGAAGATCAGTTTGTCCACATTCTCAGGCAAGAGACGGAATCGACTTGCAGTGACAATGTCCCCTGCTGTTGAGAAAACTCTTTCACTTGGTACAGATGTACCTTGGACTGCCAGGTAACGTTGTGCCAACTTAGCAATGTGAGGACATTTATGCTCATTGCTCTTCCACCATAGAAGTGGACTTGCATCCACACAGGGATGCAGTCTGTGATCCTGTATGACATGACCTCCTCTTCAGTGATCTGGGACAAAAGTTTGGTAGTTTCCCTCTTTGTTGGGAAAAACTCCCCAAAAAGCTCTGCCATGGCAGAGATGACCTCTCTGATGCCTCTGGCTTTCCAGCTGAGGGGGAACTGTCCACCTGGACTTATTTGGGTTGACCCTGCATGATAAAATGACAACATTATATTTATTATTATTATTATTTAAAAGTTATTAATAGTAAGGATAATGGAATACATTAAATTTAGTAACGATTATAAAAATGAAAAACAATAGCTACCTGCTCTTTAATTTCCATGATTTCCCTAGTGACATCACTGTAGATTTTCTGAACAGAGGCTTCTTCCAAGTAGGGGAGGGACTTAAATCTGGGATCCAGGGCTGTTGTTCTGTGCAGATAGTCCTGAAGCTCAGGGTTCCCATATCTGACTTCCAGGTCTTTGGTGATGGCTGCCTTGGCATCTTTGATGGTGGAGCTGTCCTCTTCACTCGGTGTCATGGATTTTAGTATCATCTTCTGCAGAGGGATGATCATCGACACTGACGGGGATGTTTCTGTGCTCATTAGGGTTGTGACATTCTTCAGAGGTTTGAGAATCCTCTGCCAGTTTTGCCTCACCATCAGTCAAAACAGAGATGTCCTTGAGATGTTTCTTGAAATCCTTCTCCACCAGAGCAGAATACATAGCAGCCTGCTGTCCCAAATAACACTCCAGCATATCATATGTTGTGTTCCAGCGGGTGGAGACATCGTGTATTAGTTTATGAACTAGCAATTCCAGCATCCCCTGTTTGGTTTTTAGGGCATGGCTGGCTATTGTACTGCGATGGAAGAATGTTACCACCTTCCTAATCTTGCCCAGCAGTCATGATACCAGACTTATTGAAACTGCATTCTTGGCTGCCAGATTAACTGTATGTGCAAAGAAGCCAATGTGTGGACCCAGTCCAGATGTTGCATTGACTGCTTCAGAGAGATGCTCACTTGTGTGGCTCTTGTAAAGGGGGCGTGTCTGTTTAAACAGAGCATTTCATCTCCCACTCTGCAGTGATATAAGAGACAGTCACAGTAAGGAAACTTTCAGTTGCCCTGGATGTCCACCCGTCCGTAGTAAGAGCAACATAGGCTGTGTCAGACAACTCTTATTTCCCCATCGGATCTCTTCATAAAGTGCAGGAATTACCGTGCTGCTGAACTGTTTGCGGGAGGGGATTTTATATTATGGCTCGAGTGTCTTTATCGTGAACTGATACCGCCAAAGATATGCAACCTTAAGCCGTGTTCGAGGGTGCAGGTTTTCTGCAACCTCGAACACGGCATATGGTTGCATATCTTTGGCGATGAAACACCTCAGTGCTTTCGTTATGGCCTTCGCCGCTGTACGCAGGGAGAAGTTGTGCAGCCTTGCCCAGCTCCCCGCCTCTGCTTCTTGCGGTGCTAACAGTCATATGGATGTCTCCACAGATGACCCGACATGTTAGATGTGTTTCCCTGAGCGTAAGTGAAACGCGTTGCACAGTACTTGCACAGTCGCATTTTTATCCACAACTTTCTTACCACCTTCCTAGGTCACCCTGAATGCGAAATGCTCCCACACATCAGACCTGTGTAACTCTGCTCTTCTCTGATCGCCATGTTCGCACGTCCTTTACAACTGATTTCCCGCAACACATTCAAAATTGTGCGCTAATATGAACCGAACAGGACGCACGCGCGATGAACCGGGATGGCCAAGCCGAACGGTTTGTGTCGGTTTCATTAACTGTCCCACCACTAATGAATAGAGTAAGTTAGTTGCTATTCAATAATACAATGCACTTTTTATGCTAAATATAAATGCTACAGAAAACAAAAACACCTCTTACAAAATAAAATGCCTGTGTGTGTGAAGCAGAAGGATATTTTTAAAAGAAAAAAAGAAATGAAATAAAAATCATGGCCCTGTCTTGCAGGTAGCCAGTCTAAGCATTGATGGTACTCAGACTGATTTCACCAATAATTCCAGCAACAGCTCATCTAGCTGTGACCAGAGTCTACGCCTCCCATCTGTCGCCCACTCCCTCATTCTCTGTCCTCCTACCCCTGTTTTCTTCCATCTGTATCTGTTTGTCATTCTTGAAACCTGTTAAACCTTTTATGAATTACACGGATCAATCAAAAGCAGCTTTGTGGAAGCTGTAGTTGATGGTTTTGATGAAAATACAGGTGGGTTGTAATCTTAATGCACAACTGTCTCTAGTGCAAAATGATAATCAAACCAGGAGAACCTGGAGTTGTCATTTCCAGACCTATTTTATGCAAAACACATGCAATATAAATGCAGACGCAACTGAATTTTTAATGAATGTCATCAGAAGACTAAATGTGGGGCAGAGTGTGGCTTTAATTGCAGGAGAATAATTCAAGCCTCAGTATTCAGCCGGCTATTTTTCCAACTCACACTTTTCTAAATACTTAAAGAAAATATAAGATAAAATATTATTCATCCTTAAAATGTGTCATCAGTAAGTTTACAAGAGAGAAATAGAAAACTGCTGCTTTCTTTGAACTCGCTAAAATAGAGCATGAGACACATCCACTGGGTTTGTGAGGTCCATGAAACAATGATGGTCACACAGCTATGGTTCTAGGTCAGAAGAACTAGAAGGTGGTCTTCTACTCAAGAGTGGAAAAAAAATGGCAGTGAGACAGAGACTGTAGCATCAAACACTAGCTGTGGCCTACTGGTCTGCACTGCTGTCTGCTTAAGATTAATTAATTATGAATTTGTTGCTTTCAGCATCAGAGCACCAGTTTCCCCTCAAGGCCATGGTCCAGTGGCCTTGATATGAGTACATAAGGTTTCTGCTACATGTAAATGATTGTGGACACCACCATGCCAAAATAAAAGTGTCCATGCCTTTAAAATTATGATTTTCTATTCAGATTTCACAAATGTAAATTATATTGTTTAAATGCATCCATATAAACAACGTCTATTTTGGGCACATATATGGGCCATAATAACTGTGAAATTGTACGCAGGAAATAAGACACTACTCTTCAAATAACCTTATTTTGAAAAACAAATAGTGGACTCTCCACTTCCTGTTCTGCTCTGTGGCTCACTCAAGAGTGGCGGCAAAGAAGAAACAGCTTCGCTCACACTTTAAAAAAATCCTGGAGGAAACCCTGATATTAAATATCCACATGCTGCAAGACATACAGTATAAGCTGTAGAGTGTCTAGAGTCTTGTGTGTGTGACACTTTTGAGAGTAGACAGAGTCAAGTCTCCTGTGTGGATCATGTTTGCCTTGCATATTTGTCAGGCCAACATCTGTTATCATCAGCAGTTAAGTTATCGAGGGTTATGCGTTGATAAGGGGGTCCTGAAGAGTGGGATGAGAAGAAGGACTCAGTGGCAAGATTACAACCACAAAAATCATGCGAGTGTGAAAAGTTGTTTTTCTCTGCACCAAAGCAACTGTTTACCAGGTTTCACACCTCTTTTCTATTCCTCTTATTCAGTCTCGGCCACTTTTTCAGGCATTTCCGCATTGGCCGATTAATCGCCTATCGGCTTTTTCCTGCTCCAAACTATTGTTATTATATCGGCCTTTAAAAATCCACAATCAGTCGACCTCTATTAACCCTCTAGGCACCAGAGTTTATTTAGGAAAATATTCCATTTGGACTTTAAGATTTCAAAATGCTGTAGCTTGGAGGTGGTGAGAGATAAATCCATAATGTAAATGAGAAAAATATTCATCATGACCTAAAGTTTGTGATGGGAGTAAATTTACTCATGTAATTTGCATATTGTGATGTCATCAGGTAGCGGCCATATTGGATTGTGTAACTTTCAGTAAAAAAACAGATTTTTGAACATATTTATACACAGAAAAAAAAATTATACTGTCATATCATGCTCTAAATAAAGAAACAGGAGTTTGATTGGAGTAACTTTGCTAATGTAATTTGTATATCAGCAGGTAAAACTCAGTAAAACAGAATTCCGAACATTTTACACAGTAGATTTTTTTTTTCATTTTTTCACTGATCCTTTTTCATCCTCTTATCCTCAGAATAAATGAACAGAAATCTGACAGGAGTACATTTGCTAATATAATTTATATATCAACAGGTAAAATTATATTTTTATGGGTCCCCCCCCCCCCCTTTTTTTTTGTTATTATAGATTTTTAATTTGTCATAACCTAGCTGACCCCTCATACCATCATACCAGCCATGAAATCTGGAGTTTGGCTGGAGTTGGTGTGTGTCAAGGTACTGGTGAGCATATCTTTCATTTGTGATGAGGTTCCAGAAATCCTCATCCGAAAACAGAGACAGAAAATCACATGCACGAGCATCTGTGAGATCCTCGTGTCCGCGATATCCCACACAGGCTCGTCAGTGTCTTTGATCCATTTATGAATCACTTCCTAAACTCTCAAACATTCCCAGCCGTCATCAATAACTCCCCTATTTTGATTATCCCCTCTTCTACCCACACGTCCCTCTTTCTTTCTCCCATCACCGCGGCAGAGAAAACTTTCACCGTCATCAGTGTGCTTCTGACAGTTTGTGCGGCGCGAGTGCGGCAGCGCGCGCTGCGACGTCAGTCACTCGTCTCTGACGAGGGCTGATCGTCCCCTTCTAATCCTGATCAGCAAAGATCAGTGCAGCACCTCGTCTGCACTGTAAAGGCCTCTGGGCGTTTAGTTTTTTATTCTAAAAGTCGCGATCTGTCTCTCACTCTTTCCAACACGCTGCTGCTTTCGCCTTTTCTCTCTCTCTCCCGCGCTTCTGCAGCTTCGTGCGCAGACAGCGGGTGTCTCTCTGATTTTTTTTCATATAAACACACTCAAAAAAGGCGTCAGAACTGACGGTGTATGTCTTGGCGATGTAGTGAAACCAAGCAGTAACAGTACAAGGCTATAGATTTACAGATAAGGTCTGTTATATTCAGTAATGTCGCCTGACGCAATATTGCGACTTTGGCGCCTAGAGGGTTAAATACCATTGAATCTATTCATGTAGCTCATCAGCGAAGCTGTCACGGAGGCAGTGGTAGACTACCGCAACACCGACTAGCCGGACATTGTAGGCCAAAATGGCGGCGCGCATCTTGACTTCCTGAATAAGGTGAATACCAGTAGTGAAAATGCGCCACTGTTTAAATGCTTAGTCTTTTAATGGCAACAGTGTTTGCACAAGCAGAAATTTAGTTCATGATTAATTTGAAGATGCCCCACTAAATCTATGAGCAACAAAACAAGGCAGTTAGCTAAATTATTTAATGGTGTACAACCAACTCATAAATGTTAACAAAGCAAGACTTCTTAAGCTCTTTAGAACAGTCTCACAGCTAATAGGCTAGAAAAGCTTCCTCCATTTTGCAGTCTCCAGCTCTCTGTTCCCCCTCTCCCCCCAAAGGTCAGAACTGTCTAGATGGCTTTGCTATTTGTCAGTGATGTAAATTTGCTTGTCAAAGTTTACAAAGTTCGACTCAACACAAACAGGAGCCCCAGGAGTTGAATTTTGCACAAGATTTGCAAAACACAGGAAGAATGAGAAAAAACTGGACACATACACATCACAACAGAAACTCTGATTCAGTCTGAAGCAGGAACATCTGACAAGGCTGGTTCTCATTTGAACATGTGTTTACTAGTTTGGTCATTACATGCTTTATTATGATTTAATTTACCCAATAAGAAAATGTAAGTAATGATCTTTAGGTCACAAAAACAGATGCCTTTGGTTGATTTGTTTCACTTAGAGTCAAAATATTAAGTGTTAGTAACATCAGCTTTGCCATGTTTTTATCAGGTGTGTAACAGTGTGAAAATTGGTGATCAAAGTGAAAGACTTCCTACTGCAGCTTGCACCAAGACCAAGAATGGCCTGTTTTTCTGCTTAGCTGGTGAAGTAAATGAAGTCCAGTTGAATGCAATGTGTGTCTGTTTACATCTTACGAGTTGCTTCTTTGTGAGGAAATGCACTCCATTTAAAAATAAATCCCCCTTCTCTGCAAAAACATTTGTTTAAATACCCGCTCTTATTCAATTCAATGTTGAAGCAGCATCGAATTTAACAACTTGCCTTAAGAAGACTGAAACAGATGACAGAAGCAAAGAGAGACCGATTCAAGCAAATGAACTGATTTTATTACGCTGCTGCTGTGTCCATGACTTATTCATGGTGGTCTTATGACACTCAAAGGACTAAACACATTCTTTAAACATTTGCCAGACATATGGTTTACTGCCAAGGAGGCAGTGGAATACTTTTACTTTGCCATTTACTTAAACTCTATTGGCATCTGTGTAAACTAATCTCATAATAAAGCCTTCCTCTATCATGGTTGGTGAGAGGAAAATATCTTTTTAAGTGGATGATTCCTCTGGTCGACAGAGATGTGAAGGTGGAAAAGCTGTTAAAGTTAATGGACAATTCACAATTACATTTAACTTTATTATCAGTGTCAGCTGGAACCAGTGATAGATACTGAGAACCAACTCTAAACTGGTACCGCTGCCAGAGTTGCTGGAATTTAAATGGTCTTTGCTGCAGGATAGACACCACTGCAAACTGGTGTCATGTAAATTTGTGCTGCTGCCAGCAAGGGTTAATGTTTGCTTCTGAGTCTGTTCACATAAGTTTCTAATAATCCCACATATAAATGGAAATCAATAATACAAGTTTTGATGGTTATTTCTAGGTTTTGTTGGGCAGTTGGGTTGGACAGCAAACAGTTGCACCAACTAGATGCATAAGGTTTTATATTTTATATTAACCCTCTAAGCACCAAAGTAGCAAAATTTCAAAAAGCAATATAACTGAATGAAACAGGACATTTCTTCAGAAATAGAGCCAAGACCTGTTACCACTTAATTATCTGTCAGCATAGGCAAAGGCAAAAAATATAAAATATTTAATTTTTTAGCCATATCACCCAGCCCTACTCCTATCATAAACTCACGTTCATATGTAACAGAATCTATGCGACAGAAGATGTCCCTCTTTTAGGTACGAGCTCCTCAGTTCCAGTTGGCTCGTCAACGTGTTGAGTCATTCCATGTTTGCTTGCAGTGTGTGTGGGCGCATCTTAATGTAAAATACTGCAGCAAAGCATCTATTTTGGGGTAAACAATATAGCTTCCTATGAAACAATAGAGATTTTCTATTCTCCAGACAACATATATCGTTATATCGCCCAGCTCTAGCGTGCACCAGAATGTGGTTGGTGTTCACACTGCACTAAACGAAGCGTACGATTCGTGGACATGGGCGATCCGTGGACCACGCAATAACAGACTCGTGAAAAAAAACACAAAGTCATTATATTCTTTTCCTCTCTACTGGTTACACAGTCCATTACACATGCAACATGGAGGACACTTAGTAAAATGTCTTTTTTTTTCTTTGCAGGGATAAAATGTTTCATTTCATCCATAAAAGCTGCCCCCCTCACATCCTTTTATAACAAGTTTATCAAGTTTTATCCATTTTCTGATGACAAATATTTCTACTAATCCCTGTATTAGAATATAAGCATCTTCATATTCTAATACAATTTCCTCAGACAATAATGAAATGGAATTTTTGTGGATCATTGTGGATCAGGGCATTATTTTTAAGTTATGGAAGGAGCAATGACAACAGAAATGGCATATATGTATTGTTGGATCTCCTCCCAAAACCAAATCAAATCCATAGTGTAAATCATTGTATTATTGTATATGTAAATACTTCTATTGTTTACAGTAAATCTTAGTTAATAGGTTTGCATTTTTTTTAAATTTTGTAGTTAAATGTGTAGTTTTATTTTAGTACAAATATATATATATATATATATATAAAACAAAGTTCTGAGCTTTCATAACCATTAAATTCATAAGACATCCAGTTATTTGGATTTTACATTCCAATGTAAAGGCTTATTTTCATGCAGAGAAACAGTCAAGAGTGCCTGTAATAACAGCACTAACCGCTTGCATTGAAAATTTGTTCTGGCTGCTGACAGACCAGACAGATGGAAGCAATGTCCCATAGATGCAATAATGGTGTCGTGCCAACTTTGGCCACTGTCTGTGCTCCAGAAAGTTGTTCAAACAGTAGATAAGTCCCCTTACTGCAGCCTAAGTTTATGCTGGAGGGGGCAAAGCTCTTGTAATGAACAACTTGAAGAGATCAGGTTGCATCACATGTGGCACATTTTACCTCAAAAGGTGAGAAGTTAATGAACCATAATGTGCTCCATTATCTCGTCCCACCAGGTTAAGGTGAACAAACAGTTGGATCCTGAATGCATCTCAATTCTTGGATAAATAATTAAGTGTTGGAGGCAACTCCTTAACTGGAATTTAAAGCATCACTTAAAGCATTCACTGGCATCTGCAGCAGCAAAGTCTTCTTTCTCTATCTCTCTCCGGCAGCAACTATATCAAAAGCAGTGGAGTTATTCAAAAGGTAAATTGTCTGATCCTTGATTCTGTATGCTAAACCTCGCTCAATTGACAAATCCGGGCCATGGCCCGGAACACACTTGTGTAATTGTCCTCTCCCCATGCAGATCTCTCTGACATTGTAATTAAAAATCTACATTAACCAGGGCAGTATATTTATCTATATCTTTAGAAAGAAAGGGGAAAGGTTCATATGGTAATGAACCAACTAAATATAATTGCTTGGCAAGCCCACACTAAATCATCCAAATATTTCATGCAAATCTATACATATGCATCTCAGTGTCTCTGACTATCTATGAAATGCAAACAATATCTTGTGTTCTAAAATGTTTATTTATCAAATGGCTTTGTGAGGAGTGATGTGCATAAGAAATCACCATCCACAGGGACAGATACTTCCCACCAGCTGGGGCACGATGGCTTTTAAGTAGCAGACCCTTTCTCTGCAAAAACTCCTGAGCTCAGTGTGGAGACTTTATAATATTGTGAAGTGTATTATTCTGTAGCTTTCATCAGCCTGGTGCGTGTTAACCTTATCTTTTATTGATGCATATAAATGGGTAAGCACATTATCATACAGTACTCATGCCCACATAATCAATGGAGCACAAAGCTCAAAGAGCAAAGAGTTTATCATCCTTAAACTGAGATTAGGGATGAGCTGAGATTTTAGTTTTCAAATGGTCATTAAACTATCCAACTGCAGTCTTGTTTTGAAAGTATGTTGTCCCTTGTTTTACTGGCACCCGGTAATAAAACACACCAGGGGTTCAGTAATAAAAATAAAATAAAATAAAATAAAGCACTGGATACCTTGTATGAAATGCCTACCCCAAGCTGTGATCATTTCAGGTGCTTTGCACTGAGATATGCCAACAACCCTGCTGAGACCGCTGCTTTTTTAAGCTATTTAATTAATTAATTTTCTTCACTTATAGAAAAAAGCAACTAAACGTTGGTCTCTTAAGAGAACAACGTTCTGAAGAATAAACTGCACTACAACCTAGCTTCAAACTAGCTCATGCTGTCAAGAGTGTGTCCATTCAAACTCCCAGGGCACTGACACGTGATCCAAAAGCTTCCTCAGATCTTTTATGTCGCTATTTTCTGTAGGCATTTCAAACTTTGATGAGATCCTGAGGCACAGCCAGGGTAAAGAAAATGGCTTATATATCACACAAGGTCTGCAAACACTACAGGACACACAAGGAAAACCTTGAACACATATGAAGTACCTTGCTGGTCTGCTTTAACCACAGTTGAAATCCGGATGGATGGATTAATGAAGTGTAGAAGTTAAGAGGCCCATTGACGAAGCTTCTGTCAGATCAAAAACCACAGTTACAATACACAGCCTCTACCCTGAAAAATGTCTTTTGTGACCCCAAAACCTTCTTGACTATTTAGAAAACTGATTTATTTAGTAGCATTATGTATAGAAAAAATCAACATTTTTTTCCCCCTCTATGTTAAAAGCATGAAACCGTCAGCAAAACTCCAGTCCTTCCGTTTCAGTTTCACCACTGTCTGCTTGGGGTGCCTATAGATCTGATGACCAGCAGAGAAGATACTAGAAGTGCCTTATGTTTTTAATTCTTCCAGTGTTCTGATGGGGATCGACAGAATGAACAGATTGAATTAAACGATGGCATACATAGATACTACAGTGAACCGAGTTAGCACATCCCCACTGGCTATGAAAGATCACTTTTTTTTTATAGATCTCGCACAAGGCCTGAAGGTCTTATTCTTGGTCTCTTTCCTACTCTCTTGCAATGTCTCTCTTTCCTCTCTAAGACTTCTCATGGCGAGTGTTTACTTTGATAATAGCAGTGTTTCACTCTGACTGATACTGGCAGGGTTCCAGCTTTGCTTTCTACAATCTGACTGGGGAGTTGTTTCAATTGTAGGGCTGTGACATATTTGAGAATTAATAACCGTTTCGCTGTCAAGATAGTATAATCATTCCACTGGCGGAAGACAGAGGTTATATGTTCAGATAGACAACAAATAAATCTCATGGGGAGCACAACATTGCAGTTTGTCACTTCCTGTTTCAGACAAATAAACAAAAGCTACCCAAGAGTTTAGCACAATAAACTAGACCGTATACTTGACTGTAACCAAACCAGTAGTTTTATGTTATGCATTGATTACTAAAGCGCAGTAATTAAAACAAGGGTTGTTGATTTGTAAAGTTGAATTAAAATTAAGTTAATAATAAAGAAGCTGAGATCGCTTTTTTCCCTTTCCTGCCACATGACTAATCTGGTAAGATTCTATGATGATAAACTTAGTATGAAGATGATTAAATGATAAAGATTTCAACATGATATTGATCACAGAATTTTCTTTATATGCATGAAAAAGTGTAAAAATTAAAAAATGAATTGGAACTCCTTTCCAAACACTGCAATGGACATCATGTAGAGATGTCCCGATCTTATCACGTGATCGGGGATCGGGGCCCGATCACGTGATTTCAGACTCGATCGGAATCGGCTGTTACTTCCCGATCAGGGATCGGTTAAGTGTTTCCTTTACTGATACGGCAGCAGCGGGCTGCTCCTCTTTTTCCTCAGCGTGGTTTCCTCTCAGTTTCGGTTTTATGACCAGCGGTTGGTTTGATTCTGCCTCATGTGAACCGCCCCGTCCTGCACGCAGCTCAGTGCTGTTTACAGCATCACCGGGCGGTGCAGGAGTTTAAATGTAACGCACCAGCAGGCAGCAGCCTGTTCACTCAGACATAACTACAGGGAAGGCGGCTGCAGCTGAACTGATGAGCCGCTTTTAAAAAGTTTGATCCATTAATCAAAGCAAACAACAATAAGTCAACATAACATGTAACATGTGGTTCATATTTAGCGAAGCAACGCGACAATGTGCTGGTTTAACGTTAGTTGTGCAGCGCGTGCATCGCTGCGGGTTTGACGGGGCTGCTGGTTGACGTGACCCGCGGAGAAGTGACAGAAAAAAGAAAAGAAAGCTGCTTAAACTTTGTTTGCCATTAATGAACGGAGTAAAACTGAAGCACACATTACATTAGGCCTATCTGTTGTTTCAGAGTTTATTTGAAATCTAGTGTTGGTTTTATTTGCTGTCCAAAAATAATCATGTGTTTCCAAGCTTCAGAGAAATGGAGAAATAACCAGCTTCCTTTGTGATTTCCACAGACATGCAAAAATGATTACTTACTCATTAATTTGACGTTAGTTTGGTATATAAATGTGTGCTAAATATGTTTTCTTTTTTAGAATATGGCTGGAAGAATGTAATTGATCAGAGGAGGTGTCATAATAAAGTAAAATAAGAATAAATAAAACTAAAAAATACAACAAATATGGCTCCTCCTGATTCCCCAATTGCACCTTTGAGCTGATAGGATTCAGAATCAGATTAGGCAGCAGTGTTTCCCCTACAGACCACTGCTGTAGGGGAAACACTGTCTTTTTCTCTTAAATTTTCATTTTATTATAGAAGTATCGGATCGGGACTCTGTATCGGCCGATCCTCAAAATCAAATGACTCGTACTCGGAATCGGGGGCAAAAAAACCCTGATCGGGACATCTCTAACATCATGCAGAACACCTTTAATGACAACAATTGAGTATTATATAATATATGAGTATTGGTTATATTTCCAGGATTTCCTGTAAAAAGGGAAAGGATGGAATGTGGGGAACAGCAGTTTTACAGGGGGGATGATTTTGATCGTTTTTATTCATGCCATCCTTCCTCAACTCGAGTGCTGATTCGGGCTGTAAAGATACACAAACTCACGATTTGATTTGTATCACGATGATTGACCCACGATTCGATACGCATAACGATTTTTTAAATCTGAGAAGCATTTTATTCAAATAACATTTAGATTATAACAACATTTAACTTAATGTAACAAATAACCTGAAAACACCAACAATACTCAAAGTTAATAAATAAATAACCAAAGATATAACAGTTCTCTTTTCTCTAAGAAAATAATACTTTTGAAAAAAAAAAAAAAATTGAACTGTGCTGTTAATCAAAACTGAAGTTAAATAACAAATAAACCCTTGACAGCCTTCTACATCAAACCTGTTTGGTTGATTTAGTTCTTCATGTCCACACTGTCAGGTGAGAGGCTGCTTTCTACTCCCTGCAGTGGAGAGTTTAAACGGGAAGATGTCAGGGAGATGGTGGCGTTATGATGGCCGAGCATGAGCTGACGTTAACCCGTTATAATTATGACCTACCAGCGTGTCCCAGAGAGCGCGGAAAGCATTCAGACAACTCACTTTTTGTGTTGACTCGAACAGCTTATTTCAAGCTGCATCACTGGAAACTCCAATGTGCTGAAAATCAGCTGTTCAAAGTTAAGTCAACGAAAAGGAGGCGTCTGGATGCTTTTACCACTTCACAGGGATCCACCATTATTGGTCTTATTTGTTAAGGCTGGATCTAAGCTTATGTACTAGACCGAGGATTAATCAATTTTTTTATTGTTTTTTCTCTTTACACACGCGGTGCACACAGCTTCTATGGGGAGTCCCTCACGTACTGACATCCGTCCTCCTCTCCGCGCTCTGAAGATGTGGCGACCTGCGTGAGAGACAGGCTGTGACTCAACACTGGTCAGGGCAGGACCGATGCTGATTGACCATCACAAGTCACAGCAAAGTAAAAACACCTAAAACCTCACAGCAGGGTGTCTCATCACTGTCCCGCGACGTGACCACCTCTCACCTCTCCACACGCTCGGCCCAAACAAGAGTGTAATACAGACAAGTAACAGCTGTTGTAGTGTTTACCAGCCACACTGTGCAACATACCCAGTCATACAGGTCAGAAACTGTGGAAATAAGGAAGCATCAGTCATGATTCCAGACTGAGACAGCGGTGGTCGTAGAAAGGACAAGGACTCAACCTCTTATTCTGTTTGATTACACAGAGAGAAACTGTGAGACAGTATAAAAGCTTTTGCTGTTTGCTGATGTCAGAGAACTTGACAAGGTTGAATTCAGATGTGTGTAGCCGTATAGGAGGTCTACACTTATCCTCAACATTATTCATACCCTCCCATTGAAGAAAAGTCTAAATTGACAATACAGGAAACATAAAACTAATACTAAATTTAAAAACAAAATGTTTGCTTTAATATTTCTGTTGAGCCACAATTCAAAATCAGTGTCATGATTTTCATAGAATTTTTATCCATTATTACTTTTGTCAATTTCAACTTATTTTACTGGCAGCTCATTGTTGTTTTCTTCTTTGATGGGAAAGTAGGAATAATTTTTTCTTGTCCCAGATGGAATCTGGTCACTACATGCAACTCTGATTAAAGGTTTGCCAAATTAAGCCTAATGATTTCATTTAAGTGATATCATTCAGCAATGTAGGCCTACAATGATTTTTAATGTAAATGCTTGTTATTGCTGTATTTCACATGTCACACAACATGATTATGTATGTGTGTTTTTGGTTATCAGTTTAGGTGAAATTTAGCGGTACCACCGGGCCTGAAAAAAATTCTAGGGGAAACTGCATATTCTGTTGCGCCATTTCATTTTCTTATTCCCTGACGTGACACCAGGATTACCGTGAAAGGTATGATATGGCCCAGCCCTACATACATTGGCTAAAACAATTAAATGGAATTCTATCCTGACTAAATTTTAGATCTAGTTTTAGTCCAGTTTAGTCAAGTTTCTACCACCAAAAAGAGGCACCACAACATGAAGGTATGAAGGTAGAATACATGAACAGTATTCTAAAAGCTACGTCGGACAATACAAATGTTAATTTAGTGAGTTTATGACTGGACTAATATCAGCCTCACACAGCAGGACTGAGTGAGTTGCAAGTTGTCTTGCAACTGACTAATCACATCTTAAGTTGTTACTCTTACTTTTAGCAACAACCAGTTCATATATTCTAAAGCCAAAGACATGTGGTTTGTGTTGTTTTTACTTAACTTGTTAAGAGAAATAAGACACACCCCCGCCCAGCTTGATTGGATATGGTCATTAACCAGCTAATTATTCTGAAAATCTGCTGTTTTCCACTCATGAGCAGAGCAATCACTGCATCTGTAATTTCATAAAACTACTTTTAATACAGTGACATTACTGTTTTCTTTCATTTGCACAAATATAAGAGCCCTTATGTGACCCCTTTCCTGCACTGGTGTTCAAACTTCATCTTCAGCTACAGTATAGTATATCATATATATATATTTCATGCCTAGGCATTAATATTTAGCTGCTTCTGAGCTTAACCCCTTCCTTATCAGACAGAAGATCTATGACAGAGAAGCTCCATATCTCAACATTCTGGCCTGCAACCATATAAAAAATAGGAAATAAAAGAGGGAAAGCCATAAATTCTGCATGAATCTGTTGTTTATAATACACAACATGTACTGTCAACAAAAGTTGAACATCAAGGTCAGTTTGGCATTGTTTTCTGACAGATGACAGCTCACAAAACATCAACTCAAGTCAACAAATTCTGGTAGACAAAAACACTTTTGAATACCTAACATGTTGCATGTGATTCTTTAATTAATCCAAGACCTGTGGAGCTACAGTAGAGAAACCAAAAGGATCTTTGAAAAGGAAATCAGAAATACCCTTTAACACTGACATGCCATCAGTTGTATGTATAAAAATGGTTTACAATTAAATATCTGCATACTGTATAAGATATCAAAAAGCACATACTGCTCATACATAATTGACAAGTTTGGATGGAAATGCTGCAAAAATCTACTTACACGCCTTGTTTTACATGAAAAATGACATGTTCTCAGGGCAGTGGATGTAAACCGGCAGGCCTTGCATTTTATGTCTGCATCTGCCAATGGACCATTGCAATAACAGTAGGCATAATAATACATTTATTTTACAACAGGAGAGTTCAGATGTTCCCTACAATTATGTGGAAAAAATATACGTGCATATTAGTATTGGCAATCTGCCAAAGCAAGCATAAAATTACTGCATGTCATGCATTTGGTAAAAATCTAATGTCCTGGTTCATTTGTACAAATCTTTACATATGTAGCCTCTCAACAACACATCCACTGTGTGTGGGATATAATTATACTAAAACCATGTTCTTCTATTTAAAGGAATGTCCAAAAATACCCTCACAAGTAAATTAAATTAAAACAGTTTTTATGCCGTTACTAGCTAATTTTACGTAATTTTGCCTAAGAAAACAGGAAAGAAGGCTGGGCATGCGTTATACTACAAGCAATACAGAGGCCACTGCTATCAAGCTTTAAGTAGTCGCAGGCCCACTCACGAATGCTGATTTATATACCAGCTGAACTGCCTTGATTTGTGGATGCTGCACATTAATGCCCATCTGTTAGTCCTCATCCTCCACTTCCTGTATGCTGGCAGTTCTAGTAGAGTTGGCGCTGTCAAGGTTTGAGCATGAATGGAATATTTGCTGCAAAAAGCAGCTCTGTGGGCTTTATCAGCCAGAAACACTCACAGGAAAGCAGTTCCATTAACCAATCTATTGAAACCATTCGCACACAGTGACTTGAAAATCGATATGGAAATCAATATGAACACAAAAATCTGTAACTTTAGCCATGTTTTAGTGAGAAGAGTTGTACAGCTGGCCTTTCTGAGTAGCTGTGGACAAAAGAAAGGGGGCATACATTCCACCTAGTTAAAAAAGGAAAATGCACAAGTAATTAAAGTGCAGCACAGTGGAGATCAGCAGCCTGTCTCACAGTTTAACACATGGTGGAACAATAGGAGCCAAATTTGCTTATCAACACCTCTGAAAAGTAAGCAAGTAATGGGCTGGTTTGATCATTATAAAGACTCCTCTTCAACATAGATGCAGATAAATTATTCTTATCAATACAGCTTTACAGACTCAAAATGCAAGAATTCACACATTTTACACAGCTTACAGTAATTTCTTTTTTAGTAGTGCTACAAAGTTTTCCCACAGTTCATCAAGCGGATATTTTAATAACATAATATCTCTAAAAGCTCCTTTCAGTAGCTTATTAGATATGGTGGCCTTAACTGAGGTGCTCCTTACAGATGTTTTGGTGATCCGAGGACAGCTTTTTAGTTGCGTGTTTCATCTTCTATTTTGTGCTGCCAGTAGGGCTGGGTTAAACGATTATTTTTTAAACGATTAATCTATCGATTATTTTTTCGATGCATCGATTTATCTAACGATTCACTTTTTTAGTTCGATTCGACTCGATTATCGATTATTTCCTCATAAATTGACAGACAGCAATTTATATATGCTGATATAGATATCTAAAATGTAAAAAAGAGCATGAATAAAAAGGCAGTGGGAGCCAACAGCCTGTCATGGAGTTTTTCAAGCACAGCAGTCACAAATGAAATATGTCAACATTCATGTGAGATTTCTTTGCAACATCTCCATATTTCTGTGATTTCATTTGCAGTTAGCACAATTAAACTCCAAGTGCTTTCCAAGATAAGAAAAGCTCCAGAGCTGTAAAATCGTATTAAAATCCCTTAATGTAACTTAGTCCTGAAAGTCATATATCTGTAAATCGAGCCAGCAATTTTAAGTTTTATCTTATATTTGAAAGGGCATCCAAAACCTCCACCAGGTTTGTCTGCATTATGGCTTCTCTTTGCATTATAAAAAAGACAGCCCTCCATTCCATTTCCCATCGTTGGACTCTGCCCTGCCTTTCCACACTGTGCTTACTGAAGATATCCATTAAAAAAGATTACACCTGTGCATTTTTTTTTACCCATAAAGTGCTACATAAGTTTTCAGCAAGTCAAACTTATGTGAGATAATATTAATCATTCCTGCATCATTATCTTAATCCTTTGCAACCACTTTTATATGGACGCATTAAACTAACAAATGTCATACTTGGATATTTCCATGCTTTCAACCATTGCGAGTTTGACTCTAAATGTTGCCATTTCATTGTGCTCCCCACTTCGGCTCAGCTGTAATGGCACCTGAGAGGAGAATAAGCACCAACAACTATTAAGGTTGAGCTGAGGTTAAGCACCTCTTACATTCAAGCAACGATGACCTTTATTTAACATTACCATTGCAGATTTAGTTTAGCACGACTGTGGGCACAATTTTGGCTTTTCAGATGAAAGAAAACAAAAGTCTGGTAACATGAAAGAGGCAGTTCAGTCAATTTTTGCACTAAAATGACAAGATTCAACAACCCTCACATTTCTTTTTTTTCTTTTAAAGTTGAGTCTGTGCATTTCTACATCATTAGGCTTAAACTGCAATAGATGCATAAAATAAACAGAAAAGACAGTTCAATTATTAATCACAAATTTCTGAAGAGCAAAAGTCTAATAAAATTTTCATGTTTCAGGAAGCTCCTATTTCTGGCATAAATGTGTGGTTTTCAGCTGATTTCTGGTCAGACAAATAGGTTTCCAAAGGACCACAGGGGTAGAGAAAACTTTAAAGAATCATGATCATACGAGGATTCGATTGCTAGAAATCCAGAAGAATTTCTTTAAGAATCAGCCCTGACAAGGTGCACGTATTTTTACTGATGCACTCAGCAGCACCCTGACAAACATATTTTCACTGATAAAACAAGATTTGCCATCATGCAAGTAAAAAAAAAGCATCATTACATAGCTTTATTTTAAAGATATCTATTCTAAATGCTGTCTTTAAAATTATCACAAATCACAAAATGTTATGAGAATTAAAACAGAGTGGGTGGACTGTCGCTTAACCAGAGAGGTGGGCAGTCTTGTACCCTCCTCTCCTGTCCGGGTTCTCCCAGCACTTTCCATGTGCTAAATGGAATTCCGAATGCATTTGTGCCCAAAAAATGACCCCAGTTTACTGTTTTATTTTACCCCATTTATTGTACAAAAAGGGTAAATGCAGCCAATTTAAACTTGATGAAAAACATGAGCTGTTGGAGCAGCATAACCTGATATGATGGGGGGAAGGTAGAGTGGATTTTACAACAACACCATCTAATGTGCTTTGAACAAGCATCATTGTCTCTGAACTTCCATTCCATTTATACAGAGACATCCTCTGACCCTTCCTATGCTGATAAAAAATAGACTAAATAAACCAAATGAATTAACAACAGCTTATCTAAAAAAAACAGTTTCACACTAATGTATTGTGAAGTGCAGTCCTGCAAAATGTGATGCGTCCAGCTGCGGATCGAGAATAAAATCTGTTTTGACTCACTACATAGTCGTCTTCAACTCTGAAAATGACGTTCTTGTGAGGAGTGGCAGAACAAATCACACATTTGTCTAATAGTCTTACTCCAGTTAGGATAGAACATTTTTATATCTTCATATTGTTTTATGTCAACTGCTTCAAACCATTTCTCTTGTAACAGAGGAGAGTAAAAGTGGATGAATACTAATGCCAAACTGATGATTCTATATTTCAAATCTTAAGGTAATATTTGCAGTCTATGTAATTGAATTTTTTTTTCAACAATGTCTTGTCATTGTCATAAGTAACTACGAAATTGCACTTAAAGCATCAATCAATCAATCAGCATAACTATGATGCAAGTACCAGTGCCTTTCATGAAGTTCAGGTATGCAGAATGTAAACACTATTTGCTAAATATTTTATACATACAGTACGAATAAAACGTTTGGACACATTTTCCGACTTTTGGACACAAAAAGATTCCTTCCACATGAAAATGCACAAACTTGATTGACAAGACTGCTGAGTAAAGAGCTGTTGATCCAGCCTTAACCTCTGAAGCCATGCTTATAATACAAAAGATTGATGATCCCGAACAGTATGTTGAAATACAAACATGTAAAACATCCTGTTAACAGTCTTGGCTATGACTGTCATTGACATGTCAACAAAGGGCAACCTCTGTTGTATGTCTCCATTGGCATCAGACTGCTAGGAAACATGTTCAAGACTGAGGATATAACCATAACAGTGCAGTAAGTAAAAAAGAAAAAAATATGAAGAGGTTTTTATAGATAAAAATCTCAAAGTTCTGTACGTAAAAAGAAAAGTATAGGGTATAATATAATCCCAATTAAAATACTTAAAAAAATAGATGATAAAAAAAAAGATGATAAAATCATAAAGCCCAGTCAATCACAAGCCAAATAAACCAAAAGCTTTCCTAAACAACAACAAAAAGTCTTCAATTGCAGTGAGATTAGCCAGACCAAGATGGGAACCGTCCACGGTCAGTTTTCTTCTTTAATTAATAAATCAGTTCCATCATGTTGTGCCTTGGTGAGATGGGAAATCAAGACAGGATTTCTGTTTATCTAAAACCCGATTTTTCAATCTTATTCAGAGTGCAACATCACTAATAGCCCACCAGTTGATCCCAGGGTATCTAAATCTGTTCGTGGAACAGTAGAAAATGGCCTCCTCCATTTGTTCAGTCATTTTCCATACTGCTTATCCAGTTCAGGGTCGCAGGGTCACTGAAGCCTGTCCCAGCTATTATCAGGCAAGAGGCAGGGTACACCCCGGGCAGGTCGCCAATCTGTCACAGGGCCAACACAGAGAGACAGGAAATCATTCACACTCACATTCAAACCTAGGGACAATTTAGAGTGACCAATTAACCTATCATTTTCTTTGGGCAGTGGGAGGAAGCCGGAGTACCCGGAGAGAACCCACGCATACACGGGGAGAACATGCAAACTCCACACAAGGCGGCTGCTTTTGGAATTGTTCAAACTAGGGCTGGGTTAAACGGTTATTTTTTAAACGATTAATCTATCGATTATTTTTTCGATGCATCGATTAATCTAACAATTTACTTTTTTAGTTCGATTCGACTCGATTCGATTATCTCCTCATAAATTGACAGACAGCAATTTATATATGCTGATATAGATATCTAAAATGTAAAAAAAGAGCATGAATAAAAAGGCAGTGGGAACCAGCAGCCTGTCATGGAGTTTTTCATGAACCAACAGAATGTAAAATGTATGTTGAACACACAGTTGACTGAAAAACAGGCTTTTAATTCTTTCATTTACATGAAAATAATTTTTAAAAAAGTCATTATTGAAATAAATTGGTCATGTAAACTTGGAGGATTTAAGCTATGACAGATATTATTTTCCAACAAAAGATAACGAAGATAAGTAAACATTCAGAGTTAAACATCTATATTGAACATGGGTCTAGCTTCCAGAAAAAGTGCATCTTCATCTTCATGCTGTTAAAGCTTAATACGGGTGCCAATCACTTGGAAATTAAATAAAAAAATGCTTTATTTATCCCAGAAGTGACTACACAATACTATTACCAACAGATGAAACACGAACATGAGGTTGAGAACGTGACTTTAGTTATATACAGTCAGAGACGAGACAGCTCCCAGCATCAGCTGCAGTTCCACCCACGGCCAGCAGATGGAGCTCGTGCTTCATGCTGACAGTCTCAAACAGGCCTGACGTGTTTGAAGACATGGCGTCGATCTCACGGAAGTGTCTCATGTCTCATTAGGCTTCCAGATTCGCCATCCCTACAATCCCTATACCTTTGATAAACAAGTGTGGGCCTTCACTGCCTTACACTTTGGAAACTTGGAAGAGCCACTCGCGGAGATCGCGCCACCATCTTTGTTTTAGTCTGAAGTCGCATGGCGCCGCCACTTTGTTTTGGTCTGATGACGCATCGGAACGCATATTTTGCGTCGACGTATTTTTTGCGTCGACGTAATCGGTTACGTCGACGAATCGTCCCAGCCCTAGTTCAAACCGCTCCCCAGGCCGGGCCTAAACTTGTGACCTTACCGTGAGGCTGCAGTGCTAACCACTACACCACCATGCAGCCCCTCCATTTGTTATTCTCTCAACATAATATTAGCAATCATTGGCCACCACTGGTAACTGACCATCAGCTCAAGTCTTGGGTTGTCTGATTGGGTTTTTCTCACACCATAAATTACTGTCTTTCTAAGTGCTATTATTTCCCCTGAACCTTGTCCTTTCTCGCCACTTTTCTCCCATCAGGGTCATAATTAAACACCTTACATCTGCTTTGTACTTGTACATTTACACTTTTAATCTCTTAGGGGTAAAAACTCATGCCTGGATTCATATTTCTCAAACTAGAACTACCTTTGTCGCCCTGCTTAATATCTCTCTCTTTAACAGAAATACTGTAGAGTACTTTTGAATGGCCACCATCACTTGTCTGAGGTAGTTCAGATCCAGCTCAGTTACATTTCTAATTAGTGTAATTCTTTAATACTAAATTCACTGTCCATGTTTCCTACCATGATTTCACTTGAGCATTGCCAAATGTCCTCAACATTAAACAAAAATCAGAAAGTCAAAACATGAAGCAGGTTTTGGGCCTTTAACTAAGCAACTCCCTTAGGTCCTTAGTTAAAGGCCCAGTTTATACCCAGTGTTCAGTGCATTTAATGAGACTGCTTTGGCTGTTGCATTTTATGCTTTTTATTAAATTGTTATATTGCTGTTTTTGTTTGAACAGAACATCTGAACATATTCTGCAAAATACACACTATTTTAAGACCTGCTGTTGTAAGCCTGGCATCTCACTGACTTGTGCCTGAAGTAATATGACAGTTGTCAACACACATTTACACCAAAATTTTAATATGCTACAAAGTTAGTGCCATTCATTTTCATGGCTCATTTCATGGGAACCCATCAAGACAAGAGCTAGGCTTTCTACAGCATTTAAAGAAGACAAAATATTACATTTTTAACTTGTTATCCTTGCAAGTCACTGCCTCTGCTGCTGTTACACTAGGGATCATTGCGCTGCTACTATTATTACCTCCATAACACCTGAATTGACATATGCTGCTTTACACCTGAGAAAGGAAAAGCAATTTGGAAGAAAGATGTGATATCTAGAGGCTAACAATATCCTGCCTTCCTATAATCAGGGCTGTACGCTTAGCTTTTTCACTAGGAGCACTAGTGCTCCCAAATGAAAAAATTTGGGAGCACAGAAAAAATTTAGGAGCACTATAAATTTTCTTAAATAGCACATTTAAATATTAATAATAATTACCTTCGCCCAGGCAATAGGCCAAATGATGCATTACACCAAGAAACAAACAGTTTTAAATCCAGAGAACTTCCCTGTCCTACAGTTTTTTGTTGTCCAGTCACCTGCCACACTTGGCTGTGTCCATCCAGCGGTCCACAGCAGGATTTGGTCTGGGTGGGGTTGGTCTGGGTCAGGTGGGCTTTAGTATGGATGTTGATTTTGCATTATGCATTGTTGTTAAAAAGGGCATCAAACCGGTGTTACAGCAAAACCTGTGACCCATGAAAACTTATGACTGTAGGGGGGGATAACACCTGCTCCCTGATTCTTCTTCTGCAGATACTTAACTGTCAGCAGCAGGTAACCTCTTCATTTAATCTTTGTTAAACAGCAATATGGAGAGAAGTTGCCATGTTGTGAACCCCCATATCTGTTCTCATGACTGCAGACGTTCTTATAAAAACCCAGAGACTCATTATTGGTTTCACTACATGGAAGAAAAGCTGGACTAGCCATGCTAACGATGTAAAAGAGACGTCTAATGGTTTAGATTACAGCTGCAATCAAACATCACCTTCAATCAGAAAATCTCCCAGATGTATTATTTATATGATGATGATGGTGATGATGATAATAATCATGATTATTTATTATCATTATTATTTAAAGCCCACAAAGACGCTTGCAAAGCTAAGCTTTGACGTCACCAGTTTGGTTGGTTTGGCTCTGAAGAGGAAACCTCTGACTCCTGATCATGTGTGAACATTTTATAGAGAAAATGAGGAAAATGATCTGAAGACTTGGAGTCTGGTAAACTAGAGGCCCGCAGAGGAAAGCCTGAAGCTGCTCTGAGTGGTTTTAATGTCACCAGCGGAGCTCCGTTTACTGGTATCGGTTCTTACAAACATCGCTGCGTAATTCACCAACTCCATTCCTCTTTAAGCCTCTTACCCCGGCTTTACCCCGGCTTCACACCTGGTCCGTGACGTGAGCGCAGCGCGGCGGCGTGCCATGCGCACCGGATCGCGCCCATGTAATCAATGGTTTGAAACATATTGATCACACCGCGGCGCGTGAGCGGTCAGTCGTCGCTCCGGCGTGCCGCGCCGCTGCGCTACAGATACGCGCCAGCTCTATTTTTGACGCTCCACGCACCGACACCGCGTTATCAGAGCAGTGTGAAGCTGGCCCCCCCAGTTTTTCCAAAACTAAAATAAACATTGCCATTCGTTTGTGCTACGTTTGTGCTGGTTTGTGCTGCAAAAATCATCGTTTGTGCTGTTAAGGTTTTTTTTTTATTAATCATCTTATATTTTAGCCTGTGACATCATCCAGCCCCCCCACTTTGTCCAAAACTCACCAAAATGGTCTCAAATGTTTGTGCTAGTTTGTGTGGTTTGTGTGTAAAAGAAACATTCGTGTGAGGTGAATATATGGCTTCTCTTATGACGTGACATCATCCAGCCCCCACTTGTCCAAAACTCACAAAATGGTCTAAATGTTTGTGCTACGTTTGTGCTGGTTTGTGCTGCTAAAAGAAACATTCGTGCTGCCACGGTTTTTGAGATATATGGCTTCATTTCTTATGACCGTGACATCATCCAGCCCCCCCACTTTGTCCAAAACTCACCAAAATGGTCTCAAATGTTTGTGCTACGTTTGTGCTGGTTTGTGCTGCTAAAAGAAACATTCGTGTGCCATGGTTTTTGAGATATATCATTTTAGAATTTGGACACTCGCTCAAGCTCAAGTTGGCACATGTGTGACTATGTACAATAGGTACTTGTAGTATTGGAGGCGACGGAAGGTTTCTATATGTTTGAGGAGAAAATCTTTACTAGATCCAAGGATGGTAAGTTCCTCAACCAAGTGCTAATTGTAATTGTGATAATTAAAGATATTTGTACCTAAAATTATTATTTAAAATGAATTTATAATTGCGTTTGTGATTGGAAAGAGCGTTTGGCTATCAAGCCCCCTATTGTGGAATAGTTACCAATTCAGGTTGGGAGGCAGACACCCTCTCTACCTTTAAGGTTAAGCTTAAAACCTTCCTTTTTGATAAGTCTTACAGTTAGGGATGGTTAGCCATCCCTTAGTTAAGCTGCTATAGGTTTAGACTGCTGCAGGACGTTCATGATGCACTGGGCTCTTTCCTCTCCCACCATCTCTGTCTCTCCATGTAGAAACCTGTGAAGTATTGCTCATTAACTGTGTTTCTCCTCTCTCAGCAGATCTGGCTGGATAACGTTGCAGTGTCTGTTGGTCTCCCTTTCTGTCTTCTCCCCCCAGCCGGTCAAGGTAGATGGCCGCCCTACCTGAGCCGGGTTCTGCCGGTTTTCCTCCCTGTTAAAAGGGTGTTTTCCTTCCCACTGTTGCCCCCCCTCCGTGCTTGCTCAGGATGGGGGATTGGACCAGGTCATGTCAAGATTCGATCCAATCTGTTGGTTTCCTTAACTAAGCTATTATGAATCTGACCTGAACATCTCTGCTTAAGCGCCCTGAGGTGACTTTGTCATGAATGGACGCTATACAAATAAAGTTGAATTGAATTGAATTGAAACATCATGAAAGGGAAAAATCTAATTTACAGTTTTACATAGGCCCATATAGGATTAACAAGCCACTTATTTAGTGATTACCTTAGGCTGGAGACAAATAAAGTGCAATGATACAATACTGCAACAGCAAATTTACTTATAACGCATTTAAAAACAACATTAAAGCAACCTTTACCGACTTGCATAGAGCAAGCAAGATTATTTGAATATAAACAGTCCCGCCTCACCCTAAGACACACCCCTTCTTCCCTCCACCTCCCAATGCAGAATCAAAGGTCTGGAGGCAGGTCCGTTGGACAATCCTAGAGGTGCACCCCACTTCAAGGATTGGTTGGAGTTTTCATTGAATATTTAGAGATTGGAATAATATTTTATTTTGATTAATGGTGGGTTGTCTTGTATTTTAGAGTTCCATTACCTCATTCATAGCATTTTACCCTGTTAGAAAAATAGTGTAAGAATGCAACATCGGTAAGAGTTGCTTTAACCAAAGTGCTACATATTGTACCAAAACCTTGAAAAGAAAATGAAAATAAATGATAAAAATAAATAACAATGAAACACATTAGAATACTCAAATAGAGAAACAAACAAAACAAGAAACAACAAAATAATAAGATCAATATTTAAATTAAATAAAATAAAATTGATAATATATATATAATTGGATAAGAAATAAGTGAATTTCTGAATTGAGTTCTGAATGATTTCTGCTTGGCTCTGCCAGTGATATGCTTGGCTGACTAGTAAGTGTGCATGACTCTCACCCAGGACTCTGTGGGTTCGAATGCTGTCTAAGCCCTAATTGTGTAACTTGTTACATGTATATCTGAAGAACTGTGGCAGCAAAATGTTTCTTTTAAAGCACAAACATTTATGTGTATTTTGTGAGATTTGTGACATTACGTGAGATTCCTGGCAAAACTTTTGCCAGGATAATGTCACATCATTAGAAATAAGCCATATACTCAAAAACTGTGGCAGCATAAATGTTTTTC
This sequence comes from Atherinomorus stipes, assembly GCA_023101725.1. NCBI lineage: Eukaryota > Metazoa > Chordata > Actinopteri > Atheriniformes > Atherinidae > Atherinomorus > Atherinomorus stipes. The sequence goes on from JALJCO010013178.1 coordinate 670,323, forward strand.
AAAGCACAAAGTAGTACAAACATTTGAGTGTATTTTCGTGAGACATTTTGTGAGACAAAGTTTTGCCTGGATGATGTCACGGTCATAAGAAATGAAGCCATATATCTCAAAAACCGTGGCAGCACGAATGTTTCTTTTAGCAGCACAAACCAGCACAAACGTAGCACAAACATTTGAGACCATTTTGGTGAGTTTTGGACAAAGTAGGGGCTGGATGATGTCACGGTCATATGAAATTAAGCCATATATCTCAAAAACCGTGGCGCACAAATGTTTCTTTAGCAGCACAAACCAGCACAAACGTAGCACAAAATTTGAGACATTTTGGTGAGTTTTGGACAAAGTGGGGGGGCTGGATGATGTCACGGTCATAAGAAATGAAGCCATATATCTCAAAAACCGTGGCAGCACGAATGTTTCTTTTAGCAGCACAAACCAGCACAAACGTAGCACAAACATTTGAGACCATTTTGGTGAGTTTTGGACAAAGTGGGGGGGCTGGATGATGTCACAGGCTAAAATATAAGATGATTAATAAAAAAAAAACCTTAACAGCACAAACGATGATTTTTGCAGCACAAACCAGCACAAACGTAGCACAAACGAATGGCAATGTTTATTTTAGTTTTGGAAAAACTGGGGGGGCCAGCTTCACACAGGTCGTTATCAGTAGTTCAGATCGAACCAGACAGGAAGTCAGACACAGGTTCAGTGTAAAATATCCGGTAACTTACTAAACAAAAGCCACTGTGCAGCTTTTAAACTGCTGAACTACCTGAACATGACAGCATCTCCGTGTCCACAAGGTTACAGTGAAAGAAGAAACCATGAAGCATGAACATGAGGACAAAATTAACCATTTGGATGAGGCGATCTAGCAGTCCTCTGATGATTCCGTGATGTCACGAATCTAACAACAGCTGGTGCGCTCGCGGGTGCGCTGCGCGGCCGCACAGTAAACGATGTAAATGCTTGCGCCGAGGAAGTCGCAGCCAAGGTGCTGCGCTCACGTCACGGACCAGGTGTAAAGCGGGGGTTATTAGAAACGCCTCAATCGGCAACACTCATAAATCCCTTCGCTACAGTCCGATGATCGGAACAGCTCTGCAGCAGGTTTCTCTGACATGACCATCAGCTGTTTCTATCCGGGACTCCCAGTAATCAGCGGCAGGTCCCGTTATACCAAACGTGGCACTCTCCCTCACCATCCTGCAGCCTTGATGGGCTGAAGCCGCTCCCACAGGTGCAGCCAACCCGCTCCGCTACAGATCAGCCCCGGCTTCCTCTCTAGTCACGCGGCCTACGGACTGGAAAGCATCTGCAACAGGATCTGGACGCTGGACTGGCCTTCCAGCTTCGCCTTTCATTATGTCCATCTTCTAAATTGTGTTACGGTTGTTAGTTGTTGTGTAGCTGGTGATACCGATGGTTCAATGTGGAGCTGGAACGCAACGCGGTGACGTCAAAGCTGCCGCATGGCGGCGTCCTGACCATAAAAACGTCGCTACGTTTTTCTCTTATTTGCTCATATTTTTCATGTATTTTTCAACTGGCAAATTAATAAATGTAGTTTGGTTGGCAGTTTCATTTCCACTTTATATCAATCCTGACTTATTTAGGAGCAAAGTGTACATTAGAGGGATGAAATCTGCACTCGCACGCGTGCTCCCATTTTTTTTCCGGTACTCGCACCAATATATTTTTAGGCGCATATGCGAGTAAAACGCTCGCACTGTACAGCCCTGCCTATAATTAGCTATTTTGCAATTTAATGCTTCTGATCCTGTGCCAATCAGTAGCAACACTTACTTTGGTGGCAGTTAAAATAAAAGTGGCTTCCAGGTAGGGCTGCACGATTCTGGGAAAGATGTGAATCAGGGTTTTTTTGCTTAAAATTAAGATCACAATTCTCTGGCATGATTTTTTTTTCCATCTAACCTCCAAACCAGCTACAGACCGTCCTCCGTTTCAACCCCTCGTCTCGCTCGCTCTTTCGAAAAACCAGCTAACTGCTCCACTGTTGTAAAGACGCTTTACCGTTGGTCAGGGGGTGGGCAGGCAACAGTAGTGTTGTGTTTGAGGGCACTTGAAAAAAATCCGTGAAAAATTGGAACATTTATTTGTGATGCAGCTCGTGATTAGAAATGCTTCAGAATCTTTGTGGGTAGAGATGAGATCACATGTACTGTATGTGTGAATTGAGATTGCGATTTTTTTTAACGATTAATCGTGCAGCCCTACTTCCAGATCTACTAAAGAATGTCATGTGGCTAAATTTACCAGTGCAAATTTCTTAAACCCATATGTTTGCATTTATCTCCATCTGGCTTCGGCACAGGAGCCTTTGATAACACTGTTAATAAAACATATTTAATAAAATAAGGTGTTTTACAATAGTTCATTTTCGGGAATGCAGATAAATGAACTCTGATTCTAGTGAAGCAAATATTTTGACTGATAATGTTTATTGTTTTGCCCATGTAAATAAAAATTCACATAAGTCGAAGTACATGTGCCCTTGGCTGCATCTTTCTGCGGTTCATAGCAGCAGATAATGTGATTATGTTTGTTGATGCAAGGCGCCACTCCACTGAGATCTGCATCAAAATAATCCTAATAATCAACCTTATAGGATATAATAACATCCGTTAGGGTCTTCCTTTATTGTTGATGTTGGTCCTCTGCCAAATGAGGAGCCAAAGCAGAAGCATGAAATCAATGTTTGTTTATTCATCTGTCGGCTTGCCGGACTGTTCATAAGAAAGATAAAAACTTTTTTCTTTGTGTAGTATCGACAAAGAAAGATCTCATTAAATGTTGGTGCACATCTGGACAATTTTCATTAAAAAAACTAGTCAGGGCTCTTTGGCCCAAGTGAAGAATGCACTCTTCACTATGCTGCTCCTCTCGTCCTTTCATTCATCTAATTATGTACTAATCTACGTGTTTTTGTGGGACTGTCTCAACCAAATATTAGACAACTGTTCAACTCTAAATAAACTTTGCCCTTCTTTTTTGCCAGTAAACTAACCCCATCACTACCAGTGACTAAGGAATAACTAGGAAAAAAAATGCAAGGAAGGAATGGAAGTCATGACGAATTGTATGACACTAGAAACTGAAAGGAAGCTCGTTGCAGCAGACAGTTTGTAAGTTTTGAAAAGTTAACTCAGAATTGCCTCCCCACCCACCCTTTTTTTTTCTTTTTTAACAGCAGCAGCATGCGGAGATGGCAACGGTGCTCTTTGTTTTTTCTAGTTGAACCTGCATCCCAGACATGGATGTGAGAAAAGCATAGTCCTTGCCACACAACTTGCACCTCACCATCATTAACATTTATAAAACTCCCCAAAACTCTGCTCTTGTTCTCATGTTCTGTCACCTGTGTCAAGTGGCAATCCCTTTTTTAGAAAAAGTGTATGATACCACTTTTTTGCCAACCAAGTACAAGTACTGACATTTGATTACTTGCTGATACAAAATACAGATATGAGTAATTAAAGGGCTCCTGGCATGAAATTTGCGTTTTTTGATCATATGTTTTAGTTTTCCCCTGCCTGTCCTATGTCCTCTAAGAGGTTAAATTATAGATCAGTGTTTTTCTTTTTACCTGGGTGTGTCTGCCTACATAGATGGGTTTCCCATTCAAACACTGGCTGCTGCATGCGCTACCAGGGGGCAAAAAGCCTGTGTTTTGTACTGCAGTCTCCGGTCAAACACACACTCATATCATTCATAAAAACGCTTTTAATTATAGAAATCTGTATTTTGATGACAAATACAAAAATACGGACGCAGCGTTGCTGTTTTGTATTTCTATGACCATTATACTAACTTGGCAAGGGAGTCATCACCCAGAAACAGCATTTTTCATGGATATTATTAGTGTTGGACCTCATTTGAAATTTGCCTGAAAAACTTGAGTTAGAAAGCGGCTTCAACTTTCGTTTAGACTCTTTGTCAAAACCAAAATGGGCCACACCAGTCTGCTGTCTACAGCAGGTTCAGGTCCGGTGTCGTCTTCACCACCCCCATACAGGAGCTAAGGCAAAAAAAAAAAAAAATGTCCAGAGGACAGGGACAGAGTATATGTCAGGTAAAGCTAAAAAACTGTGTTGCAACAGACTGCTGGGAAGTACAGTTTTTCAATTCCTTGGATATTTTAATCAGATCAGACAGCAGGCATCACATGACAGATTACTCATTTCAACTGAAAGTGACTTGAGACTTGACTTGGATTTGCAAAAAAGACTGATCTCTGCTTTAAAGTAAGACACAATCATATTTACTCTACAAGTTCATGAAAATAAAATAAAAATTGAATAATATCCTTACATCTGTTAAGCAAAAAAAAAGGACCATACTGATGGCTATGATAATGACAGATAAAAGCAAAATAAATAAATAAATAAACCTTCAAATATGGATAATTTTTGCAGAGCATGTTTTAGATGGAACATTACCTTTAACCTCATGTAAACAGAAATTCATTCTCCCCTATATCCCATTAGTCACAGTAGCCTTTTACTTTTAGTAATTGTTCTTATTGGTATGGTTAGTGTCAAATCACTTTCAGAAAGTCCAATTGAAACTTTCCCATACAACTAGCACATGAATTTGTGCTCAGCTGCATGCGACTTAAATTTAAATGTAAGGGACAGCCTCAAAACACAGTGGCCCTCATTTATCAAATGAGCGTGTAAATGAGCGCACATCTATTCATAAAAATGATCTTATGATTGGATCCACATGGGATTTATGAAACGTTCGTATCTGACCACTCATCGTACGGATAGGAGTCTTGGTAAAGGTGACGTTCGAAATCCGTCGTCATTTACATGCTACGCCCATGGTTACACCCTTAAAGGATAGGTTTTTTTTTTCAACGGCTGGATAGGTTTTTTTTTCAACCTGGACCTTATTTCTAGGAGTTTATACGTGCATTTACTCACTGGTAAAAAAAAAAAAAAAAAAAAAAAAAAGAAAAATTTCTGTATCACTTTGACTCCTTTGGAAGATATTTCGTTGAGTTGCCCTTCGGTGTGCATCCATATAATGGGAGAGACGGGAGATAGCTTCCATATAAGCCATTATCTACAGCAAAACCCCTTCATTTCACCGATACCTTAAAGACACACAACGGAACTTTTAGCAGTTTTCTCAGTGACGCGCCCCCTATCGGCGACTAAACTAGCAACCATCTTGTATCATACCTGCACCGTGATTCACTCCAGCCAGTAAAAGACAGTCTTATCTTGACTCTTGTTCTGTTCCCTTCCTCTCTTCCTTTTCCTCTCTTCCTCCAGTAATGTTTCCTTACCGAATCCGACATGATGTGTGTTCAAAACACTCGCGGGGTTGATCCCTGGTTTACATCCGGTTGCTAGTGAGTGACGCGGTGCTGCAGCCAATAGTCGGCTGCAACGTCACAGTCGCGTCCCGGATGGGAATCTTACATAGTGCTGTTTCTGAGCCCCTGGGCACCTCTGGGCAGTGACGGCTCGAAAATGCGCAAAATGAATGTTGGTGTGCCATCAAAACGAGTCAAAAACGCAGATTTTTAAGGTCTAAAAGTTACATTGTGTGTCTTTAAGTAGAACAAACGAATGAACAAGTTATATTGTCCAGTGAATTCAGCGTTAACTCTCCGTTAGTTATTGGGGGTTTCTCTGCACTCTACCGGCCACGCTCGTTCCCAATGCACACTGCGGTAGTACAACTGAGAAGAGCAACTTGTACCCAGACACATTACTAACTGCAATCCGCAAAACTCTGAACTCACAGGACCATAGTACTCGTTCGTTCGTACAATCTACTTAAAGCATTGATAAAATGAAAAAGTTTTACTGCAGATAATGCCTTACAGAGAGGCTGCCCCATCTCTCCCATTATATGGATGTATGCTGAAGGGCGACTCAACTAAATATCTTCCAAAGCAGTCAAAGTGATACAGAAATTTTACCAGTGAGTAAATGCATGTACAGTATAAACTCCTACAAATCAGGTCCAGGCTTTGCCCATGAGGGCTGAACAATAGAGAGGAGAGATTCTGCCAAAAAAGAAACATTTTGGAGATCACGACTGCAATCCTTATTTGCAAGGTAAGAAAGAATGAAAGAGGTGCTGCTTGGCAGCCTAAAACCTGGAGGAAAAGGTGCACATTAATGCTACACAGAAGAGGATCTCACAGCCTTGCTGGTGTGGAACGGACTCAAGCTGAGGTATTTATAAAAGTCTCAATAAGTAGCTTGATTTATTCATTTTATCACCTTTTACATTTGATAATGACCCATATCTGGTAACAACACCAAAATTCTTTAACCTACAGGTCAAGAAAAAGTGATCCTATATGAAACCCGCCACCTGTTTCTACCCTGAGGCGCAGCAGCTGCTCACTGACAGCTAAAGACTGGTCAGATCAAAGTCTGATCCTATATATGTGTGTATATATATATATATATATATATATATATATATATATATATATATATATATATATATATATATATACATATACATACACACACACACACATATACATATATATATACACATACACACACACACACCCTGCTGCCCCTACATCATCTACCTGCTACTCATTCTGTCCCTCTAACACACTCAGAGTTGGCTAAAACTCTCCCTCCTGCTGTCTTGAAATGTTTAAAAATTCTCATTGTCTGAAAAATCAAGAGTACAAATTATAAATAGTGTGATATTATAAAATAAAAAGCCACACCAGCTCATTGCTATGGTAACACATAAAAGGTGATTGCACTGTGTGCCTGCCGGGACTCTGAATGCACAGTGATAATGAAGCAACGCGGCCACAGAGGTCACTGAAACGCCACAGCAAAAGACAAGTACGACCTTAACTCAAGGTACCATTAAGAGGACCGACAAGGCTGAAGTTTAATGGTCCAAGTGGACTGTCGGACTCGGCCTGGGTACCAGATTTCGGTACCCCTCCCTACTTCCTAGTACATGGGGAAACCACACTGTGGGTCTGGGTTAAAAGAAGCAGCACTCTTCAGCAGTGGCATAACGGTAGATAAACGCCGTGAGCGGCAGAGAGAGGAATAGCGGGGAATCAGCACCATGGAGCGCAGAAACTTAGACTCGGTTTGACAGGTTAGAAGTTGACTGGCTTGATGAGATCAACAACATGGCCTACTGGCCTATTATCCAGTCTGATAGCTGCTCTCTGTATGGGCGTTATTGCCCAAAAAGAAATTGCACTTACCTCAGATGTCCAATCCGCTCACATCTGTGGCTCTGGTGTAACTGGAATGGCGCCACAACGCGGCATCATTTCTATTGCATTACAATTTGGTGTTGTAATTTGACACAGGAAAATATGTGTGTGAAGCACAGACATAACTTCTCATTAAGATAAATTCAGTGGTTCAAAACCATTTAGCATTTGCTTGTTTTATCAACACTCTCTGCCGAATATTCAGTTCCTGCTCTGTGCATGCAGGAAACTTGAAGTCAAAATAGACAAAACTGTGCAATCACAGAAAAATAAACATCAAAGAAAAGTGAACATTTTCTGTAACAGCATCAACTTTCCCTCTTGTCCTACCCCAGTAGCCATAGTCTATCACATTTTTTCACAGCTTTTTGGAAGACAGGTGCAATCTAAGACTACACTTCACCATGAATAGAGAGAATGAATGAACTGTATTTAAAAACAAGCAGCTGCATTATTTAATTTATTATTCATTATACTGATTATTTATTCCGTCATCAGTTCTGCTAAAACGGAAGAAAGACAAAAATGTTGTTTATGAGCCATCATCACATTTGGGTTCAGGGAAACTAAACCTCTCTCAAATTAGGACGCGATATCACATAATGATAAAAGCTACAGCCAACAGCCTAAAAAAGAGAAAGGAAAACAATGTTTTACTTTTAACATCCTATGACGTTTACCAGTGTTCACAGCTGAAATATAAGACATTCAAGTAATGCAAGTTATTTACGTTTAACTCATTGACTATCAGACCTGTGCCGAGCCGAGTGCTCCATATTGCCAGGATTTTTAAGCATTTTCACTGATTTTTGGAGAGTCACAGAATATAGTGTACTATGCCTATGCAAACACTGAATGTACCAAAGGAAAACTTAGACTCTCTTCTTTTATCAGAAAAAAACCATTTGTTTCTAGCTTTTCCCATTCTTTGGTAATCTGCAGTAGAACATGGGTTTGTTGCAGCGAAAATGCCTGCTTCTGACCAAAGAGCTGAGAAAACGAGCTTTAAATGCTGCAATGCGCTTCAAGTGAAAAAGTCTTTGTTGCTAATATTTTTTTTACTTTACTGACAACATCATCTGAACAGCTGTTTACTTCTATGAAACAACAAATACAACACTGAGAAAAGAGTTTTGGTGGCAAAATAATTACTTACTAGCTAAACACCCACACCCACCCGGTGTCACCGTCTGTCACCGATCACTTTTCCACAAACTTTCCCTCTAACGTCCGGCACCCAATCTGCTTCGATTACGAGAGGTCGCCATGTTCTGCATGGCGACCTCTGTTATGCATTTCCCATTTGCCAAGTTACAGAAATGTTTGGTGTATATTATATATTTGGCCCCCAAAAAAGTCTGCACCTGAATTTAACGAAGCAAACAGGTCTAGACCTGAACCCCATTGAGGGTCTTTGGGATGTGCTGGAGAAGGCTGTGGTCAGACTCTACCATCATCAATGTAAGATCTTGGTGACAAATTAATGCAACACTGGATGGAAATAAATCTTTTGACACTGCAGAAGCTTATCGAAACAATGCCACAGCGAATGCTGCTGTAAACAAAGCTAAAGGCGCTCAAATGAAAAAGTGTATGACCTATTTATTTATTTATTTTTTTTCATAACTTTTTTTCGGCCTGGCAGTGCATGTTGCATCTTACCAACAAAATCAGCAGACATAATGTCTAATGTGCATATGATCATTTCTATGCATTCGCTTAGAACTGACAATAGCAATGAGTCGGCCTTTACAGATTACTTTTGATTGGACCACAGCTTTACCTTTCTCTGATTTACAGTCTATGGAAATAGGAGGGAGGCTGCTTCCCAACAGCCCGAAACACCTGCTAAATAACGCTACGTTGGCTTCAGTATTGCCCAGGTTCCCTTCAGTGGTTAAAATTACTCTGTCTAATGTGTTTCACCAAAATGAGTTAGAAGCACATACTTCAAGATTTGCTCCTTTTTCTAGCGTTGTTCTAAAATCAGGTGATTGTGCTGCCCTTAATTGAACTTTGACCCTCAGATGCTCTTTTCCCCCTCACTAATCCGATCAAAAAAACGTATACAGAACTTTTCATACATAAATGCAATACAACGTCCTAACTGTACGTTCAGACCAAAGGCGACAAAAGCGGCAAGGACGCCAGAAGAGGCTGATTACCTGTTTTCAGGTCCATCCTTGGTAATGTACTTTTTTTTTGACTACCGGTACTTAAAAAGAAAAGAAAAAACCTCCTGGACGTTTAACCTGAAGTCCCACTGGAACCGTCTCTGTCCGGCTGAGGCTCCAGCACCCGCTGGCGCCGAGGAAACCTCCTGCACTCAAACCCGGAGAGAGGAACCCGGAGAAGCCGTCTTCTATAGGTGTACAGGCAGCAGCAGGCATCCCAGCGATGTCATCCACATCCATGATGTCATCCACATCCATGATGAGTCCAGATGATTTTAAGGGTTCAACGCGCGTATAGTCCTGGCAGACCATGTTAATGATACAATAAAAGCAATTATGAACGGGAATTAAAGTCATTTACTGACCGCCTCACCCCATTCCCTGTTCTTCCAAAAAGTTTCCGCCTCCTGCTCCTGGCTATTTTTCTTTAGAACACACACACACACACATGTGCGCTCTTCTCACTTTGTCTCGGCGTTCTCAGCTTGTTTTGTGTCATACAGGACTTCGTTCCTGTGCAGTGTTTTATGCATTTCTGTGATAAACATATAAACTAAAAATATCTGAAATCATTATCAACATGTGTGAAAACGCACGGCTCTGCATAATTGTGAGAAAGTGACCAGGATGCACACGCACGCTCTCCTCATATTGCGGACAGCTTGTGAATTTGTGTTGAGTTTGTGTGCAGCGAGTTTAAATGTCAATGTTGGGCAGCGTGGAGAAATAATGTGAAGTTGTTCCACATTAAATGAAGCCGCTTTACCAAACTAGCAGGCAAACTGTGGATTAATTCTACCGGGCTGAACGGGCTGGATGATGCGCGGAGATTTTTCCCCCTTTTTTGTCTAAACAAAGATCACAGAAACAGCAGCGTGCGCAGTGTTGACTCCCTCTTTTCTCTTTTGCAAAGTTTATGCAGAGTTTATTTTCATTACTGCTTTTTTGTTTCAGCCATATTTTAGTGCATTTCAAAGTTATAGAAGTTGGTGACGCTGTGGTGGATAAATCATAACGCCACTTGTTTGTTTTCTGCAGAAAACAACTCAATCTGCTTGTGACTAAATAGAAAAACATTTTAATTGAATTTAATACGCTGTGATTTTTTCCCCCCTGTATTTAATGACCACACAAAACGTCCTGCAGCTCTGCTCTGCTTTAACTAAGTGGGACATGAGCAACAGCAGCGACGCTGTCCAGAAGTCCGCTGTGCGGCTCCTTTAAATGACCAAATTAACGTTGACATCAGTCGCGTGATGAGTGACCAAAGCGGCAAAAATATCTTGCCGCTTTGGAAGCTGTCCTGTTTGTTGCCCAGCCTTGGGCGTCTTTGCCGCTTTTGTCGCCTTTGGTCTGAACGTACGGTTAGTCACCAGGCAAAGCTGACTGTGGTGGTGGTCTTTAAAAAAACATTTTCTTAAATGCTCCGATTATTATGGGAATTTCAGTTGATTTCAATTGATTTGATCAAAGTGACCTCTGTGTTTGTCAGAAAGCTACAACTTTGGGCTTGAATGAAAGCCCTGGATGTCCCCTTTACAATGATACCAAACAACCATATAAAGTATATTTAAAAGTTGGAAAATTATAGCCATTTCTAATATTGGTCGAATAATCAATCATTATGCTAATTAATCAACAATTATGACTAAACCGTAACTTTTACAGCCTGACATCTGGCAGAAATGGATTCGGCGCCAAAAAATACTGTAGGAGCAACTGAGAAAACACTTTTACCCCAAAATGCCTAAAGGGTTGCAGAATCCCGAAGTTACAGCCCTGACTACACCCTGAAATGAATATGATACCTGTTTTCAAGCTTCAACATGAAAAGTAAACAGTTGCATGAATAATAAGAGCAATAAATAATAGAAAAACAAGATGAAGAGAAAGTTGGACCAGGTAACCATTTTCCCTGATACTGCCTCCAGTGATTGGAACTTGGCCCCAAGATTCCTCAATGGAGTATTCTTCCCTAATGGGAGTTGATTTTTTTTCCATCAGGGCAGGCATACAGCAAACAGACAAGCGAGAAGAAAACTGGGAAACGGTAAAGAAAAACGGCATTACTTGTGCCAGCTAGTCCAGATGGGAAAAAAAGGTAATCAGCAGCAGAGAGAATGCCAGGCACGAGTTTCCAGCTTAAACAAAAGTCTTTTCTTTTTCTCATGATCACATTTGTGTGTGTGTGTATAGCACTCTCATCCTGCCCAGGAGTCACCAGAGCACAGCAACAGACAGGATCCAACAGAGAACAAGGAAAAGTCACACACATCAAACAAACTGTCAAGCCTTAGACAAGAGTCCAAAAGGAGTATTTTACCATGCAGCTAATTAGGACAGGGAGAAACGGTAATGGCCTGTTGTCAATGCATCCATTTAAGCCCATCAGGATCTATTGTTTCAGGTTGGATGGCTGAGTTAATTTATGTGTGCTCCTACATATCTTGCCACTAAAAATGTCCACTGGCCTTTTAGCCTAGTGCATAATAACTACTCTGATGCAGGCAAAACAAACGCAGCATTTGGGAGACATACACAACATAATGATCAAATATAAAGTTTATGCTAACACAATGCAAAAGTGGACAAAAGTCTAGATACAACTGTACAGCTTCTAGGAGACTATACCTACGGCTAGACATTAACAATGTTAACATTAAATGTATGTCCATTTTCATAAGTAGGGCTGCAACAGTGAATCGATAAAAATCGATAATTTATTTGTAAAAGCGTTGCCAACTAATTTTATCATCGATTCATTGTGTCAAGTGATTTGCGCATCACTCACCATGTTGCAGCGCAGATTACAGGTTACAAACCTTTTCCTCAGCAAACGTAACGTTACTCTCTGGTAGCTGCTGCTACAGTTTGTTAGCTGAGTAATGACAGTGATGGGGCCTGTGTGTGTGTGTGATATGTTTTGTAGTGATCTCAAGCCCAAAGGTCTCAGCAAAAGGATACACACATCTAACCAAATATACTTTGGAACACACACTGATTGATAAAGGCCACATTTGGATGTAAAGCAGACATCCCAAGGAGGAATTTTTCTCAGAGAAGGACATTCTCTGAGCAATCACCGATTTACGGTCCTGAGGGCAACTCAGGAGAGGACCTGCATTTTGGTAAAACAAACAAAGGCCAATTGGTGAACTTTGAACCCATCCTCCAAGCTTGGAGATACTCCTTCACAGTATTTACGACCTGCTATAAATTGGTTCCGTATAGCCAATTTTGTAATGTGTTCTTAACATTCAAGAACTGTTTTATATTATCAGGAAAGAAAGCTCATGTTAATCTCATGATGAAGACTTTTCTTTTAATATGCAACATGATATACTTTGGTGATTAGAAACTAGATGTTTCTTCCCCAAATTCACATCACATGCATTCCAGGATTTGCTGCATAAAGGAATCTTAAATCATCAAGATTAATCCTACTTTATCTGTTTAGCTGATTTGTTTATTCAATGTCTTTCTTTATTCATACAATTCAGATCTTTGCTTTATTTTATTTTATTGTGTTCATTTTATTTCATCATGTCTGAATAATTGATCCATTTTTACTCATGCCTCACTTAGAATTCACAAATGTTTGTAACCATAAAGGTTAACGGATAGTGAAATAATCATCCAAGGAGTGTCTTACTATTGGATGAAACCTGACTCTGTCAGCTTCCCAATGGCTGACAAGCTGCAAGCCACATTCCACTGCAAGGCAGAGCGCGAAGCTCTGAACAGAGAGAATCAGATCTGATCAGAACTGAAAGAGAACTGATCTGGGAGAACTGGAAGGAGCGGAGAGAGAACCGAGAAGAACTGAGTGCGAAGGAGAGCACAAGAATGTGAACACAAATCTGAACACGCAGAAGAACGAACAAGGCAGAACTGATGAAACTTGGAACAATGAGGAAAGAATGAGACGAAACCTGCTCTGAACTCAGCAGAGTTCAGAACCATGGATCACTCAGGGAGGAGTGATGGAGAGAAGAAGACTTTAACCCAAATCATCTTTACTATCAACCATCCCGTGACATCAGTCCTGAAGCTGCACGTCTCTGGGGAGACGGATGAGAGAGAGAGAGAGAGAGAGGACGAACCAGAACCACCACTGAGCTGACCGCCCGCAGAGAGCCGGACAAACTTCCAGGAGATCGGGATGATTTTTGGGGGCCATCCACCCGACAATCTTCCAAAGGATTTGAGGAACAGTCCAGCAGAACCAGGACGTGAGTGAAGCACCTCAGTCAGACGGAACCTCTGAGGAGAATCCTGATCATTTGCTATGAAATATGATCTGATGTCACAAGAAGTTGGTGATAGTGAATTAATCCAGGCCCACAGTTTACCAGACCCAGTTTAACTTTGTTTAGTTGGATTAAGAAATCCTTCCTTCCTTTTCTTTGAACATTTATTAATTAACTGAGGCTTAATTAATTTATGTTTCATTTTCATATCATCTCACATTTCTTTCACAGGATAACTTTTGGTTGATCACCATGCTCACATATTTCTTGTATATATTTTGTACATACATTATCTCATGTAGTTTGTAGACTAGTTAATAAATACTCCGTATTATCTTAACTAGTCGTTGTTTGTGGTTTTTCTGATGTATCATGAAAGGTCACTTCAAGCGAGAACTCATAAAAGCGTCCTGAGACTGATCACTTAATCAAATCAATCTAAGAATTGATTAAAGACATTAATGGTTTTCCTTGCTTCCATTACATATCAAATAAGTAAGGTGGTGCTCCGAGGCTGTATTAGTATTGATATTAATAGAAATATTAATATTAATATCATACAAAGTGACGCTATATATATTGTGGTTGCCCAAGCTAAATCACAACAGTTTTATTTCATTTTAATCAGTTTAAGCAGAGTTTAAATGTGCTTTATAAAGAAACGTAACTTGCGCACAATGGTGGTAATTTTGAAGATTAAGATTCAAGTTTTAATTAGGGCTGGGTATTGATTCAGATTTCAAGAATCGATTTGATTCCGATTCTTATGGTTTTGAATAGATTATTTTCGATCTGTCCTATCCAATTCGATCTCGATTCGATCTCTATTCGATCTCAATTTGGTTTGCTGGTATTGAAAAAAAAATTTTAACCTTTACCCGAATTCCATGACTCTGTAGTTATGCAAGATACTAATGCTAGTATTATATTAATATTCAACAACGAATGAATTAAGTAATGTAGTTAATGGTGGTTGTAAGGACCAAACCAAACCCCCTCCCCAGATACAGTCATCCACAAAATGACTCACACCCTCCAATTAAAAAAAGACTATACTCACAATAGTAATTAAAATAACAGGAAACAAATAATAAAAATTCACAAATGATTCAGTGAAGCAAAATACACAGTAAGTCAGCATTTAAAACTTAAAATGACTAGCGACTAACCAGCTAGCTCGATGCTAACTATTAATGGAAAATGCCATTGACATGCTAATGGAAGTAGCATCTACGTCGTAGCTTCAAAGGTAAAAATAGCAAGTATCAATTTCACCTCGATCATGAAGATTAACTGCATTTACCAAAGTACTTACAGACAGATGTTTCCTCTGCTCCTCTGCTGGTACAAGTAATTTTAGAAATTACTTGTACCAGCCCCACTTCTTCTGGCACTGCACTAGCTTTAGTAGACCTACACTCTTCTGTCCAGCTCACTATCTCCCACTAGCGGAGCGGCTGAACCACTGCACTTAACCGGAGGCAGTACATTAAATGGTCATTTTAAAAAAAAGATGAGAAAAATCGATCTTTGGACATTTGAATCGATCTTTGGAAATTGATATGAGAATCGATTCAGAATTGGAAAAACGATTTTTTGAACACAGCCCTAGTTTTAATTTCCTGACAAGTAATTTAGCCGTAGTTTGCTGTAGAAACAAAGTGGAATGTTTTGTCAGTGCTGATTTTCAGATACACCCAATTACGCTGACACACATGGCAGAACTCTGCATCTTGTTGCTATGACTACTTAGTGAGTTTTCAGACCCCCCTCATAACTTTGTTTTATAAAGCAGCTAGCGACAAGTCTGGTGACTATTTGACTGGCGTTACTGGAGACATTTAGAGACAGACATGAAAGAATGCAACGTTTACTTGCTTCTATTAGCTGCGCGTGCTGCCTGCCCCCCCCCCTTCCAGGTCACTTTAAGCGACAAAAACACCTCTTAATGCAACTCTCTACAAAACAACAAAACAAAACTATTTTGGCCATACATCACACACATATAGGGATGGGTACCGAAATCGGTACTTTTATTGGTACCTACCGAACTCCGTCGGTACTACCGGGTACCGATTCACGTAAAATCAAACGGTACCATGTTTCGGTACCTAAATGCATCCTTTTTAATGTGAGGTAGTGGAGGAGTTTGTTATTTCTGTGCCGCACGTGAACGTTGCATCGCAGCATGACATCAGCAGCAGCGGCCGCGTGTTCAGTCAGAAGCTTTCCTGCTTCACTTCTCTAAAAAATCAAGTCCGCTGCATTATTTGTGATGCCAGCGGCGGGAACACGTCTGATCTGAGGAAGCAGCTGATTAAACACAATATTCTTTTCAAAGCTCCGTTCCCGACGCGTCATCCGCAGCCCGCAGAAAAAAAGAGGGAGAAGTCCGTCAGCGCCTCGGCGGCTGAACAGGTGTAATCGGGGGCAGATCATAACCAGCAGGGTTCACAAACTGCCGTTAAAGAACTTAATACGATGTGAATATTTACTGAGTTTACCATCAACCAAGACAGTAAACCAGTTCTGGGCTGATGCGCATGTCGTGTCTCTCTCCCTCCCTCCCTCTGTCGCATCCCACATCTTTATTAAACTCTTCATTACAGCGGAGTTTCAGCACGCGAGTGCACCAGCCACCATTACTTACATCTGTTGAATAAGAGTCTGCGTCTCTCTGAAACAGCTTGTTGGTTTAACCAGCACGGCAGAAACTGTCTGCATCAAGTTAGTAACCTGATCCCTGCAGCAGGATTACAGCCTCCAGACCTGCGCAAAACGCCGCCACAAAATCAATTTAGTGTCGGAGAATATTCCATCTTTTTTCCCATTAAATTATTCTGTCATTGTTATTTTTTCGTCTGGAACAAACTCCCAGAAAGTCTCAGATCAGCTGAAACACTTGTTCTCAGCTGCATTCACATAGATTTTACTCTAAAGTTAAAATCTGCACAGCTCTATGCTCTCTCTTTTTAATCTTAAATATTAATGTTTATCATTTTAAAATCATACGTCTACTTTTTTGTTCTTTATCATTTTCCCTTTTACACCCCGCTGCAATTCTTGGTTTATCTAAAGCACTTTGAATTTTCCTGTCGGCTACATGAAATGTGCTGTATAAAAAAACTTGAGGAAACCGTTAAGTTTCCCTGTTACCAGACGCTCTGACATCATAGAGAAACAGCTGGATTTTGCTTTAATATAGTATTAAAAAATACTATGTTGAGAATGAGAAATAAATCTGTTATTGCCATATAAACACACATAAAAGTACCGAAAACTGGCACCGTTTGGTACCGGTACCGATTCACAGGTACCGAAAGTTGGTACCGTATCGATTCAAATGTGAAAGGTACCCATCCCTAAACACATGTTTCTGTTTTTATGTTAGTTTATGACAAATTTGTCCTTACAGCACTTTGATAAAGCAAAACTATTTAAAACTATTCTTTTTTTTTCCCAACAGCTTTAGCACATTTGATGTGAGAACATGATTTCAAGTAATGTTCTGTTGTTAAATTAAGTGGGAGAAAAAAATGTTTTCCTGGCACTTTTTCAAAATTTTCACACTAATCAGATTAATCGAGTCGAGACCCCATCAAATTAATCAATGACCCAAGTAATCGTTTGTTCCAGGCCTATTGATAAGTATTAAGTGTTAGGTATTTGCAACGGATCCATTCGTTTCTCTGAACTTCATCCTGGCTCTCTCTCTGCCAGCATGCTCGATGCGTGTACGTGCATAGATTGTCTATTAGTGACAGACATCGCGCACTAACAGGTGGTGACGCCACCAGCTGTGCTGGAGTTTTGCCGTCTCTTTCTACTTGCATCACGGTGTGATGACAACGGTTTCGTCCTCAAAACGACCCCTGCTGCGAGAATCTAGATCGTTTAAATCTAGTTCGTTTGACGAAACCCATGAGACCATGCCATAGGTGTACAAGAGAATTTCAATTCCCCGTTAATGCAGAATAAAAATGAAATCCTCTTTACAACCTTGTGAACGCCTACAGTAATTCCAAATTAAAATGACCATTCTGAATTACAGAGACCCAAGTAGAGTATTTGAAGAGCAGAATTAAGGAGGGAAAAAGGAGCTGTATGGTGCTTTTCAAACGTTCCAAAGGTCAACTACAGGCATATTTTTGCTACATATGTTCCCCTCACCACTACAGAAAACTAATTTGCAGTTAAATATTCGTTTGTCTAATTTACAACATGAAAGTAAAACGACCGACTCCACCAAACCACCAAAGCTCTCTACATGTGTGTACGCCCATTTCATGACTCTGAATAGTCACAGATTTTAAAAGGTCACAGATATTGGTGTAACACCAGCCTTGTAACTTACATGGACAGATATCTGAAAAGACTGCTGGAAAAAATCCTCTAGCATGCGTGGCAACGCCTGTGTCTCACAGCAGTCTGACCAGCACTTATCTATGCTGTACCCTCCTGTTTGATTTCTTGCTTGTATTGTTCTCGCAGATGTAAGTCGCTTTGGAAGAAAGCATCTGCTAAATGACAGTAGTAGTAGCAGTAGGAGAAGTAGGTCCTTATAACTGAATGAAGCTCACAATATTTTCTCAATATAAATCTGTTAATGTGCTTTTCCAAGATATGGTCCAGCCCCAAATGTTTTGTTCTACTATTACCTAACAATACAGAGTCTATTTGGGAAAAGCAAGACAGTTGATTAATTTGAATTTAATAATACATTTTATTGCATTTCAATCAAACTTTTTGTTACGCAGCAGTGCTACACAAAGTAAAGAAATGTCGAGCATCCTCTCGTGTTTCCCAACAGTTAAGGACGAACTGACCATTAAAAGTATTCCAAGGATAATTCATACAAGTCACACTGTCATGCATCTTATCAAAATTCACCCAGCATTTTACAGTCTGATTTGGGGAATATGTTTATTTGATTATAGAGGCCCCGCACTAGTTAATTCAGAAAGCTTTTTGAACTCTTCAGGGGGATAGGAACAACACATCCCATTTTAATTACTCAATCAGACATGTGATTTGCTTAATTATGCATTCTGAGTTTGGGGAGTTGTTTAATTGTGATGAGAGCACAGGTTAACAGTAGAGCTTTTCAGCTTTTAGAGAAGAGTAGAGAGGACAAAGGAGTGATCATGAACAAAAAGCTTTATGCAGTGGAAAGATAAAGACATACTTTAAAAAAAAAAAAGAGCACAAAGTATCTTAATGACCCTCACCTCCTCCACACTGTATTACAGCCCACCTCTTAGGCTCACCGTGACTCACTTTCTCTCCCATTAACGTTCAAACATGTCCTGTCTTTTATGTGATGACGACAATACCCCTACTGCAAATGCAGAGCTAAGAAGTAAAAAATACAAAGTGATTTCAGTTGATGAGTGACAAATGCACATTTAAAAATAAGAGATGAAAGGAAGCGGAAAAAAAAAAAACACACACACATTCTGGAAAATCAGAGCAAACAGTGAAGTTTTAAGTGTACTCTGCCTGTCATGATAAATTTTGGTGTGCGAATTATTGTCTCAAGGGCCCTTCACATTGAACGCGGTTTTTGCTGCACTCACCGTGGGGTAGGGCGAAGAGCAGGCGGCAGCAAGCACATCAGGCGCACGTTGCTAAGCGACTAGGGATGTGACGATTATCGGTAAAATGATTCACTGTGATAAAATTCCCAACGATTAGTAATACCGTTTCATATTTTAATCATCATTAAAACCGTGACTGATTACTGTGCTTTGAAAAACTCAGTGATGCTGCTCATTGGCTGGAAAAGCAGCAGCAGACCCAGTTTGCAACGTCTAATTTATAAAAACATGGCAGAAGCAACGAAGGCGCCCACGTGGTCAGTTCACTGAAGAATTTTCCCCCTTTAAAAAGGACAAAGTAGACATCTAGACCCATTTTGGATGTTTTAATGATACTTGGGGATGATTTCAATAATACTGTGATAATGATGATAACCATGATCATTTTTGTCACAATAACCGTGATATGAAATTTTCATATCGTTACATCCCTATAACCCCGTGTTCACACCGGACGCCTCCATTCGCGTACGCGCCTAGATTTCAACGCGCGAATGCTGGAAGTTTACTCGCTTCATTCAGGCGTTTTTTTCGCGTGAATGAAGCGTATTGTACGCGCGAATAAAACGCTTCATTCGCGCGTCAAGTTGAATTTTCTAGAGAAAACAGTGGTTTGTCACGTAGTCATTCAGTTCAGTCAGATGAACGTGGCAGATTCCGGTTATTTTGAGCGAGTTGCGGCATTCTACCTGCTCTGGAAGATGGAAAAGAGAAGACGCCGGCGTGTTTGGACCCACCAGTTTCTCCAGAGGCGATCGGAGCTCGGTGAATTTCATCAGCCGATCCAGGAGTTACGTCTGGATGACGGCCGCTTCCAGGGGGATTTCCCAGCCCAGTTTGATGGTCTTCTGTCGGGGAGGATCGGTGCTGCATATCCCTCCAGGACACAAACTACAGGCGCTGTATTCCGGTGTCGTGCCGGCTGCGGAGCGTCGGTCCACCTGCCTTCGGTGAGTAAGCTAGCCGCAGCTAGCTAGCTAGCGCTTCCACCAAAATGTCCATCAACTTCCAGCAAAAAAACGTGTTTTCGCTAGCTATTGTAGCTCAGTTTAACAAGTCTCTACCGTCTCCTCGCCCCCACCTCTCAACATTTAACCAGCTGATTAAATGCAACTCGTAACTGTCCGCTTTCCTGCTGCTTTCAACCGGTTCACAACCACAACACACACAGCGTGTGTTTGTTTACATCTACTGAAGCTGAACTCCTGGCACTGGGGCGTCATCTTCTGACCAAACTGAATATTACACTAGTCTGACTACAAATTCATATTGAATTATATTGACGTTTTATAACAAACAACCTCAATTTATTTATGTAGTGAGGACAGAGCTGCATATTCCTCCGGGAGTGTCTGCGTTGTGACGTTTCACCCCGTCGAACACCGGCTGCAGAGATCTGCAGCTTTTTGGTTAATGAGGTTTTGTTTGACCGGGTTTTCAGTCCTAAATTTATGGTATTACACTACTTTTGTGTGCAGCATTTTGTGATTTTATCAGTGAAAAGCGCTTTTCCCTTCTTTACTGTTGAAGAAAGCAGCGAGCTGCAGAGCGTCGGTCCGTTCACATCACGTCTCATTCATTTTCAATGACGGGGCTCGTTTATTCGCGCGTCAAAAACGCTCGAGTTCAATTTTTTCAACTCGAGCGAATAGGCAAAATACGCTCTATTCGCGCGAATAAGACGCCTCATTCGCGCGAGTAAAACGCCTCATTCGCGCGAGTTAGACGCGCGTTTGGGGCTCATCGCGCCGCGAATTCGCGTCAAACGCGCCGCGCCAAGCAAAGGCGCGTCAATTCGCGCCTACACATTGACTTAACATGTAATTCATTCGCGCGAATGATTTTATTCGCGTCCGGTGTGAACACGGGGTAAGCGACAGACCAGGAAGTGTGAAAGCTTTGCCCGGAAAAATGCTCCGGAGGGGGGGGGGGACTAGGCTCCAGAGCGCACCCAGTCCACGCGTGCTCCCCCCCTTCCCCCGCTCCACGAGGAAGCCCCGTGGGGTGGCTTCATCGGCTTTCCTCCTGGTTATTTAGCTAGACCAACCTGCGTACCACGCGTTTGTTTTTTGTTTGATCACTTTTCCTTGGTTGTTGTGCTTCTACTGGTGAATTAAACTACAGCTTATGAACGTCTTGTCATCCAAGTGGCACGTAGTGTAAAGTGAGATTCTCTCAGCTAACGGCTTGGTGCAGCAGGTTTGGACGTAACGCTGATGTTTCAGAGTAAAACATGATCCAGATTCTGCGAAAAGTGTTTTATTTAAAAAATTGTCCGGATCGACTTTGCTTTCTGTCGACTGACTTCCATCCGCTCTGCTCTGGATGGACGCAGTTTCAAAGCAGCAGAATACAGGACAGAGATGTTTCCCCATGATTATTAGCCTGTGTGTCTGGTCATCTAACCTGTTACCCGGACATAGTTTCTTATGGTCTATGGTGTGGACCACCATCTGTAAATTAGTACTGTTCTGAAATATGTATTATTTACT
Organism: Atherinomorus stipes; assembly: GCA_023101725.1. Taxonomy (NCBI): domain Eukaryota; kingdom Metazoa; phylum Chordata; class Actinopteri; order Atheriniformes; family Atherinidae; genus Atherinomorus; species Atherinomorus stipes. The sequence goes on from JALJCO010013178.1 coordinate 692,091, forward strand.
AATGGCATTTTCTTTTTTTTGGTTTGTTTAAACTTGTGCCATGTTTTTGCCTTAAATGTGTTTAAAAGCGTGAAAGCATTCAAGTTAGTAATTATAACGGCATCGATCGGTTAATTTGTTTTATACACTGTATTGGTGTTAAATTTGTGTATAATTGATAAAAAAAAAAAAAAACGGAATTCTCAAAAATGAAAAACGGAAAAACACCAAAAATGGGAAAATTAAAACGGAATTTTAGAAAAAATAAAACAGATTTCATAGGGCTCTAGTTTACCTGCCTGCATGCTCCACCTCTCTCCATGATGTTTGGAGTATTCTTCTGCGGCAGCACTGCTGGAAGCAATACTAACACATTCCGACCTTCTCCACTGTAAAATTATTTGTTCTCTGCATTTTAAAAAGGCGTGACACTAAAAATATAGCCACGACAATAAGTCACAGGTTGCAAAAGGTCTATGCTTCAATGTTTTACATTGAAGGCAGAGGCCTCCGAGTGGCTCATGTTGCTCTGTAGCAGCTACTGTACAGACAAAAGCTGCTGTCAGTACAACAGGAGCCGTCACTGCGCAAGAAACTAGGGGTGGACAATTAATCGAATTTTAATCGCGATTTTAATTTTGCCTTTTAACGATCATAAAAACACTGTCATTGAATAAAAACGATTAATCCTGAAGTGAACAGACTGGTGGAGTTATAGGAAGCAAACTGCAGGGAGTATAGAACAGGAATGCATAGTATTCATTTTTATTGTTATTATTTCAATATATTACTCTTACTCCTTTAGTTGTTTCTAATTTATTTCCGGTTGCGTTTTTTTTTTTTTTTTTTTTTTTTAAGTTATATTTGAGGTTGAGTTTTGGTGGTTCCTTAAACACTTATCATAAAATCAATGAATAATCGTGTATATTAATCACGATTTCAATATCCGTCAAAATAATTGTGATTATAATTTTTGCCATAACCGCCAGCCCTGAAGAAACCAGAGGCTTAGTGGAGATGCACCGTAACTTGCCACCCACAGTGTTTGGAAGGGGAGGGAGGGAATAAACATATTGAGGGGGAAGATATAGTGAATTAATTTTTTTTTCTGGTAGGAGAGAAAAAAAAATAAATAGAAAGAAAGAGGGAGGGAGGGGGGGGGGGGGGAGGGGTGAAGGGGAAAAGACAACTAGAGGTGGGGGGGGGGGAGGTCAGTGGCGGAAAAGAAGGGGATGAGAAGCATGGGGAAGAGGAAACAGAAAAGGAAAGGGAGAGGAAAATGGAAGGGAAAGGTAAGGTAGGAAAGGAAAGAGGTTAGGTGACGGGGCGGGGGGGGAAGGACAGTTTCGGTTTTTGGGGCCCGAGGGGAAGGGGAATGTGGGGGGATTAAGGGTGGTGTCGTCTTAAATATACTCCAGGGGTTTTTCTCTTCTGGGGTCCCTCCTCCAAAGAAAGAGAAAACTCTCGGGGGGCCGCGGGGCTTCCTTGTGCTTCGCTTTCTCCTTTCCCCCACCCCATATTGTTTCCACACAAAAATCGTATTTGGCAACCCGCAATGGCGGCGTGTATTGGCTTATAGACTTAAATAAAATGCCATTATCGAACCAGTTAAAATCTATTTTATAATTATTTTTAGGCTAAATATAATTTTTCTAGGAAATGTTGTACTTTCATTCTGTACACCCCCAAACGACCTGTGGAGGTATTATTTCTTTAAAAAATATAGCTTTTAATAAAAATGTTCCATATTCAACCTTTAATTGACTTATTGCTTATTGCGACAGGCCTAAATGTGATCATGAGAGTGTGAGGTGAGGCACATCAGATCATCAGCGTCAGAGCTCTTTTCTATCAGAATAATCGAATTTAAAAATTTATGACCTCTAAAGGAGTCTGGGGAACATTTTTTTAACCTGGTTTTTAAAGCAATTCTAGCTATGGGACAAGTTTGAAGAAGCATCCCCATTTGCTCTGATTATTCATCAGAGGAATTGACTTTCTTCCTCTACTGTAGCTTCCACAAACACATGATATTAAATGAAATCTAAAATTATTTCAATACTGCTCACTGCCTCATTACAAGCATTTGGTGCTGAAATTACATTTCTCCACCGTCTAAAACGGGTGTGAAGTGTAAAAATTAACATACTAGAATTTGCACAGTAATGAGAATAATACCTAGGTCAAAAAGACACGATTTTCCGTTTGAGAATCATATCTGCCACCTGCTAACTGTATGATCAGAACACTCAAGTACTTCAAGCTCTGACAAAAGGAAATATAAATTTTTCAATTTTGCTGTGAAAAAGGGTCTGATTGTTTTGCTGTTTGTGTCTACTTCCTGGCATACTGTGACTAAAGCCAGGATCAAACTACACGACTTTTTCCGTCGTTCACGATGGTCATATGTCAGATTAACAGAAATTGTGTGATAAAATCGTACAGTGTCGTGTTACTCGCGAGTGGTCACACTACAAGGATTGCACCAGACAGACAACCGTCTGATCATCGCGTGGTGTCGCAAAAGACAACACGAAATGGGAGGCGGGACAAGCAGCTGTCAATCAGTCACTTGGTTTGGAGCCTCTGAATTGACTGTTTGGGTCACTTATAAAATGGAAAGTGGACGGAGACATCAGTTCCCTCCATTATTGTGACCAACATGAACTGTTTGTGTATTCTGCCTGTTCCAGTTGTTCTGTGGAGCGGGTTTTCATTTGTAACTAAACAGGATTAAATCCATGATGCGCACAGATAGACTCGCTGCTCATCTTTGAAAAAGAGCTTTGAAAGAGAGAAACTGGGCTCTGATCAGCGCCGTTGCTTCCACCAGGTGCATCACGCACCGCGCGCAGGCACCCAGTGCCAAGCGAAGCCAAAACCATCAGTCTGACCACAGTCTGCTGCCACGAGAGCAAAGTCCAGCCGACCCAGCGACGCTACTTTTAAAAAACTGCCATAAAGTGAAATAAAGTGTGTTGTTCTATACGAACGCATACGGGTGCTCACGTCATTCACTGAACTCCATCAGTTAAGAGCGCACGCTGGTAACCACGGCAACCACATGAAATCACACACGCATGATAAACTGAGATCTGCGCAGCAGCAGCATCGCTGTGTCTATATTCTGCACTCAGTAGGTGTGTTCAGATGGTTAATTAGCTTTGATGATCACACGTAATGTGGATAGTTACGGCTGAGTGCACGAGTACGCGCATGGGTGTCATATTTGCGATTTTTCTGTGACTTTGTCATTGATCTATTTGAGAGCGTCACATTCGTGCACGTTTACCTGCTGTGAACTCCTGTTGACTATTACTATTACTGATAGAACACACATATCGTGTGGTTATGTTTCGAGTTAATAAAGTAATGTTTTATTCAAGAGAGGTACACCCTTTTGAATGTTTGTGGAGGTTTAACACTGTTGAAAATAAATTTGACACACCCAGTCTTGCTTTTCTTTTCTTTTTTCTGGAGTAAACTGATGCCACAGCTCCATAAATCTCTCCACCGGAAAGCGGCTGCGTCTCTCCTCGTTTCCTCCACTGTTATTTGTGTACCGGCGCACCTGAGCGTCTCTCTGGTAGAGGCGAAAGGCGCACTGTCCTCCTATTGGTCAATATAAAGGGACATGTCGTGGGACGTGTCACACTAGACGGACAAAACCAAAAAATTCTGACACGCCAGTCTTTCTACGTCGTGGTCATGGAGCGTCGCAGACGCCAAATCGCCAATCGCTGATTGTGTCACATTACACGGAGCAAAGACACGACGTCCTGCGACCCGACAACGCAGAATCGTGCACGACAGTGAGCGACTGTCTGCGACGCCTCCGTCGGGCCAAAATCGGGCTAAATTCATGTAGTTTGGACCAGGCTTAACAAGGGAAGAACTGGGAAGTTGGATGATTACAGAGTGAAACTAAAATGTAGTCCCCGTGTTAAATGTGCTTTCTTAATGCAAACATCACAAGAGAGGAGGGCAAGTACAGAAGCTAATAGCTACCCTTCTCAAAAAGATTTCTTGGAAAGAGTGAAACCTTGGTTATTTCTTCATCCAGGTCTCTGTGTTTTGAAATATGAGTTCTGTTATAAGGATGTGCAGGTGGGCTACCTCAGGGTGTGTCTTTGTAGTGAGAATTTATTTGTTCTTTTTAAGCCAGTGAGAGAAAATGATGAGTAAAGGATAAATTGGCATGGAAGGATAAAAGTGACAGACACCAAGCCAAAAACAAAGAAGAGGATGATGAAGAGCAAAGCAAAAATGTACAGACTCCTACTGCATTACAAAAAGGTAAATAGAGAGATGAAGGTCTTCATCTCACCAACAGGGGAAAAAGAGAAGAGGTGGTGAGACTAACTTAGTTTCCACTCAATAATAATCATAATAAAAAAGGAACTTTGCTCCACTCTGGGCTTTAGAACCCCACAAGCAAGTCCTTTTAACTCTGCAAAGAATTACACAGAGGAAGACAACCTGGCTCACTGGCTGCAACATGAAATGGAGACTGGCTACTTTTAGTGCAATAAGACTTGTATTTTTATAAGCTCATGCCAAAGTTACAATTCAAACGCTGTAAGATAAAAGTAAACTTACTCAGCGGCAGCTACAAAAGCTGGTGAAACCCCTCTACAAGCCCGTTTAGCTTTATATGTACACATTGACAGGTGTAACCAATAAAGACAATACAATATAACTGATGCACTACACAGAACTTGCACTGCCATGCAAGGCCTGCAAGGACACGGAGGGAAGTAACACTTCACACAGCAATTTCTCTACTACTGTTGGACAATATAATATCTTTTGCTACATTTGGTGCTTGAAAGTGCCACTGGAGTGAAATGAACATGGACGAACAGCAGACTCAGATAACATCTCTTTCAGTTGGGACTGAGTCTCTGCGATTTTAAGGTCTGCACTTTTATAAACGTTAATCAACCTCGCAGACAAATTCTGACATGAAGACAGATGCATTAATCTCAAATACAAAAAGGTAGAAAGGCAGGTTTTCCAAAGTGGGAGAAAAGAAAGAAGATAAACGACTCGGAAGATGGAACAACATTAAACAGGCAGAGAAAGAGACAGAAAAGCTCAGAGGGAAGATGGGATGAATGGGAGATGAAGATAAATGTGATAGGGTGATGGGAGGAAACTTGAGAGAAAGGGCTCTCTCCAGTTCAAACAAAATGATACATTTCAAGATCTGAGGTGACTGCTGTGTTTACTTGAAGCCAGAAAGTGAGGTAAATGTAAGAAAAATGGGCAGAAAAGAATAGAAAACAGGAAAGTAGGAGGAGTTAGGACAGCAGGGAAGAAAATAATGTAATGTTATAGCTGGAGAGAGAAGAAGTGACAGGCATATGAACAGAATGTGGGGAATATGAATTTGTGTAGGCAGCTGATGGACAGTTGAATGTCAGATTGGCAGCCATGACTGCGTGTTTTCATTTCATCATGCTGTTCCGATTGGGACACAAAATAAACCAGCAATGGGGAGAGAAGAAAGAGGCGCATAGTCAATTAAAAACAAAGCAGAAGTGACTGAGTCAGGCACATCTGAGGTCATTTAGATTGTAAGTGTTGCAGAGCAGAAACAACAGGCTCTCAAAAGCCTACAGACTAGAGTATAAATGAATTTGTGGCAGCAGGGGAAGCACAGTCTATATTAAACTCCTTTAACATTGTTAACACCTAAACCCATGAGGCTCAACAGCAGAAACAAAAAATACAAACCATTAGCTGTAGTTTGAACTATCTTTATACAAAGCTTTTTAAAACCTAGTTTTAACATGATTAGTCCAAAAACCCTGTCTTTGAGTAATTATCTTCATACTGTATACTTCATAGTCCTGTAAAAAAATAATGAATAATGAATTCCAAGCACAAAATTCACAATAACTTTAAAAAGAAGTCCAAATTAATACATTTTCTATGATGAGAATATTCTTATGAAAAATGAAATCAAGAAAGAGACAGCTATAACTAAGGCTTATGCAGCTGTGCTGGTTGTTCTGCCATTACTTTTTAAGTTGGATTTAGGTCACATTGCCCACTCATTTCATGGTTTTTGATAGTGGTGTCACCTCCAGGATTTAACCAAGCAAACAAGCAAGAACCTTCCGTTGGATAATTACAGCATGGATGACTGTGTTTCAGCTGCAACAACTTTCAACCCTAACTGTTGTAGTGAGGAACTTGTTGGAAGACACATCCTGTGGCGGTGGAATGAATGTTATACTTTTTCAGAAAGGGAAAATCATTGGCATGCATTAAGCTAAGAAGACATTTAAAGAGAAAGCTGAAACTACTACAGTTAGGTTCAGCACTGTCCAACACATTATTTAAAACTGGAAGGAAACATCATCTTTGATGAACAAATGTGGTCAAAAGAAAATCTTGAAAAAGTGACAACAATGACTAAAATGTTTGGCGAAATCATATCACATATAAAACAACAGTAGCAGTTATGACTATGTTTAAAAGTGAAAGTGAACATTTCCACACACATAATTTGAAAAGGACTCAAGGGATTAGGACTTAACAGCTGTGTAGACTTTAAGAAAGCACTTATTAGTAAAGCTAATTGTTGGGGGGGGGGGGGGGCCTTTAATTTGCTAGGGAGCATAAAGATTGGATTCTGGAACAATAGAAGAAGGTCGCGTGGTCTTATGAATCCAGATTTACCCTGTTCCAGAGTGATGGATATATCAGAGAAGGAAGAATGCTGGCAAGTGCCTACTGTATAATCTTGACAATCATCTGGGGTTGCTGCAAGTGGTCGGGTCTAGGTTCATTGTTGCTATGTGCCCAAAGAATGAGGTCAGCTGACTACCTGAATATACTAAATGACCAGGTTCTTCCATCTATAGATTTTCTTCCCTGATGGTATGGGTATATTTCAAGATGACAATACCAGGATTCATCCGGTTGTGCTGGAGAAGACTGCACAACAGTCCAACCTTCCCATCATCACAACAGGATCTTGGTGAAAAATTTATGCAATTCTGAAAAGAAATACATTTAACATTGAAGCTCATCACAATGGTACCACAGCAAATGCTGGCATAATCAAAGCCAAAGGAAATCCAACAAAACATTTGTCTATGACTTTTTTTTTTTTTTTCATTTTTTGCATAGACAGTGTATTCATTGTGAACTGCAATGGTAATTTTCTGATCTCATCATGTAGGACCCCTTGACATGATAGCTCTTCTGCCCAATCATACTGCATCCAGACAGTTTTATTTTTCTTTCTCTAGAATATTCATTTTGTTGCCTACAAAAAAACTGATGACCACTGCTTTGTAGCTAAATTATTCATTCGTTAGTGGATCTAAACTTGAACAGGTGCAGACTAATCATAGTTGATAATCAGAAATATAAAATAGGTGTTGGCATGGCAGTTATTGCACAGAAAATCTATGGCTTTCAAGCAAAGGTTAGGGCTGATTCAGTTCTATAAGATTTATAGTCACAGTATACTTGACTGCATGATATGTCACAATTGCTTTTAACCTTTAAAACTCCAACACAGACATTAGAAAATTCTATTTACTATGCTTCAACAAAAAAAATGTATTATCAAAATAACACATTTAACTCATTTGAGACATTGTTGACTAATCCCAAATTAACTTCCATCCCTACAAAAATCTATTAAATATCCAAGTCTATTTCAGCTTTAACAAGCTTAAAGAAAAGCAGTGTAGAGAACAAATCAAAGCTTTATTTGTCCAGGAAAGTATTTGGCTTTAGGTCATAAAATGGCAGCCTGCTGTTTCACCCTTTTCCTTCTTACTGCCAAGTACTGCACCAGAGTGGGAGAAATCTGTGGGAGTGACCTTTCATGAAGCAGAGCATTTCACTCCCCGTCTGAGTGTTTAAAGGTTTTATGTTAAGGTCAAGTGTATGAGACTCATATCAGGTGGGCCCCATTGGCACGGGATGGGAGAACTGTGTCTTGGACAAAAGGGTCCCAAAGAAGGATGTGGCGCACTACATAGGGCTGGGTGGTATGCTGACTTCCAGATTTATACTGATATTTTTTATGAGTGTTAATTCCCGTTTTTAAACTAACACGGTTGGGATACATTCCAGCTGCAGTCACCACAGTTGACTGCAGTCACCTGAGTCAGTGCTTGTATCTGCATCAGATGTGTTGTGTCACATTTAGAAAATGTCCCAAGAGCAGATGGACACTGCTCTGCTAAAATATGGGGCTGGTCTATTTTTGAATTAAGTCGTGTCAACCAGCACAGGCTATAGCAGTTAGACAGGAAGCAGTGTATTACTGAGGAAGACCACAGAAAATCTGGTCAACATACAAAATAAAACATTATGCACTCTTGATCAAATATTACATCATTATGCCAATATAACCCAAAATAAAAATCCAGATAATATTGACTATGGTTATCAGGAGGTTCAACAGCTGGCAAACACAAGCAGTTTTAATGACACAACAGATATTTACTGACGAGAACACGAAAGGAAATAGTGTGGAAATTATATGCATTAATTTTGGGAGTAAAGAATGAGTGACTAGATTATTCAAGCAATAAAACCATAAACCTCTGGTCACCTTGTGCTACAAATACTTACATTGAACCAAGCCAAAACCAAACTAGTTAAAAGCAGTCAGATAAGATGACGATGGAAAAATATCAGTGGCTTCCACATTTGAAGCCATTCCATTTAGGGGGTAATATCACTGTTGCACCTCGTGTTCATCCATCCTTAATTTTATCAACACCAAAGCAGCTAAAACTAGTTAACAACCCCCTCTTCTACTGAATTAACCAGATCGATATGTCAGAAATTCAACTGATTTGTTGCCGAAGTCTGATCAATAGTGTTCCTTCAATTTTTCTGTAATATGCATTTTCACAGAATCAAGCTGGAGTTGTAGTTGCAGCTCTCAAACATGAAGTATTTGTGACTATAAGTGTTGCAAATAGGATATCTATGTATTTGACCCAATCACTGCAAAAAAGTTTTTCTTTAAGTAATCTTATTTTAAAATCACATTTAAATGAACAGGTCATTTTTGACGTGTGTGAAAACATGATGTCAAACAAAAAATGTATATGGGTCATTTTTTTCCCCATGTTGTGCAATAGAAGGGGTAAGCATGTCTGTCAGTGGGTAAAGGAAGGGTGAGTTGTGCTCCTGACTAGTAAGGTCTCACAAGAAGAATAAACTGATAGCAACACTTTGCTGGGAAAAAAGTAACAGGACTGATCAATTTTAGCAATATGCATGACATTCAAACAGATTATAAATGTGTTGAGAAAAATCGATCAAACTTTTCATTTGTAGGCTGTGGTTGGATGACATTTCATTACTATTTTATGTTGATCTTATCTTTTGGAAGGGTTAAGACCAATTTTCTTTGCCTCCTTTAAAAAACAGCAGATAGGGAACTACCTAAAATGTCACGTATAACTGCAATTATGGTTTGCACATATTAAGGTGAATGTCTGAAATATAAAAAGGTTCACAGGGGAAATAAAAATACACAACATCTCCAAAGAGAATTCCTCTTGTAAAGATTAAAGAGTACTTCATTTAGCAGTCAATCTACATACGCATAACGCTCACGCTCGAGCTGAAAAACCTATTAAGGTGAGACATAGCACCTTTGACTACCTTAGAGCAGTTCTGATCTCTATTACCTGCACCAGAATCAAAAAGCACATTGTCGTGCTCTTCAAAGCTTCAAGGTGGACTAAAAGAGAGGATGAACAATGAAAAGTGGAGTGCAAAAAGGGAGAAGCATAGCATGAAAAAGGAGAGAAAAGACAGGGGAAGACGAAGGGCTGAAATCTTCTCTTTTAAAAGAGTCCTCTGAAGCGACTGTGACATTTCAAAAGGCCAGATTTCCTGAGAGGCACTGACTCTTCCTCCATTAGAGGAGGGTACTCCATGATTACACATATCAATAACATCTGGGCACAGCCCTGTGCTTTGTATGACTACACTGCATGCACAAATATTAGGCTATATATTAGATGGTATATACTGACCCTAAACAGCTTCAAACCAAATAAACCAGTGTTTACTGGAGTCAGCAATTGGAGATATGCATTTTTTCAAAAACAGGAGAGTCCTCATATATATTGTGTATCAGAAATATTATCAGCCTCGATAAAATGAGTCATAAGAAATGTATCCATCACTTTGAAAACAAAAACTGTAAAATGCCCCACAAATGTAAGTCTTTTCAACACCAAAAATTGAGGTGTGATCATCTGAACATTAAAGATTTTTCTACCAAAAACTATGAGTAGAAAAGGTGTACAACTACGACATTTGACAAAAAAATTGCCACTACGAGGATCCCTGGATCTCTAGAGCAGGGGTCTCCAACGAGTCACTCACGAGCTACTGGAAGCTCACGAGGCACTTTGCAGTGGCTCTCCGATAATGATAATAATAATAATAAAAATAATAATACAAAACAAATTCAATTAGTTACTCACAAAAAAAAGAAAAAGAATCCAATCAAAACCACTAATGTCCCCTTTTGAGATTAAATTAAATATATGTTAGTTGCCTGCCAATTATTTGGGTTGGGGAGAGTACATAGGCAGACCATGTCAGGTAAATGTTGCTTGATACAAGTAGCTCTGACGAGCTTTGGTTTGGTAAAAGTAGTAGGTAAAAGGTTGGAGACCCCTGCTTTAGAGTCTTAATAAAGCAGGATTCTATCAAATATGTTCTTTTTGCCCTCAACAAATTTGTGCATAAACATTTTTATTAATGTTCCAATATTCATAGCCAGAGTTTTTCCTGGCTCAAATTGAGGTGGAGGTGGTACCATCCTGACCATGTGCACATGTGCACTTGCACACATGTAAGTACATGCACTAGTACTATTTCCAAGCAACATAATAGAGCGCGTACACCACTATCGCTATCTGTTCAACCATCTTAAAATCGGTACATTATTTTTAGTCTGAAATTGATACAGATTGATCAACAGTTTTTTGATTTATTGTTTGATAACTACAGAACAGCCTTGGAATTGAGATTAATTGTTTTTGATCACAACAGTAAAGGCACTATTTACAGAAAAAGCTTTTTAAAAAATAAAATAAAATCAGAACATATTCAGAATATACACATTTTCAAGTGGATACAACACATGCAGTATGAAAGTATGAACTACAAAGTATGCATGAACAGGTTTCACACTCAACACAACTTAATTTTTTTAACATTTATTTTCTTTTTAATGTTATGATCAAACTGTGATTTTTTTTTCTCAATAATTTATTTTCATTACCTTACATTCTGGCTTTTTTCCCCACACAGAGTGTGTGTGGTGCTATGCAGCAGTTAAAATATGTATTCAAGCCTATAAAAAGCCTGTAGTATATATAGCTTAATTTGTAATATTCATATTTCTTTTTATGAACAGCCATATACAATAAAAACAATAACTGCTGGTTAGTGAGTTCTGCTGTGTGCGTTTGTGTGAACTTGGTGATTCGTGTAAACATCCAATGATAGCAAACAGGGAAATAATATGTCAGCCTTGTTCACTGTGTCTTTCTCAAAAGCATCACGCTCTGTACAAGCAAAGTTTTTAAAACTGACTTTATATCACAGCCAAACTAAGAACAGGTAGACGGTAAAAGAAAAAAAAAACGGGCGGAGGGAGGCATTGACCAACGCGGCGACACAAGCCGTTTTCAGCTTTCTTGTCAAATGCACCGCGTATGTTATGAAAGAAGTAACTTTAAATATCATTCAAGAAGAAATACATGTGAGCTGAAGAAAATCTTGAGTACGAAAGTCAGCAAGAGTCAAGCCAAGCAGAAATCAATCATGTGTGCGTGAGTGGAGTGTACATTGCTGTAGAGATGCGTGTCCGTGTAGGGGGGCGCGCGCTGTGTGTGACTGAACAATCACAGAGCCTGCAGACAGTTATCAAATAAGGATATTCCCTTAGCACGAGCACGGATATTGATGAGTTTTACTCGTATCGTGCTCGTAGTCGTCAAGAATGCTCTATCCGTACCGGATACTCGTCTGAAACGAGTGTCAGGCTCATCCCTGCAACTGCAATTAACATAATATCCATTGTCAGAAAATAACAGTTGCTCTGACACCAAGAGTTGAAGGCGGCACGAAATTTGGCGGAGGCGGCCGCCTCCAAATTTTATATGCAGGAAAAACCCTGTTCATAGCCAACTATTGGTTCATCATATGGTGTGGGTGTATTTACTCTTGCACATAGGGGCTTATACAGTTGGTTTGATTTGTTTATTATTAAAAAATGTGTAGAGATTTCTGGTAATTGTATGCGCTTTTTCCCCCCACAGGGACATTGGTGGCGGCCGCCACCAGCTTAATTGCTGCTGCCACCTTAAAAATAAAATGCTCAAAATAAACAAATAATAAATAAATAAATATATAAGCATTTCCAGCGCTATCTGTCAGGGTGGTGATTTAGCAATTTAACTGCAGTTGCTCCTCACAAATGTCAGTCAATTGCATAGAAAGGTGGTGGTGCTGTTTCCAAATCATTTCATGGATCCAGTTAACACCACAGAGGGAATCATTTAGCAGCTCCACTACCATCACTAAATGGTTTCAATGAAACTACGGCTAAGATGTGTCCTCTGCACAACCACACCTTTTTTCTTCCCAACACTCTTTCATACACACATACACAGGTATAATGGAGCCAGGGTAAATGTCCGCCACACCTCCTGTATCTGTGCCCTCTGTCTCTCGCACTTTTATCTGCCATTACAACAGTTCAACCCAGCGTTTACATGTGGCAACGTGTTTTTCTGGGCCATCTTTGAATGCATGCGCTAAATGCCAGCATGCGGCAGATCGCCAACAGGAGTTGGTGCAAGTGTGCCTCATGTCCAGCAAACCAATCAGAGCCAACAAACGACAAAAAACTTTGGAAACATTTTCTCGTCAAACAACTGATGTAAGTCGAGTAAAGCCGTTTTATCCAAATGATAGTTGAATGATGACTGACTAGTGATCATGCTAGCTGGTTATAAAACTAATGGAAGTGGCCCAAGTTGCATTTGGTGCTTGGGTGTGTAAGGGCCTGTTCTTATTTTAAAAATGCGTTTGTTTTTATTGTCTTGAAAAGCACTTTGGGTTGCCTTTGGCATGAAAAGCGCTTTATAAATAAAGTTTGATTTGATTTGATATTGGGAAATTGTAACGCCATTTCTTACAGATGCAGGCATGACAAAGTTCCGCCTTTTTCTGCCAGAAGCGGTGCAGTAATAGTGCACTATTACTGAACTATCACCAGCTAAATGATTTGTCCCGTGAATAAGTCATCACGCATGGTGTCCAAGCTTGGCGTGTGGAAACGTACTTGTTCCGGGTGTTCATTCACGTGTATTGGAACAGGACCTCAGTTAAAACCTGCCAGAAAGTCCGGAGAGTAAAAGTGACTTTGTCTTTGAGTGCGGGCGCTCTCTTCTCACCAGAATCAGCCACAAGAGCGCGCTCTCCACAGTACGCGATTTGGATTTCTTTCTCCGAATGACATGAACTAGAGAGGCTGCGAGCTGCTAAGCTAGCCTCTTTAGCACCACCTGAAAGCAGCGGATTACTTGCCGCGGAGTAACGTTATGACCAGCTTTGTCCGAAAGGACGACGACGACGACGACGACAACAAGGAGAAGGAGGAGGGGGGATTGCTGTGCTGAGTTGCCTTGGCAGAAATTCAGCAGTTTTCAGTGCTCTAACAGGAGGGACAGCACTACCAGGGACGAGTGGATTATATTTATCAGTGAGGATGTGCAGTCCTTAAGTGTTGCTGCTTGTACAACTTATCTTTTGTGTAAGAGAACAGTAAACAACAGTAGACGAATGGACAAGCTGCTAATGTAGCTACAAAAGCTGACACTGTTTGGTTAACTTCACGTCAGACGTCCGCTCCTTATATTCATCAGAGTCCAGCCCTTTTACTCTGCAAATCCTCTCTATCAACCATACCGTTACGTTTTTATCATGTTTTTCTCTGTTAGGACATCATTTCCATCACTTGGTCTGTCCCGATAAAACTTTGTTTTGACTTTGACGTTTGCCTCGTGAACACGCTTAGACAGGTCCAATTCTCGAGCGTATTCTCACGAAAAACAAAAGTTGGGGATAAAAAGAGGTAAAAATGAGCTCATTACATTTTTGTCCCACCCAACTAGAATTAAAAATTTATTTGAAGATAATTTAAGAAGGATTGTGTATGTAACACGCTTGGTTATGACACCTTTAAAGAACCAACTCTAAAGAATTAAGATTGAGTTAAATAATTTCTAAAATAAAATCCATGGAGGTTTGGATTTCCCCCCCCCCCTCACTAATAAGAATCTTCATTTAAAAAAACTGCATTTTGTGTTTACTTGTGTTATCTTTGTCTCACATTTAAATCTGTTTGATGATCTGAAACATAAGTATGACAAAAAAAAATGAATCAGTAAAGGGGCAAACACTTTTTCCCACAACTGTAAGTATGGTCTGAACGGGATTCTAGTGATCTCTTTTTGGATATGTTTTTTTTTAACTATGGCACACGACTGACATGGCACACCACACCATATGGTTTCTTTTTTTAAAATAAAATTTTCCAACTCCACAGCTGTGATGTCTCCAGGCGGCGCTGATTTAACATTTCAAGGAATAGCCTTATTTGTACAGCATGAGGCATTTTCAAAGTAATAAGCAGTCACTGTTGGTGAAGCTGGAGTGATAAGAACTTTAGTTTGAGGATGTTTATTTATTTTTCATTTGATTGTTTTCCATTTAAATTATTGAGGGGAGGCAACAGACAACGGGTTTGACGTCAGGTACGGAGCTGGACCGCGGCGCGCTGACGTACAAACAGCTGTTTGGCTGAATTTCCCACGCAGTCCTGCAGATGTGACATCAACTGACGCTGCATACGCGTCCAACAATTTTTCAAACAGGAAGGAGAAAGTTGCGATGGATTCAAACACTGCAAGGGATAGTGATGGATTCTTCTGCCGTCAGCAAATGATCCAGATCAACTGAAGTACACTAAAAAGTGGAACTATGAAGAAAAAGACTATCAGCATAGTTAACAACGTTATAGCATCTGTTTGTGTATGCTCCCGTGCCTGCTTGGCTGGTTGCTGCAGTTACCCAGAGCACCAGTCGAGGCACTCGCAAGTCTTATTTCTTAATCCTGCCTCTAGATCCTTTAAACCTCTTGGTTTTTGTAATTCCATTTGTTACCAGTTACTGAAAAAGCCATTTCCATTTAATTTAATGGAAATTAATTCAATTCAACTTTTATAAAAAATCATAGACAATGAATAAGCTCAATTTCAGTTTCCGTTTCCCAGAATTGGGATGTGACCCAACTTTATCTCAGATGTCAGTTCTGCTTCAGATTTGGAACCAGGATTTCTGTTTTCAAATCAAGCCTTGGTGGAGGCGTTTGACCTACGCACACACTTCATTTGTACAGAAAATCATATTTCAGCAATATTCTGAACCGACTCAAACTGGTGCATCTGTTCAACAATTTGGATCCTGAGTTTTTGCTTGGATGTGATTGTGAAATCAGTGGATGTCTCCGTGTCTCTGTCTGCGCATGTGTGTGTTACAGGAAATCGAAGCGTGACTGTGCTCTTGCTCCAGCATCTCTGCAGCTCTCCTAAAAGATTTACTAGTCAGTCAATGATAAAACCAGATTAAACACAACAAAACAGGATGCATCTTTGCAGGCATTTAGTGTTTCTGGGAAATCTGGCAATTAACTCCAAACACGTTTGTTAGTTCAAGTCTTAGGTGCAAATAAACTTAGTGGCCAGTAAAACTTGTAACACAAAAATAAACTTGCTGGACGGAATAATTTAGTTGGACAGTGAAAGATATTTTTCCTGCTGATTTTCCAGTAAAAGCTGATGCTAGAGGAGAGAGACCTGCTGATTATCATTTTGTGACTGTTGCCTCCAAATCAACCCTGTAAAAGAATTCAGGGTGGGAGTTATTACATTTTTTGTATTCAACTGATACTTACAAAAGGTGGAGGAGAAAATAGACGACAACAAACCCACTAGGTCATCACAGAAAGTGGAGGTCAACTTTAATTGATTGCAGTGATTTTAGAGGAAGGATGTTAAGACAGGTTGTTTGGCCGTTGATCAGCTGTTGAGTTCCCCTTCTCCTACATAAAGTAATAATCATACATACATGATTCCAAATCCACAGAGTTTTGAGGAAAGTTTTATGCTCCTCCCTTTTAAATAAAAAAAAAAATCACTTGCTAGTTTTTGGAAACCCAAGAGAAAAATCATTAAATCAATGCATTCTTATACCTTTAATGTGATATTGTTTATTCGTATTTTTCATTACTCTTTTTTGTATTTGAACCATCCCACATTCAAGTGTGGCCATTCCTAACTGCCATAATCAATGTTTCCCCTTGAATTTTTTTCAGGCTCGGTGGTACTGATAAATTTCAGCTCCTAAAGGCTGATACTGACAACTGAAAACACACACAAATACTTAATCATGTCATGTGACCAGCGAAATACAGCAATAACAAACATTTAGGCCTATATTGCTGAATGACAATCACTCAAATGACATTAGGCTTAATCTGGCTAATCAAATTTGCATGTAGGGTGACCAGATTCCATCTAACCAAATGTGGAACAAAGACTACATAAGTGTGGGACAATAACAAATTATTCATACTTTCTCATTAAAGAAAGAAAAAAAACCAATGAGCCGCCAGTAAAATAATCTGAAACTGACAAACGTAATAGTAAATAAAAATTCTATGAAAATCATGACACTAATTTTGAATTGTGGTTGAACAGAAATAATAAAAACAAACATTTTTATTATTAGTTTCTTTTGTTTCCTGTTATTTTAATTACTATTGTAAATTTAGCTTTCTATTTAAAGGGACTTGAGGCAAGATTAAGAAACGAAACTCGCGACTGCCGTGACTGGCGCTTCAGGTAACTGCAGCCACGAGCCAAGCCGTCACAGGAGCATGCACAAACTCAAGCTATAATGTTGTTTACTCACCTTTTTCTCCATAGTTACACTTTTTAGTGGTCTTTCAGTTGATCTAGATCATTTGCTGACAGCAGAATAATCCATAACTATCGCTTACAGTGTTTTTATTTAATGTGACCGTCTTTTTCCTGCATCAAAACTGCGGATGTAGGTCATTTGACATCACGTCCGCAGGGCAGCGCGGGAAATTCGGACACCGAATTGCAGCGCATTTTGCAGCACACAGCCTGTTCAAGGCAACGGAGAGAAACATGAGTGGAAACGTTATTTTTGGTATTTAGCGCTTCATCACCCATTAGTATGAAAAAAAGGGACATTCATGTTTGTTTTTTTCAAATTCCTGCCTCAAGTCCCTTTAATGGGAGGGTATGGATAATGTTGAGGACGACTGCAGACCTCCTATATGGCTACACACATTTGAATTCAACCTTGTCAAGTTCTCTAACATCAGCAAACAGTTTCTCCCACTTTGTGTAATTAAACCAAATAACTGATCGAGTCAGTTCTTTCTACGACCACCTCTGTCTGGGTCTGGAATCATGACTGATGCTTCCTTATTTCCAGTTTCTGACCTGTATAACTGGGACTGGGAGTGTTGCACAGTGTGACTGGTAAACACTTAACAGCAGCTGTTACTTGCAGGAAGCTGTCCATGACTGGGAAGACTTCTTTTGAGCAACACGGTTTTTTGTCACCGTCAGATTTTTCGTGCCGTTTCACGTCGCAATCCCCACCATGCAGCATGGAAACATTTACTCAGACAAACGTGGACCTGCATTAAAGTCCCGACTCTGAGACTGATTGACATTTAAGTCATTCACATTGGCGGTCGGGCTGTGATTGACAGTTTTCTCTGCATTCATCAACGCCAGAGTCAGTTTATAAATTACAGATTTTAGTACAAAACAGCAGCAATGCAGGACAGCGTCTTCATTTGCAGGACATGTGGAAAGTAATGAAAATGCGGTCATCCTACCCTAGAGGCCCAGCAATCCGGACCGGGTCTGCGGTCGGCATGTAGACCGGTGCCAGCAGCAGTAACGGTCCCTGAGCAGCCTCTCTTGTGTTGTCTGTTTCTCTAACTTTATCTATCCAAGTTCACTTTTCAGTCACCTGTGAAATATTTTTTGTTTCTTTGGGGGCGCCATAGCTGGTTAGCTAACAAACCTTAAACATCCCAGAATATTTGCCCACGCTCTCAGCAGCGGTACTCGCATTGTTACTAGGCAACAAAGCAGGTTGACTCGCATTGCGCTCAAAAGGTTGTGCTGCACAGAGGCCTCCTAATGGAAAATAATATGGTTTATGAATTAATTGATTTTGGCTTATTGTTTGTTTGGTTTTTTTGGCCTGGTGGCAGGTCTCCTTGGCCTGGGGGGACGCCAGACCTGTAGAATGGTAGCAGAAACACTGCATAAGCATTTCCCTGTTCATACAGCTGAATGATGTAATGCTTAACACATCGTTTGAATCACAGCCTTGGCTTTAAGATGGTATTTATCTAACTTTGCTCCTTTTTCTTTTAATATTTTGCCTTTCAAAATCAAGTTCTGTATTCCTGATCTATTGGTTCTATCACATTTGTGTCATTAGTGTACCACATTACAAAAACATGCAATGTGATGTTATTAACCAGTAACTTCAGATAAATCTTCTCCAAAATGTAAGATATGTGACAGAGCTGGTCCTGTGAGCCCTCTCCACTGGGGAGAGGCTTTAGCTTTATAATGGTAGAGATAATATCTCACTCTATCTCAGCAGAACTCCAATGTCACACTTGCTCTCGTTTCTGGCTGCATTACTTCTGTGCAGATTAACGGAAAAGTTTTTCTTCTCCTTCTTAAGAGAAATATAGTAAATTTAGTGAATTGTGCAAGAAGCTGGAAGGAAGTACTGAATGTGTTTGACAAATCTCAAAGGTTTTCCTTTTTGTGAGTTTTCTAATGAACAGGTGTTTCCCTTATACTGCTGATATGAGCTGGGAAATGAGTTCACCCTGCCTCATTAACATTCATATTGAACAAAGCAATGAAAAAGTAACAAGCCTTTTCATCACAGTCCCTGTAATTTGACTTGGAACAATGTGGTTTCCCTATTCCGATTTAATCTTCTTTGACCTGCTGACAGTGACAATCTCACTACTGACTGATCATGATTAAGGGACACATTTAAATAAATTGTCACCACTGTGAACATGCTTAACATGCATTGGAGCATCTGACAAATACCTGAAATGTGTGGCAGTGCTTCTTCATATGAACTCTGTGAGCACATATTACATAATTATAGTTTACCTAATATGGCTGAATCAAATCAAGTAAGACAGTTCTGAATCAAAGAAAATCCTAAATCTAAGCCAGTTCTTAGTTATCTTCATTAATTTAACATTAGTGTTGATTAGCAGCAGGATGCCCGGTCGTTTTTAATGTGGCAATAAGCTAAGCTGTTAATCTGTTGCAAGAAAAAAAAAATGTGTATGAAAGCCTAAATCAAAGTAAAAATATTTATATGTCCTAAAGAGGATTCAACCTAAACTGTAGATGATCAAAAGAGCCCCCATCAGGAGCTAGTCCTGAAAATACTTTGATTCCAAGAAAAAGCAGTTAGCAGTAGTTATTTTATATATTTCGAATATTTATTTGTGTACAAAAATTAAATTAGAATGAAAAGAGAAAAAAAGGACTGTATTTCTGCACTTCTGATGTTGGACTGCAAATACTTGTCCAAAATTTTATTAGATGTTTAAGATATGTTTAGTTTTTTTTTTTTAAGCATCAGTCAGGACCTTTTAGTGTACAGGATGACACTAGACATATTGTGTTTATTAATATCTGACTAAGCAGCATAGTCAGATTCTCCAACTCTGCCTGCCACTCTGCAGCACCTGCTGCGTTCTTGCATCCAAAGACTGTGCTCAGCTCAGCATATCTCCAAACTCTGTGACAGTGCCCGTCTCTGTGTGGCTCTGTGCTAATGGTTTTCTTTGAATCATAAATTAGTCTTGAAAGGAGGGAGACAATGAGCTCATGATTGAGGACTGAGAGGTGCAGAAAGTTTGATAGATTTTTCCATCATTAATACAGATCGTCTTGTACAGAGTCTCTATCATGTAGGCTAATTACATTGATTTTGTCTGTCAGTCAAGTATTTTACCAGAGTATAGGCTTCATTCACTAAGCATGTGTGTGCCTGCTGTAGAGAATTTGCCAGGTCACACAAGGGCCTGTCAGAGGACTTTGTCTGTAATTAAAGACTGTGTGGCAGCAGCATGTTTCCCATTAGGCCACCAGTATCACATCCCAGCCATGTGACTAAGCTTTGGCAGTCTGGCACTCCTGCTCTAATAGAGTTAAACAGAAACGCTTAGGCTAAATTGTTTACGTCACAGTTTTGCAGTCTATAAAGCTGCAGCCACTGAACAGAGAGTAGAAGTTTATCTGGTGAGCTTAAGTTAACATGTAGAAGATAAACTTGTGCTATACATTTCAATTTATCACATCTTAGTGCGATAAATGGAACTGTTCTTTAGCTTCCATTTAAAAGAAAAATGTGTATGTGTTTGGCATGTGCCTGGATAATGACCATTAACATAATGCATTGATGCAAAGTCCCCTTCTTTAAAGATGATTTTTGCCCTTTTACAGGGCCATGGTTTATTATTGTATTCATTTAAATGATTAAAAGCTGATTAATCATGTTAGAATTTACTACTGAATTCTCAATTAGCCTTTTAAGAAATTGAAGCGTTTCCTCTGCAAAAATGTAACTGTGGCAGTACCAATGGTGTATCACTGTGCATAAGTCTACACCAGCCCTTCCCAAACCGGGGGTTCTACGACGATTTAGAGGGTTGCTAGATCATTGTAAAAAAAAATTAAAAATGGAAGATGAATAAGGCCTGTCAAAATGTATGTGCTAATACAGGGAGATTAATCTGTGAAATTAACCTGTTATTATTCTAAACAACTAAATCATAACACATGCCACATCAAAAATCCCAACTTGGTGTTATCACATTGAGAGAAGCTCAATGAGATTTTGAGATTTTGGGCATGTAGATGGTTTTATATAATGATGGACCAAATCCACAAAAAACAAAACAACAAAAAAAACACACACTTGATCCACTTTAGTTATGGTGTACAGTATGTGATATTTTCAAAGCCTTATGGCTGATTCACATCAGGCCTGTGTGCATCGCATTTCAACTTCCCCATGGTTTCGTTCCGACCACCATAGTGCATCAACTTACACTGGGAGTCTTTCAGACCCTGCCTCCGTGCAAGTTATGGCTGAAAAAATATACCCAGAAAACCCCCACAGCTGAGACTTTAGTTACTCACTTAAACCTGAATACTGGTAACCAAACTTGAAACTTGAAACTTCTGATAGTGAAAGAATATAATTTTGTTAACTTGTTTCATCTGAAACTGTGCATGTTCACATTGTCCACAAATAACTTATATTTTCTCCCAAACTGTAACAGGTTACATGGCCATCTTCCTTCAGTATTGGAAACTAAGACAAAGTGCTTTAGGTAATTGGAGAGCAGTATTTATATAATGACCCCACCCCCTCCAATCAGGATCTGAAATTAACACTCGCCAGGTGCCAAATGCGTGTTAATTTTCCATTTGGCGAGTAAATCTCAGGGGTCTACCCGCCACATGGCGAGTAAATGTTTATATCAAATCATTCATGTTTTTAAATCTTCATTTTGTTGGATTTCTTCTTTATGTTGCTCTACCGTCTACAATTTTCATCAATGCGCATGTTCACAAACACACAAACGCACTTTTGTGACATGAGACCCCCCCCCCCCACTATGTTTCCTCTGTTTACTAACAAGTAGCGTTTAGCTCAGGCTAATTAAGTAGCGAGAACATGAAGTGACTTTTAGCAGGAGCTAGTCAGCCTTTCAAAAGAAAACATGGTGAACTGGAGAGTAAACCAGCAGGATTTACACGCCAACCAGAAAGTTCAGTGAGAAGGGGCGCTTTGGAGACATTGCAAGACACCGGCTGCACTAGTCACGGTCCGCTCCATTTACTGCCCTGGTGACTGAGTGGCAAATCAGGTGGGCGGAGTTTCACTCATCCACTCAGACCCGACGTCGTGTTGTTCAAACTTGATAAATAACGTTGATAAACAGCCTTTATTGAAGCTCAGTAGATAAGTATAAGCATTAAAATGGTTCCTAGAACAACTTGGGTCAGATCCTGATTCTGTTCAGCTGCTCTAAGCAGCATCATGTCACAGTCCACCTGCTTTACACTGTTATTGTCCTTATTTGCTAAGAGACCTCCAACGGAGCTCTGCTGCACTTACACACCTGAAACAGATGTGTGCAAACTTATCATTTAGCAACTTTTTATTCTTTTTAAATTATCGTTTTGTTTTGTTAAAGCATCTTTCCATCTGCAAATGCTTTCCCCTCCATTTAAGCAGCAAAAAGTTGTGAAGGAGGTTTCAAAACATTCACACAAGTAAAAAAAAAAAAAAAAAAAAGACTGGGAGACTGTCAGATCTCCTTATTGTCCAGCTGTTTTCTCCAGAGATCAGGGAGTAGCTATGCTCCTCCCCAGGCTGTAATGCTGCAGGACTGTCAGGACCAGGAGGCCAGGCTTCATGGACTTGGTGTGAAAGCACTAAGTAGAGAACAGGGGGCCTGACCAGGAAGATTCAAATAAATAAATTAAGAAATGACCAGTTTACTGAATATAAATGTTTTTCTTGTTCTTGTTTTTTCACTTTGCATCCAGCATAATACTGTATTGACAGCCTAAAGATATACGAGTGTAAATTGGTTTAATATTTTGGCCGGTGAAAAATATGCGTGGCCGGTAGATTTTTTCATCTATCGGCCAACTTGGCCGGTGTGCCAAAAAAGTTAATTTTGGACACTGCCTCCAATGCAACAGATTATAGGTGTGCAACATTTTTCCTTTTGTTACACATCTTAAAATAAAACAGTAAATCCAATCACAGGACATACAGTACATCTAAAAAAAATGATAATAATAATAATCATGAAATAAAGAGCAGTATTTGTCATTTCGTGCATGAAAACAGGAGCACTGGGTTAAAAAAGAGGAATGCAATAAGCCATCACTGCCAGAAATGCCATGATTTTCATTCCAATGTCTTCCTTTTTTTAATCTTTGAGCCTTATCTGCCAGTCACCGGTCACAGCAAGTCAAGCTAAAAATTGTCCGATTGCAGTCACCAGCCAAGCGATCAGTGCATCCCTATAAATGAATATCTGAATGGCAAAATTTTAAAACTCAGTTTGAATTGTTAAGTATATTTTACCATTCCATTAAATAGTCAATTTTATAATAAATGTCTCACATGTTAAAATGCTAACCAAAAATCATTTGGTAAATACAAAACTGATCCCCCCCCCCCCCAAGCAATCTTAGTTTAAGTGAAACTGGTTACAGTATATACAACCCTGCTCGAGCAACTCCATAGCCTACTTATCAAAAATTAAAAGAGCATAAAAAAACTTGAGTATGGCGGTTTTCTAAAAAGAAATCATACAAGCCTTCATAAAAAGAAAAAAAAAAAGCTGACTTATTGTTTACCAGAGTTGCAGCGCTGGACAAACATGCCTTCAAGAAACAACACTGAAGATATGGAGACCCATTCCTCAAAATGTACTTTTTATTTCATTTTTTATTTTCAACTACCAACAGAAGAGAGACAACAACTCTCTTGAGGGATCCCATGGACGGGAAAAAATACCCTTCCACCATCCACTAAGAACAAAATACTGCCGGTTGTACAGCAAAGTTGACAAAACAACTGAAGACAACCAAGGAAATATAAAACGCTAAAAAGAAATAATAATTAAAGCAGGGAAACTGACAAATAGCTTAGTAGCTGAGTAAATAACTGGTGACTTAAATCCATTACCTAAGATTATTTTTTTTTAAAAAACTGTGGCTTTTGCATCTCAATTACACAAATGCATAAAATACAAAAGAACTCGTAACAAATTTTGTTGTACTCTGTAATATCTGAAGTATATGGCTTTTTATTGTCAATATTCTCTAAAACATGTGCCCTGAGGCTGCCAACATCCACCTCACAATAATTATTTTTCCTCTCATCCACCATGCCCATCCCTCCTCTGCTCATCTCTGGCTTCTCCCTCACCACAGCATAAGGCTACTTAACAGCATCTTAACTCCAGTGATAAACAACAGACTGGTCGTTCCTCTATCAATCAACATCCCTCCTTCTCTTCTCCCAGTCTCAGAAGCTTTGTAGTTTCTCAGTCCTCTTGAGGCCTGATTTATGCCCCTCTTCACTGTCTGTGCTGGCTTATTCTCTCCTTGTAGCTTCCTCTCGCCACTAAATCTGTGCTGTGTCAGCTTCTCCCCTTAATCTAAGAAACACTTCAGTTTTACTTCTCCAGCTACCTCACCTGCAAAAACCGCATATCATGCATTTGTTCTCTGCAGAATGGGAAGGGATTCTCTAAAAATGACAGTTTCATTAAACAACTGCTACTGAGAATTGCTCATGCATATTTAACAGCACCTTAAACATCAGTCTGGAGAAAATCTAATCAAAAGAAGGAAAGCAAAATAGAGATTAGATGACGTGCATATTATGAATAATAAAATGTCTATAATAGACTTCATAATAGCTCCTAAATGTAGCAAAATACTTGCAAAAGAAAACAGGAACGATACCATTAGATGCAGTAAAATCGCTACCTTGGCTGCTCATACTGCACTATGCCTCCTCCATTAAATGTTAAAAAAAATTATTGAGATGAAAAACGCCAAAAGCAATCATCAATTTACTGCTTGAAAGAAAGTGGTTTTAGCCTACAGCCTCTGTCTCAAAAGAATCGAATTAACTAAAACTTCTGATATTACATTTCTGAACCAATTTAATCACCACAGTACAAGTTGAAAAGAGAACAATAAAGGAAGAACAAAAGCAAGTAAATGGAAAAAATATAAATCTTGCTGGAAGATTTTGAAAAGCAAGAAAAGATTTTCTGCCACATCATCAAATTGTTAGGGTGAGGGACAACTTCACAATCCACCCTTAAGCCTTGTTGTGCTCACACTTTTGTTCAAGGTATTCTTTTTTTCTCTCACTTTTTTGTACACAAAAGGAGTGCAACTTAAACATGATTGTGAATAATTTCAGCACTAATGGTTCTCAAATGCACAACTACATGTTATAGCAATTTGCAGCCACTCGGGTGCAGGCTGGGCAATAAATTATATTTAAATATTAAAAAATAATGCCTTTATAAATGATAAGTATTTTCTCTCTTTTCTTAATAGAATCATTCAAATTTCCTCACTGATGACTATTTTGGGGGAAACCAGGATTTTTTTCTTCTTCTTTAGAAGACATTATGTAACTTTCCGCCTTATAACTCTTCGTCGCTGTCAGGTACAAACCTCCTATCTCCATTTTACATCATTAAAAAACCTACTTCATGTGAGCATTATTTGGTGAATATATTCAAAAGTAAATAAATGAATACAATCAAATATGTGACTTTGATGTAAAAAAAAAAACTCAATCCAAAGTTTGATGATGTTTGATGACAGGTGAAAAGCACAGCCATTATCTGTGCTTTTCACCTGTGCTGCTATTATTTTAGGAGCATCCTCGTCTTTTTAAACCACACAACATTTAACCTAGATGTAGCATTACTCAAAGTTTACGTAGGACTACACATCTACTCTTTTAACCTAAAACCTCATCCCAAATCCTTCATTCGGTGGGGGTTGAGAGTGGCATAGGCTGATAAATCTGTGCAAGTTAAATAGGGCCAATCACAAATGGCTTCATCAGACTATTAAAGTCATAGTCTTCACAAACTGATCATTTCTCCATTAATATTTCTCACTTTCACCAGGAATAAGAATTGATCGTACTTTGACACCAATGCCGTCATCAATGCTGTTTACTGATTTGGTTCTTTATCAATTCCCTTATTGATTTTTTACTCCGTATTCTATGAAGAAACAAGTACTAAGCGTCAACACAGCTGTCTTAACCCTTTACAGAATAAACTCTGGGTTTACCGTCTTCATCAACTGGATACAGGCAATATGAATAAAATACTAAATAGATAACAAATGGATATCGATGTGTAATTTAAAACTTTTAAATCATCTTGACCCCCTATCCCGGATATCCTCTTTTTCATCATGGGATAAAGCAGTTATAGAGGGAGGGACGATGGATGGATATATAAGACTATGCGACCTCCTGAAATGTGGGTCTTCTACAGCTGAGAAATAATGCAAACCTTTCACATTAATTTTGTGACAGCATGGTGACGCTTGTTCACCCTTTGCTCACTTATCACTTTCTCTGCTTGTGCAGTAAGTGTGAAGGAGTTTAGCTGAGCTGTTAGTAGCCTGAGAGCTAATATTAATGATTGCATCAGTCTCTCTGTCAACATCTAAAACTGGGAAAATGAAACAATATATTGTTTTAACAAAGGCCCTCTTGTAGAGAAAAAAGGGCAAAGTATGGTGGTTTGGCATAGAAATAAATGGCCAAACTGACGCTGGTAACGCCAGTTTCCTCTTCTAAAATCGCACCATCTCAGATTCTGCCTGGTTTTGGTTAATCTGATAGAAACTGAATAGCTTATGTTGCATTGGAGTATGTGAAAAGTGCACAGCTTATAAACAATGTGTGAGACTTGAGTGTATGATGTTGATTTGCAATCAGTGTGCATTGCCAGCACATGCCAGCATCAATAAAGGAAATGATACGCTCAGATGCTTTGGAAAATTTGAATCCCTATCCTTGATTCAGACATCTCTGCAAAAGTGATGGAAAGAGTCACAGTGGGCATATCATATTTGAGATTTGCTTGAGATTGGACAGCACATCAACTTTGGGGAAAGGGTCTGTGCAGTGTGCAAAGAACAGAGTGGTTTTTTAAAACATAGCAATAGTGCATGAAA
The DNA here is from genome assembly GCA_023101725.1 of Atherinomorus stipes. Taxonomy (NCBI): domain Eukaryota; kingdom Metazoa; phylum Chordata; class Actinopteri; order Atheriniformes; family Atherinidae; genus Atherinomorus; species Atherinomorus stipes. The sequence continues at coordinate 719,078 of JALJCO010013178.1, forward strand.
GTAGCTGTATGTCACATCTATATGTTCAAGCTTACTGACCATTGAGAATTAACTACAATCAAAAACTGGGAAAACAGGAGGATTCCTTCACTGCCGGTCAACTTGTCTACATTGTCTTAAAGTGGAAATGCAACGGTAAACCAACACAGCTTTATTTACAAGACTGAGTCCTGGTCTTATCAATAATTATATACCAAACGTGAATTATATAAACATATAAAAGAAAAACGTTGCAAAGTCTGATGTTTTTAGGACAAGAGCACCGCCATCTTGCAGTACTCTAAGCTCTGACGTCACCGGGTTGGTTTCCCCTCTGACTCCGCATTAAATCAATAGGAATAACCAGCTACGCTGCACTACAATTAACAAGCCGGAACACGTTTTAGAAGATTAATATGATGCAAAGCGAAGCTGGGAGGCCAGTCCAGCGTCCAGGTCCTGCACCGATGCTTTCCAGCCATTACACCATGTGACTGAGGAGAGAGGACGAGACGCCGGTCCTAGTGTCAGGAGGAGCGGGTTGGCAGCACCTGTAGGAGTGGCTGCTTGTCAGCGATGCTGGGGGCTGTCTGCTGCCAGTTGGTCCACTTGGACCAGGTCATGCATGGAGGATTTTGTATATCAATTTGGATAAAATATATGGATTATTGTACCAGGAGGTGGACCTTTTGGAGGCGGTGCTGTCTCTGAAGGAGATCCGGACGGAGACACGGGAGCGTCCGGAAAAAACAGCAGGCAGGCTAACTAAGCTAATGGTAGGAACCAGCAGGTAGGCTAACTAAGCTAACGGTAGTAACCGGTGGTTTAATGTAAAATAAAATGTTGGTACGGACCGATGATGCAGACCCGCCGGTTAGTGGATCTCAGCTTGTAGTTGTGATATTAAAAAACTCAGAGCAGCTGCAGGCTTCCGTCTGCGGATCTCTAGCTACCAGACTCCAAGTCTCCTGATCATTTTCCTAATTTTCTCTAGAAAATTCTCACCTCATGATCTGGAGTTAGGGAGGTTCCCTTTTCAGAGTCACCAGCAGCAGCAGGACCGGTTTCTGGTTCAGCTGGAGGTTGTTAACTATCCTGTCTTCAGCTTAAACTTTGGAAAACTTGCTTTTAGACCCAGGAGGAATACAGTAGTGGTCCCCCTTCTGTCTTTTCTTCTCCTTTGGCTTACCAGTCTCCGTCATTCATCTTTAGAATTGTGGAACGGACCAGAGGACTCTCATTCAGGACCGCAGGACTAACCAACCTGGTGAAGTCAGAGCTTACAGTACTACAAGATGGCGGCGCCCTTGTCCTAAAAACATCAAACTTCACAACGTTTTTCTTTTATATGCTTATATTTTTCATGTTTGGTATATAATTATTGATAATACCAGGACTCAGTCTATTAAAGGAGTGATGACATAGCAGTTAAAAACTAGTTTATGTTGTTGGCATTACTGCATATGTAAATACTCCAAAGAAAAAAACGGCATTTTTTACAGCGGAGTATTGTTTTGAAACGCCAGACCTCACTTCCTCAGTAATACAGTTGGGTCCGGTGATGATATGGAGCTTTACCCGGAGACCACATTGGCTTCATTTTGATTGGCTACACCTTATTTGGCTATGACCTTATTTGGAGAATCTAGGTCAAGCTGCGGTCGGAGTTTGCTAAAGGCTAACTGCTAGCAACATGGCTCACTTCAGACAGTGTGAGCTACGTTTATCAGACAAGACAGCATTTAGAAAATAAATAAACTTACAGGTAATGACAAGGTTGTGGCCCCCTCCCTCAGTGTGGCTGCAGAAGTTTTCTTTTAAATCCATTTGTTTGAAAATCCAGACCTGACTGCACAGAAGTTACTACTAGCTCCATACACGAAGCTGAATCAGACAGGGAGGGGAGGGGGGAGCGGACGGTGCATAAACCGTTAGGAGAGAGAGGGGGGGGGGCGCTGTTTACTTGATAGTGTGCTCTTGTTGGAGCAATTAAATTACGTAGAATGATAGAACTACGTAGAATGATAGCCTGCTGTCTGATTCAACTGTTTCTGAGCAGAGAGACAAAGCTGACAGACCATAAACAGGAACTTTGATTCTCACTCTGGACATTCACATGGCCTCATCAGTGCACAACAGATCAGATTATACACCCAAAACCCCAGAAAAGTGAAATTTGATGTCATGGCACCTTTAAATAAAGTTAGGTTGGTTGACCGTTGCATTTCCACTTGTGCAGTATGGAAGCAGTTGAAAATATGAAAAGACAGAACAGAAACATTAGCTACAGCTCAAAGACCGCTCTCATTCATTTTAATCAGATGAGTGAAAATGACTTGGTGCTGCAGCTAATTACTAGAGGAAAAATCATGAAGCAGAGAAGCTTAAACAGTGATGTTGGCAGCGCTGTATTTATCATCGTGACCTGTCAGATTTCATTCAACAGCCGATTTCATGTCAAATTAACACAGTGCTGCTGCTATACATGTTTATTTGGTAATGTACTTGCAAACGTTCACACTTGCGCAGTGTTAAAAATGACAAGCATTTCCAAGTTTAACCTAGTCATGAGACTGCCACCTCAAAAACGCTTCAGTAATTTGCACAAGATGCCAACACTTTCTGTTTAATCACCAGGGAAGGTTTATACAGAGAAGTCCACAGCAGTCTGAAGTCAGGACTAAATCACACAAATCCTTTACCAGATGTCAGTTTTCTCATCCAGCTTGCTTTAGTGTAGAGACAGAGAGAGTTCACCAAAGAAAAAGAAAACCGCCTTTCATTGAGGCAGTCTGAAAGCTGGACTGTTGCCAGAGACCTAATGAAGTCTAATTTTAACAAAAAGGCATTACATAATCAGTGTTTCATGCAACTCTGACATACATACAGTGAAAGAAAGAGGTCTGAAAATTCATCTCCCACATTTCCTGAGTACATTTCCTTACTGGTCAATTTTTTCCATTTCTTGGCGGCAAAAAAGCTTTTTTCAACGTCTTGTTTTGACATCATTGTCATTTTCCATGCTCTCTCTCTCTTTTACATGATCTATGTCTAAGACAGAAATACTTTCTATAAGTGTTAATCTGCTGAACAATCTAATTAAAAATGTATTTGCATCAACTGGAATGATGGCAAGCTTAGTGGTGGTAACAATCCTGCCATTAGTGTAATCTTCCAGACTGAGAACAATTTGCAAACTGAGACCTGATGATTAAACAAGTTATGAACACAGATGTTAAATTAATGAAGACAACTTTAATAACTGGATTAGATTTAGGATGTTCTATGATTCAGAACTGTCTCTTACTTTATTCGATTCAGCCATATCAGTGCTTCATAAACTGCACAAACCCATGTCAGTAATAAAAGTAATATTGCACCAATTCCAAATGTGTGACAGGAGAGTCATTTTGTGACCAATTCCAGTACTCTTCAATACGTGTAATTTGACTAAGGAATAATATTTAGTAGCATCAGGGCAGATTAGTTGGAAGAAAATTTTAATATAACTGAAGTTAGTCTATCCAAGAGAGCAGTGGAGTCACACTGGAAAGGGGAAGTTTAGTGAACTGAAAAAAATGAACTTTTCCTCCCTCCCTCCTCACTAAAGCCTGGGATACACTGTGCAATATTTTCAATCGTTGCTCATACTCCCAACTAAAACTGTGCGAATCAGTCTTAGAGTTCAAAACTTCACGTACAGTGACTGTACGTCCCTCAAAGACAGGTCGGGGTCTTTAACAATCCCGACATGCAGCGCAATAAATAGAGGTAGGCTAGTAGTAGCAGTAGAAGAAGACAACGGCGAAGAAGACGACGACAGCAGCAACAGTATGCAATCGCCCCCAAAAAAACAAAAAAAACCGTGCTGCCTGGGCAATTTGTGCTCTTATTTGTGTGTAGTTTGCCGCCCCCCCAAAAAAGGTGTACGAGGAATTGGCTGACCAGACGTGGGCTGCACAGTCTGTCTGTTCTACAATGAGAACTCCCTCCAAATGACACGCCAGGCCGCCATATTGCCTCCGGTTTACTTTCGTTTTTGTTTCACGCATGCAAAATGTGAAAATCTCTGAGGAAAGAGTTCTCAGTCATATCAAACAGGTTTGATTTTCTTGTGACCCACGATTTCTGATCGGGAGCTCATCATGAGGTGCCAATCGCCTCTTGTGACCCCCTTATATACTACACGACGCACAACACATGATTTGGCCAAGAGTCAAAATTGGATATCCAACCCTACCATTAAAGTCTTTCCCACATGTAGAGAAGTGCTATTGTTTTTTTTTGTTTTTTTTTTGTTTTTTTTTGTTTTTTTACTTTGATTTGGGTTGTTCATTATTTAGAAAAGTCAAAAAGAAGATGACAAAAATCACACTCATAAAACACTGAAGAAAAATTCTAATGAAAACACTAAATACAATTTGAAATGCTGTCAACACACTAAACCAAAAGAACCTTTACTTGCTTTTGGGTGTGTTTGATGTCAATACTGTTCAGAAGAAAATACCATTCACTGTGACATTCCATGCTAAATTTTGATGTATCTTTATCATTACACACTGGTTTCCTTAGTATTTTAACTTTGGAAGGAGTTTACAAAAGGAACATTTTAAGTGAGCAACAAATGCCTTTTTGTTTTGCTTAAGTCCTAAACACACACACAATCAAGTCGACTCTTTTTAGAGAACGCCAGGCTCTGTGTAGATATTTTTGTCAAGAAGACAAAATACCAAATTCCATCTCATAAAAAGAATGACAAACTTTTACATTTGAACCTGAAGTCAAGACATAAAAGTAAATATAGGCTCAGGTGAATGAATTGGCAAAATATGTTTCCTCGGTCAGAAATTTGACTTTCTGCATGGGTAAACCTAATTTCACATCATTTCTCCTTCAGTAAATAGTGACATTGATTGGCAATACACACATGACTACTGGTGTCAACTTTAGACTTTACTCTCATGCCAGAAGGCTTTGGGGGGGGGGGGGGGGGGGGGGGGGGGGAAAAAAACACATCTTTAATTTCCTGCCATTTTTGGGTCGTCCTCTTTAGTGCTGGGAAAGTAACCTTTCACCCAACATTAGTGTAATTAGAGAAAGCAGAGTGCTAAAAAAAAAAAAAAAAACAGCTTAACAGAGATGGAAAAACAGTCAGTGGAATTGGACATGACACTTAGCACAATGCCATTAGAGCACTAACACAAGTGTCCAGTGAGGCATGTACACAGTTACTGGGAGTTGAGAGCCCTGCAGAGCAGCTGATTTATGTCATGGGAATATAACAAAAATGTTCACAAAAGGATAACATGTCAGTGTGAGGGCAGAAAGTAATGGTTTGGTGGATGACTGTCTCATTTTAAGAATGTAAATAAAAGGAGATCTGGGTCACATTAAATCCTGATGGCATTTTTTTCATGTTTTTGAAATAATCTAACATTAGATTAATTGAAAACTAAGAGCTAAGCTAAAGCAAGAGTTCTGCTCTAAGAGCTCATTCATGATTTAGGGCGCATTCAGAAAGCATAGTCCGCGAGTCTCGGTCCGTTTGGGGACTCGGTCTGGTTGGGGGCGGGGGTGGTCTTCCGGACCGAGATCGCGTTCACGTTGCACTATTGCCAAACGAGCCAAACGGGCCAAGAATGAGAGTCTGAGGTCTCATTGGATTCACCGTAGGCTCTTGGATTCACCGTAGGCCAGGACAAGACGTACGTACATGAAGGTTTTCAGGACTTCTGTTCCCTCCTCAAAGCGACATTATCTTTATACGAGGAGCTGGGATATGATTTCATCAGATCAAATATCGATTGAAGCTTTTACTTTCTCGTAACTCCACGTCTGACCACGAGCCATCTAATAAGTACTGCAGTCCCACACGTGTGTTTGTTGTCATAGCATTGTCCAACGTTTGACCCACAATGCCAATGCAATTTATAGTCCACTTCCTGTCTTTGGTTCACTTGAATCGGACCGAGACTTGCGTTTGCAGGCGGACCGAGTCCGGTTGTTTGTTCCGGATCAGAGTCTGTTTGCGCATTCACAACTCCCCTAACGAAGCGGACCTTCCGAGCAAACGGACACTGATTCGAATCAAAAAAGCTTTGTGAATGCGCCCTTAAAGTTCTTATCACATGTATAATCATACTTTTTTTCTTTTTTGATTATTTAAACATAATGAGATATTTTCTTCCTCAAACACAAAATCAGATTGTAAATAATTCTAATAACAGGCCTACTCTCTCTGATCAAGCCAAAAATTTTTCTGTGATATGCATACATATCCTTGCGATGCACTCCGGCTCCCAAGTGGTCGGCTCACTGATAGAGAGTGGGAGCTTTAGTTGACTTCCCCAGACACAGATAGTAAGAGAGAAGAGAGAGGAACAAATTGATAAATGGAAAAAGAGGTTTAGAGAGATGCAGGGAAATTAAGAATTCAAGCAGCATGGTAAAATGAAAGTGTTAATTTGGTTGAGATATGAAGGAGGCAAAGCACTATTAAAAAGCAGACTCTTGCTGGGATATTGAAACAAACACTCCAAAAGGCTCTTCACTTCATGCAGAAGTGACGCTACTACAGGCACTACAACATGAAGTAGCAAAAACAATGCACAAACAAAGCTCCACAAAAGGACTTGGGTACACAGAGGCCACCAGTGTGGAAATGAATTTACGTCAACAAGCTCCTGACTCACAAATGAATTTGCTCCTCTCAAATGAACTGAGACAGCTAAAAGGAGTCAAGCACAGGGGGTCCAAAAACACTTTCACCCTACCTTTTTAAAATGTATGTATCCCAACAGTGCTGAATAGGATGCTATTATGCAATAACCACCTTTATTTTTTTCAAAAGGATATGACTGTAATTATGAAGAAATGAAAATTATGATTTTTCCAACAAAAATAGATTCAAATACACTTGCAGTTCCTTATAAAAAAAAAAACAAATAATCCAAAAAGAAAAGAATCCATGTTATGTTTTAGATTTTTGTGTTTTTTATGTACGGGAACTCTGCAAAAAAACACTGCCTCTGAATTTCCTCAAATGTTTTAATGTATCTAAATGTTCTGACATATTGTTTGGCATTTCCTCTGAAAGTGGTTCTCTTTTGACACCTTTATAATGTAGGACAGATCATTTATATCCATTAAATGTATAGGAAGATTTGGTGCAACTGAGCCAAAAGAGTCCCAACATGTTCACAAAGACTTAAGGTTAGGCAAAAGAAGAAACAGTGAGATGTCCTTTTAGAAACAAAACAAAAAAAAAGAAACCTCTATACCCCTAGCATCATTTTAGATATTTGTTTACAAGTTTTGCGAGAAAGAGGGGTCGATCATGGCACATGGTGGAAGTAGTGGTCTGGGGTGCTGAGATAAAAAGATACTTCTATAGACGTATGCACCCACAAGACTGTAGCTGCCCACCCACTGTCTCCTGGCAAACAGAAGTGTGACACGATGAGCAGTTAAGAGAGAGAATACCATCTTTGTGTTAAAGCATAAGCTTGAGGAGAATAGAAACAAGGGTAACAGTGAAGGGAGAGGAATAGAATTCAGACAATCTCCCTCAAGCCTGTTCCTGTGGTTCTGCAGTCAGTGACACCTCAGGAGGAGGAAGAGAGAGAGAGAGGGTGGGGGTAGTGTGTCAGTTGACTGGTGTAGACAAAAACAGACAGAAGTACAATCACGTCTTTGACTGTAGCACTCACCCAGTAGCTAAAATCAAATTAGTTATTAGGGCAAGAGTCAGGGTCTGAGACTGAACAAACAATGTTGCTATGATACCAGAATGATGACTTTGTTGCCATAAGTGCTGAAAAGGAGCCCCACTTAATGAGATTTATAGAACTAAGTAATGTCTTAAACACCCTGTCCTACTAAAGTATTTTTAAAACCATGACACATGTTCATTATTTATATAATCCTCAATGTTTATAAGATACTTTAAACAACAGTGCACACTTTAACTTCCCATGCATGCAGTCTGGGTCAATGATGTTGGTAAATGGCTACAAACACCAGTTGACATTATACAACTTTTACTGGCCTGGAGTACAGGTTTTGATTCGGAACTAGGAATGGGCACAATTAATCAATGATCGATAATTGATCGTTAAGAATTTTTTCGATCACGTAATTTTTTTTCGATCATCCGACGGTGTTATAAAACAGAGTTCATTCATGTAGTGTACGTCTTGGAGCTCTGTAATAAATGTCACTATGTGGCGGTAATATAACCTTCTACCAGCGGGGGGCGATGTAGCCTAAAGACAGCAGAGAAAGCCGCCTGCGAGCTGCGTCTTCTTGTCACAGCAGCTGAAAGAAGACTCATCTAAACCAACATAAAGCGAGCACGGCAAAGTCTGGACCACAGTGAAGTTGGTTTCAAGTTGGATATCAGACGTGAGCAAGACGCTGCTGAATCCGCAGATCGCAAAGAGCCAATATCCAACTTGAAACCAACTTCACCGTGGTGAAGTCTGGTGTGGGACCTTTTTGCCTTAGAAAATGACTCCTCATATTGTAAATACTGCGACATGTTTTTACCAAAACAACTCGACAGCAACTCCCCTGATGTACCATTTAAAAACCACTCATCCAACTGAGCTTAAAGGTCATGAATCCTGCCTTCAACCCACCATTGCCTCGGTCTGGAACCGGAGGAGCTGTGATGCAAAGCAGCCAAACACAGAAGGAATCTGTAAACTGATTTTCCTGGATATGTTGCCCACAAGTGTTGTCGATGGAAAAGCTTTCCAGGATTTGATGAATTTACTCGAACCAGCCTATCGGCTTCCTTCACAGCACATCATTACCAGGCTCACTGAAACACGAGAAGCGAGAGCAGGAGCTGTAAAACAAGTTAGCAACAGCAGCTAGCGTTGCCATAACAGACTGTTGGACCGCTTTAACAGCAGAGAGCTACCTCACCATCATGTGCCACCAGGGCTGGACTGGGACCAAAAAGTGGCCATGGCATTTTTGGCCATGGTGGCCCATAATAATTATTTAAGCGATATACAAAGACACATGACATGAATGATTTATGTGCACTAGGGATGTAACGATTACCGGTAAAATGGTTAAGCGTGATAAAATTCCCAACGATTAGTAATACCGTTTCAAATTTTGATTATTGTTAAAACCGTGACTGATTACTGCACTTTGAAAAACTCCCAGTGATGCTGTTCATTGGCTGAAAAAGCAGCAGCAGTCGCAGTTTGCAATGTTTCATTTATGAAAACATGGCAGAAGCAACAAAGGCACCTACGTGGACAGCTCTCTTGAGATTTTTCACCCTTTAAAAAGGAAAAAGTAGACATTTAGACCCATTTTGCATATTTTTAAAGATGCTGGGGGGTATTTCTACAATACCGCAATAAAAATGATAACCGTGATCATTTTGGTCACAATAACCGTGATATGAAATTTTCATATCATTACATCTCTAATGTGCACATTATATTGTTTCAACAGTGTCACAATTCCCATCTTAAAATGAAAGTGTAAGATGAAGAAAAATAACTAGATTTCTCTTCCATGTTCAGTGGAAATATACCAATTAAACAAATTCACAATTATGCCCACAGTAAGACCGTGTATACATGCAAAGTAACGATCTCCTCACCAAAGTGGCACCTTAAAGTATGACAGAGAAAATGAAAAGGAGAAAGAAATGCAGACAGGCAGGCAAAGGAAATAAAAAGAGCAGGGATCAGTTAAGGTATAGTTTAAATAATGTGTAGGTGAACAGAGGGATAATAGCTTATTTTGTATTTGCATATGCTGAGAAAAAAGGCTGTATGGTGCTCTGAGAGAGCTGTTAATTTCACTAGTATTATTTCTCTGGTTATCTACCAATGATAAATAATCCTTTTCAAGTAAAAATCCAATCCAACATATATTTATCGAGATGACCACTTAGGTACTATAATAAACAAACTAAACCAGGCATTAAAACAGCCTATTTAATAAGTGAAAAGACCCAGGCATGAAGAAACTGCCTTGTGTTTAGTAGTCAAACCTAAAAAAAATAAGTTCGCCTGTCAGTGGCCAGTCAAATGCACTGTGGCTACTTCTACAGGCTCTGCTACGTGTGCTCCCATTGGCTCAAAAGAGCGCAATGGCAGCAATGGACTGGAAACTGAATAGTTTTGTCTCAAGAGATACGCTGTTTAATACCGTGACAAGACCACGATAATTTTGTTGCAGTTTCCCTACCGCAATATCGTGATATTGCCAATATTAGGCTTTACACGATCAGGATTTTTTGGGCCGATCACCGAGTTTTAAAATACCGATCACCAATCCGATCATGTGAGGAAGCAAATATATCTATTAAAATAGCTCGTTTACCTGTATTTATACAGTTTACTGAGTATCATAAATAGGATTTTTGTTTCAATTTTTTGTCCTGAACTGACTGAGATGAAAAGGTTAAACATCAATAACCTCTAGGGCATTCAGGTTTAATCAGGACAAACCAAAATAATTTGAGCCAGTGGCACAAATAACAGCCCAACTTAAATAGTCATAACTGAAATTATTTATAGTCACAGTGCAAATGAAGGCAGTAATGCTGCTTCAGAAATTGGGGCTTGCATCTGATGATGTCATATCAGTGGTCAAACTAACTGAGTGACTGTTTCCTCGGAAGAACCTCGACGTGAGAATAAACAACCCAGCACAGAGATTTTATTGCATTAGCCCTGTGTCCTTCAAGCAAATCAACCAATGGGCTGTCATGGTGGCTGAAAATGATTTATAATTGATCTTTTAGGTTAAATCATGACATCCCTAGGCCGGCCTGGCCCAAACCTGTGCGCGGCCCACCAGGCATTGCCCCATACGCCAGATGGCCTGTCCATGCCTGCGTGCCACCACTGCTGACCTGCTCGCAGAGATGATGATTGAGGCTGTAAAGCAGTGGGGAGTTGAAATAAGTACGTATTTGAGAAAAAAAAAAAAACAGTCTGCCTGTGGTATGTGTAATCATTTTTCAACATGCATTTCTTAATGGTTAATCGATAATTGATCGTTACTTCTCCTGACGATCGATCAAAAAGATGATCACTAATGCCCATACCTATTCTGAACCACATAAGCAGTTTTCAAACTTGCATTGCGGAACATGAGCGGTTAAGTTCATCCACTCTTTAATCGAACTCGTCTTTTCATACATGCCACTTCGTTGCGGACTTATCGCGTCCCGGGTGCTTTCAGACATCAGGAAATGTTGCGGAAAAGTCTGCACAGCGCCACTCTCCCTTCAACTCTGTCCGGAACATTTCCTTGTGCACTCAGCCAAAACAACATGCCGCAGCATTTCCGCTATTATGACATGGGGTCATGGCCGCTACATCTCAGAGGTAAAAGAGCGGATCGCATGTCTGAATGCAGGCGTTATAAAAGGACAGAGTCCACAATATTTCCGCTTTCCAGTGCAAGTCTGAAAGGGGCTGTAGTGTTGCTTTTGGTTGCAGTTTCAAGCTGAAAAATTTGCCCCAAAAAAATGCTAGCCCACAGGTTTTTTTTTAGACAAAAGAACAAAGATGGCTTCCTAATGATCCATAACCCTGTTCTGAAACATCTTCCTATTCACCTTTTATCTGGAGACTTGCAAGGGCGGCGCCATTTGACTTCCAGTCTTGTTGACATTTGCGGTTGCTATTCACATCCACAGGAAATCATAGCTATTTCTACCAGCGTGTCACTGACGTGAAACAGCTCTTTAACCATGAGTATGATTATTTCTGCCATTTAAAAGGTGTCACAACAACTTGAGAAAGAGGTGAGATCCTACAACACATTTGTATTGATCATGGCGAAAAAATGGACCGGATATTGTGGGCCGCTGTTAGGGTTGCTCTCCCTGTAAATACAATAAGAACCCCCCACCATCCTCTCCTTCTCTCCAGCTTGAATCGTTTCTTATAAAATAACTTTCTGCTAAAGTACATTAAAACAAACACGAAATCTGAAGTAATTTACCAGTTAAGCATACTTTCATGTTCAGTACATTTTAGCATCAGAGGAATTATTCATTATGATATTATTATGCTACGATATGAAGCATAAACTACAGGGCGTGACATCTTTAATACTGGCACATTACTGGATTCTTCTAACCTGCACAGATTTAACGCTACACACCTGACAATAATAAAAAAAAACAAAACACATTGCGCATCTCATCTCTCTTCTGATCTGTGTGTGATGTTTACTACAGAGCGCAGCACATGCTAATCGGGTTTACAGCAGAGTATCAAATTTTTTATGCTTAATATTCCAAATCCGCATCCATCCACCCACTCAGTGGACTTTATTAACGTCCATCTGAATTTTTCAAAATAGTCTGCTTCGTTTCCTCCCAACTAAGTCCCTGCACCTCGCTACGTGGGCAACCTTGTTTTTCAATGTAGCTGACGAGTGGAAATGTCAACACATTCCAGGAGACGAGGAAGTTCAGAAGTGAGTGGGGCAAAATAAGGTGAATATGAGTTTAAGATTTTTGCAAAATTGTGCAGCTAAAAAAAAAGGTCACTGGTGTTGGTTGTCATGTTAGCAAAATAAAACATAATATTTACTTTAAACATGTCCAACTTGGCTGTAAGGTAGCGAGGTCCATTTTCACATGAGCAAAACAGCAGCTTATACTAAAGCAATGTAGGAACCTTACTGTCAGTACAATTTCATTCCTTGTATTAAGCCCGGGGTGTCCAACTCCAGTACTCGAGGGTTGTTATCCTGCAGGTTTTAAATGTTACCCTGCACCAACACACCTGTTTAAAATTAAATGGCTTTCTTTAGCAGGTTTTTGTTAAGTGCTGCCCAAGCATGTTGATCCATTAATCTAAGGTAGGCTATGCCGCACCAGGACACAGTCAAAACCTGCTGGACAGCAGCCCTTGAGGACCAAATGTGGATACCCCTGTAAAGGTTTGTAAGTTCAAATCTTTTATGAAGATTTGAATTTACAGCAGTATGAAAATACTGCCAGTTTTATAGCATCTGTACTGAAAACTGTACAGATGCTCTGTACTGTAAATAAACTACAGAGTTTAGCTGGAGGTGGACGATATCACCAAAAAATATATCTTTAAAAAAAAAAAAAAAAAAAAAAAAAAGCCAATACCCACTGATCTGCTTTGATCTGCCATGTTTACTAGTTCAATGGAGCTCCACTGTGATGCATGGGTTACATGATGTCACGATATTACATTTTCCAGTGATGACAAAAATAGACCAGTATCATTGCGATATGATATACACTTAATGGCCGCTTTATTGGGTACACCTGTCCAACTGCTCGTAAATGAAAAAAATCTAATCAGCCAATCACATAGCAGCAACTCAATGCATTTAGGCATGTAGACATGGTCAAGACCATCTTCTGCAATTCAAACTGGGCATCAGAATGGGGAAGAAAGGTGATTTAAGTGACTTTGAAAGTGGCATAGTTGTTGGTGCCAGACAGGCTGGTCTGAGTATTTCAGAAACTACTGATCTACTGGGATTTTCCCACACAACCATCTTTACGGTTTACAGAGAATGGTCTGAAGAAGAGAAAATATCCAGTGAGCAGCAGTTCTGTGGGCGCAAATGACTTGTTGATGCCAGAGGTCAGAGGAGAATGGCCAGACTGATTCGAGTTTAAAGGAATCAGTTGGGGGGAGTTTTAGTGAGTGAGATTTTCTTGGCCCACTTTGGGCCCCTTAGTACCATCGTGGCATGGTTCAATCACCACAGCCTACCCGAGTATTGTTGCTGACCATGTCCATCCCTTTAAGACCGCAGTGTAGCATCTTCTCGTGGCTACTTCCAGCAGGATAACGCACCATGTCATAAAGCGGGAATCATCTCAGACTGGTTACTTGAACATGGCAATGAGTTCAGTGTACTCCAATGGCCTCCACAGTCACCAGATCTCAATCCAACAGAGCAGATTTGGTATGTGGTGGAATGGGAGATCCTCGTCATGGATGTGCAGCTAATAAATCCGCAGCAACTGCGTAATGCTATCTTGTCAATATAGAGCAAAATCTCAGAGAAATGTTTCCAGTACCTTGTTGGATCTATGCCATGAAGGATTAAGGCAGTTCTGAAGGCGCAATGGGGTCCAACCCGGTACTAGTAAGGTGTACCTAATAAAGTGGCCGATGAGTGTAAATGATATGATATGGCACCCTCTTAATTAATAGCATTCAACTCTGCATATTTGTGATATTTTTTTGCCATATTGCACAGTTCTAATAGAAGCGCAGCACCAGGGTGAACATGCCAATCCTCACTGGTAATGATGTGGATATGGGAGCAAAAATTGGCCACAGTTCACTTTTTCTTTACATACACAAACATCTTTAAATCTTAATGTCTCACGTAGGCTCTGAGGCTAACAGAGATGACTTGAAGACCAAAAAGAGTAGATCAATAGATTTTTTTTTTCTTCTTCTTCATCTTCCAAAGACAAACGGTCCAATCAAACTGCTTTAAACTGGAATGAGTCTTGTAAGTCTTTGTGCTAACTGGCCTGAAACTGTCTTCAGTCAAACGGTCCCATCAAACCGCTTTGGACTAAAATGACTTCTTTGGTATTTACAAAGGAAAATTATCATTTATGTTAAAGAAATATTAAGAAGTGTATCAGACTCTATAGAATCTAACTGAGTTGAGTTGAACTGTTTGGTTTAAAAATTAATCAAGTGTGATTCATATCTTATCCCATGTGTTTTGATGCATACTTAAAGAAAAAAAATACTCGTCATCCTTAATCCCTTAAAAAATCTCCAGTGCAATAAAACAACAGGTCTAAAAATTTTTCAAATGGCGGAGAGTAGAGTTACATATTTCATCTGACTTTGACATACTTAAAGATTCCCGGTAGAGCTGGAAACATATTGGAGACAACTTACTTCACATGGCACCTATATAATTCTCCGCAGCTAGCAGAAAACAAGATGGACTTCTGATAAGTTACATCTATATCCCTCATAAACAAACATACAAGGATGGAGCAACCATATATGATTCCCTGAAGAGCCTTTTGTGGAGACAGATGCAATCACTATCCAGCAGACCAACAGATAGCATGAACAAATACTTGACAGAAGACACTCAAAGTACTTCAAAGAAGCATGCAAATCAAACAGGCTATACCCCAGCTGGTTAAAAAAAAAGAAATAAATTCAAAAAGAAAATTGAAAACCAGGGCCATATTCATATTCTCTGGCCATATTTGTAGAAAAGTTTTATGGGGGAGTTTTAGAGGAAATTAACAGTGAGAAACAGAAAAGTATTCTGAAGGCGCCATACTGTTTATCAGGATCAGAAAACCAACTTTCTTCTTAGCTTTTTAGTCACATTGAAGTAAAAAGAAACCAGTTTTTTCAAAGATATAACAGAATTTTTCTCAATCAGAAATCATAATCAATTTCTATTGAATGCCCCCACGATACATTTCATACAAAACTATTCCCTGTGATAGTGATTATCTACTGCTGTTGCTATGGTCCCTGTCACATAGCAACTAAGTGACCTATTCAAAAGAACAGCTGTGACCAAGGCCATGAGACCAACCCCAAAGACAGGAGACACCCCATAACATCCACTTATGGGAATTAAAACAATGGGCATCACAAAACTCCCCCAATTCTAATCATAACCACGTTAAAGTCTAATGTTTGTCCTACCTTATTCTGAGGATTTATCCAATGAAGACAGCTAGTGGCTTGACATTCAGTACTGCCCTGAGAAAAGAGAGAAAAAAAAAACTGGTCAGAAACCCGAATTTGACAGCTGAAAACTCACCAAGCATTCACTCGTTTTAAAATTAAACCACACATCATTCTAAAAAGCAAAAAAGGGGCGTTTCAAACGAGACAAATGAATAGTTATCAAAATATGAGTGTTATGGAGCACGTCTGTTCTTACGAGCATAAAGAAACCCTTTACCATTAGATGAGATAGATGTATGCACATATGTTTTTCTGTATGAAGCTGGGTGAGCAAAGAGGGTCATACCACACACAAGCTCCTTTTATGGCTGTATAAATTGCATGTGGCACATTCCCCTCCCAGCAATGAATAATTGCCATCCCAACTATGAGATGAGAAGGGGAAAAAAAAAAAAAAAAAAGAACGATGGGAATAAAGCTTTCAAGGAATGAAAGTGTGGCATCTTCAGAGTGATTGGGTATTCACAACCAGACAAGTTAAATCAGTGGTAATAGGGAAGACATCAATGCAGAGGGAAAAGACAAATGAGAGGAGGGAGGGATGAGATGTGAGGCAAGAGAAAACTTTGATTCAGAGTTCATTTGACTGCAGTGAACAAATCTGTCCCATCTACCATTATGTACTCACTCTACACATTCATTTCTACTGTATCACACTCAGCAAAGCAGTGCAGATGGACATAACAGTTTCCGTTAATAAAGTCTATCCGCTTTCTGCTGACTGTCGCTACACAGTTGTGTGCTCTTGCAGTTGCAAGAAATGAGGATTAGCTCATGTACCAACATGACACACACACAGGCTTTCCTCCTCTCCTCTCCATCAGAGGGTGAAATGACATGATACCCCTGATCCTGTCAGAGCCTAAAAATACACAGTAATAATAGAGCTGAGCAGGGCTTTCAATTTCTCTCACTTTTCACTAGTTGCTCATTTTTGCTTAACTTCTACGTATATATCAGGAGGACTTTTCAGAGGCAACCTTGCAGAGTTAAATATTTAAAGTGGAAAATAGGCTATTAGTTAATAATTCAAGTTATACCTTTGTAAAGATATAACAAGGTGTTAAAGCGTACCTGACTGACAACTTATACACAACTCCAGCCTAGTAGTAGTTCATCCCCATTTCTCATAGCTTTTAGTTGTATTTTGCAGTTGGAGCTTGAGTGTATGCAGTATTATAAAATTATCTAAGCTTTCAGACCTTTGAGTATCTCACAAACTTCTCTCTCAGAGCATAAATTACCACTAGAAATTAATCATATCTGCAAGTAACACTGTGGTTGATCATGAAGACATTTAATTTACATAAGACAGCTTGTAATGCTGGACATTTTGTAATTATGAAAGACGATACTGTGAAGGGTTTATTAAGCATTTAAGAGCTTTAAATTTCATCTTGAGTGACGTAAAAACAAAAGTAGTCTGGAAAGAGATTACATAATTTTGTACATCAAGTCCAATCCAGGTTTTGATCATATTCCATACTGCACATGGTGCATTTAGGGAATGAGAACCCTGGTTTTTATATCTATAAAAACATGGTCTTGTCAGTTAGGGATGCACTAAATTGGAATTTTGGTCGATATCCGATATGCCAATATTTTAAAGCTCATGTGGCTGATAACCGATATCGATACAGATGTTAAAGCTGAAAAAAATAAGCAGTCATTGCAGTTTTGTTCTCCGTTTCTGGCAATTTAAAAAAATAGGGGTGGGAAAAAATATCGATTCACTGAAATATCGCAATATTTTTATATGCCAATATCAAAACGATATCTAAAACCACTGTATCAATCTATTTTATTTACAAAATCTTGAGAGATTTCATTGTTCTGTTAAAAAAAAACTCATATTTCATGAATTCCTGTGAGATTTTGTAGCAGAATGATAAAATATCACAAGATTTTATTAGTAAAATAGATGGATACCCTGTTTTTAAATGTCAATATGATATCAGCATATAAAAATATCAGTTTAATGTTGGTGTGAACAGCTGATGAGACCAACATCAGCGCTGCGTCACCACCGTTCCTCATGCAGCAGCTGAAGAGAAAATGTGAGGTCGATTCACAGATAAAGATAATATTGATAAATAATAGTTTGATATTATGAATACATTTTATATTTTGACGCATAGACTAAACAGCATTAAATATGTCATATTAAAAATCTAAATTTGGTATTATTTTGGAGAAAGAAGCTGATTTTGAGAATGTTTCTTTGTCATTTTCTCACATTCCCATTGCTCTTAACTTTTTCTTGTTTATCTCAGTTTCTTTATTGTATTTTCTATGTTTTTATTGTTTTTCCTATTAAGTATCCTTGGGTGTTCTTAATGATACATTTTATTTAATAACACCTTTATTATATTTGTTGAGTTTCTGACAGTTTTCTAGCCTTAGAAGATGACCACAGGATGATCCATTTGATGTCACAATGATTGTCAACATCTTGGGTGGTGATTAGTGAATTTCAGAATTGTGTTTTAAAATGTTTAATTAATTAATCTAGTTTAAAAATTAGTTCACCCCAACTAGTTTGTCTGTTCCATTGATTTGGTCTCATGTATTGTGAAGAAAAGGACACGTAAATAAGTACACTAACTAGTGGTTGAAGTTTTTTAGTTTGTCTCTTCTGAATCACAGTAAGTAGTGGGAGACGACTGCTGGAGACTGTATCTCTGCACAAACTAGATCTTTAAAATGATGTAATTTTTTTACATTTTCAAGGTCTTTTCTCTAGGCTTTACACGATCAGGATTTTTGGGGCCGATCACTGATCACCGATCAGAGAGTTTTAGAAAACCGATCACCGATCCGATCATGTGAGAAAGCAAATATATCTATTTAAATAGCTCGTTTACATGTATTTATACAGTTTACTGAGTATCATAAAAAGGATTTTTGTTTCCATGTTTTCTCCTGAACTGACTGGGATGAAAAGGTTAAACATCAATAACCTCTAACGGGCATTCAGGTTTAATCAGGACAAACCAAAATAATTTGAGCCAGTGGCACAAATAACAGTCCAACTTAAACAGTCATAACTGAAATTATTTACATTCACGGTGCAAATGAAGGCAGTAATAACGTTGGGGCTCACATCTGATGACGTCATATCAGTGGTCAAACTAATGGAGTGACTGTTTCCTCAGAAGAACCTCGACGTGAAAATGAACAACCCGCTGCAGCTCATGTAGTCCGGTATCGCTACAGTAGGGCTGGAATATATTTGTTGTGGACGCATGCGTCAGTGTCCGGAGCGTTTCTGTGCATACTTGCTGCAGAGGAGCACGCAGCTGCCGAAGCGCTCGACACTGGGTCTCCGCAGTCTGGAGTCCAGTTATTTAAAGTCTCTGATGGAGACACGGAGACAAACACTTGTGCTGCAACAGTTTAAGGTAAACTGTTGTTTGCAGAATTGCAGGAAATGCGCTGTGTCCTTTCAGTCTAAGAGCTGACATGTTTGCAACCGGCATCGCCATCCTTTACGTGTGGCGTAAATGGGATTGTAAAAACTTTATTGTCCAGCACATAGTGACAGAACTCACGACAAAAACGCCATGAAGACATAAAACACATACTAGTGAGTACGTGTCTACTCTGCTTTGTTTTTTTTTTGCTTGTTTTCTAAGTTGAATTGGTGTAAATGAGAGTTTTACCGGAGCAGATTCAAAATGACAATGACGTCATTGATCGGAGAATGAAAAGTTAAGGACCGATCAGAAAAGATGAAAAAAAAAGTGAAATATCAGCCGATCCGATCAAACCGATCTGATCAGTGGAAAGACTACTTTTCTCATATTAAGTGATAAATTTTTGTTTTTTATTCATCTTATTTATTTTATGGGTGATTTTTGTCCCCTTTAGTCTTTTGCCAGTCTTTTGAAATCCAGCTTCCATTCAATGTTCATGATAATCAAATATATCAAAAGTCTGATTTTTTTTTTTTTTTAAACTCTCCCACGTAGGTGAAGATAGCAACATCATATTATGCTGAGAACTTCACGACTGTTGCAGATCCACAGTTCAACATTGTATCTATCAGTTGTCTTCGGTAATTTCTGATCTTAGATAACATGTTCACATTCACAAAACCTACAAAGAATATCATGCTATCCAAGATCTGAGCTTTAAGAATATATAGAGTAACTTCCCTAAGTAAAATCGTGTTTATTCACTTCATCAAGACATTTCAGAAGTTGGACTATTATGTCTTTTCCCCACAGTGTTTCTGTCATTTATAATAAGTTTGCAATGAAGTTTGCAAACGCAACACGACTTCACAGCTGAGTCTAGCTGTCACATGATGTTTAAATGGCTGGCTGTCGCACAACTATCTGACAACTATGACTGAAGTGAATGAATTTGTAAAACTATAGATGCTGCAGGATTAACCTGGATCAGGTGCTGTGTAATATAATTAGCAATGTTTTAAATGGCTATTTCAATTCAAAAACAATTAATCACTCTGCCCTAGTAGGTACGTCTGTATATGTTGGTTTGTTTTCCCTTGTATCCCCACATATCTGTATCTATCCTAACTTATTTTGACAGATATACCTCAGCTGGGTGTAAAATGCAAAAATGACTCCAATTTTTCTTGATCCTTCTTAACTGGAAAAGATAAATTGTTTCACTGTGGAAACCAAAAAGGTTGTGACAGCGCTCCTAATCATGAGGCTGAATTCAATAAAGTCTGTCAGTATCCCCAGTTTACAACATAGACTTAAAACTCTGCAGTCATCTGTGGACACAGAAAGCCTAATGTCTGAAACTGCTGCTATTAGATCTCTCAGAACTAAAGTTGTACACTGTGCTGTTGAAATTCAATAACATGAAGGTGAATATTTGGAGAAAAATTTAGCCACCTGTAAATGCCAAGCTCGAGTTCCTTGAAGATTTGTCCAACCAGAAAAGCTTCCTCAGTTCTCTCAAAGAGCCTTTCAGCTTTCCAGCCTTAAAACAAATTCAAGCAAAAGCAATTCCCTTTATTTAGTACTTACAGACGATTTATGTCTTGCTCAAAGAGCCACCTTATTCTTTAAGCTTGACCTAATGGTACTTGTGTTATTTAATTTCATCAGCTGTCTGTACACTTGTGCTTTTGTAGAATCCAAGAGAAGCAGGTCCTGCAATGATTTCTGTTAATGGTGATCTCTCTCTCCAGAATTTTCCTTGCATTCACGTGAAATCAGAGAGGGGTTTTGTTTTGGGTCTTTTTTCAGTGACAGACAGATGAATGTCGAGTATCTTAAAAGCTACCACCTGGATCAAGACTGCAGTTGGGCCCCTCTCACCTGGATTGGACCTGGATACAATACTAATCAACCCCACCCCCTACAGCCGGCTTACCTCAACTAGAGCATTTGTTTAAAAAAAAAAATCTTTTTCTGCAAGGCTGAGAAACTACTCGGTTAATTTTCTAAACTCTACTGTGAAAATAATCCTTTGCTTATGGTTCATTAATCCATTACTTTTGTTTTTTCATTGACAATATATAGGAACTACATGACACAACATATTCAAACTAAATCCTGTAAAAGTGTAAATAATGCAAAGCTGACTGGACTGGTACTTCTGGCACCTCTGAAGAAGTGACTGATTAATTTCCTTCACCAAGTGATTAAGGAAATCTTAGCAGCGCTAAGTAAACTCAATGGCCAACTGTGTAAGGCGCTATTATGTTCAAAGACATATAAAGGCATGATTTTAAGGAAGCAAACCCACTTGGGAAAGCAATCCCTATTAAAGTAATTTATTCTATCCATAAGAAATAAGTCTAGAAAACAGAAAGCCCGTTTTAGCCTGTTAATGTGTTAGCTTACTGAGTTAGCTATACTGCAATGGTTTGATTAATTGTACAATAATTAGATGTACAGCAGTATGGGGCCATGAAGCGTGTTTTGCTCACAAGCACAGAATAACAACGAGTTACTTTGCCAATTAAATGGGCTTTGGGGTATATATCACCAGTCTTGCGGGTCATTATGTCTTCACATCTGTTCACCTGTCTCCTGGAGCGCGCTGTAGTGTTAGCTAACAGCCGTTTGAGCCCCACGTGCAAAACAAACACGACCATAACATCTGTTTTTCATTTTCCCTGGAAAGCGTTCAAAACACACAAAGTTATTTTGATAAACTTACGGAAATTTGGACAATAACTCCTAAATCCTCAGATATCTGTCCTTCCACCGCTGTAACACCCGCTGCTTCCAAATAACGTCTCCAAATCCCAGCAAAGATGGCCTCCGGTCGTGACTTACCCCGTGTTCACACCGGACGACTCCATTCGCGTACGCGCCTAGATTTCAACGCGCGAATGCTGGAAGTTTACTCGCTTCATTCAGGCGTTTTTTTCGCGTGAATGAAGCGTATTGTACGCGCGAATGGGGCGTATTGTACGCGCGATTAAAACGCTTCATTCGCGCGTCAAGTTGAACTTTCTAGAGAAAACAGTGGTTTGTCACGTAGTCATTCAGTTCAGTCAGATGAACGTGGCAGATTCCGGTTATTTTGAGCGAGTTGCGGCATTCTACCTGCTCTGGATGATGGAAAAGAGAAGACGCCGGCGTGTTTGGACCCACCAGTTTCTCCAGAGGCGATCGGAGCTCGGTGAATTTCATCAGCTGATCCAGGAGTTACGTCTGGATGACGGCCGCTTCCAGGGGGATTTCCCAGCCCAGTTTGATGGGCTTCTGTCGGGGGGGATCGGTGCTGTATATCCCTCCAGGACACAAACTACAGGCGCTGTATTCCGGTGTCGTGCCGGCTGCGGAGCGTCGGTCCACCTGCCTTCGGTGAGTAAGCTAGCCGCAGCTAGCTAGCTAGCGCTTCCACCAAAATGTCCATCAACTTCCAGCAAAAAAACGTGTTGTCGCTAGCTATTGTAGCTCAGTTTAACGAGTCTCTGCCGTCTCCTCGCCTCCACCTCTCAACATTTAACCAGCTGCTTAAATGCAACTCGTAACTGTCCGCTTTCCTGCTGTTTTCAACCGGTTCACAACCACAACACACACAGCGTGTGTTTGTTTACGTCTGCTGAAGCTGAACTCCTGGTACTTGAGCGTCATCTTCTGACCAAACTGAATACTACACCAGTCTGACCACAGATTCATATTGAATTATATTAACGTTTTATAACAAACAACCTCAATTTATTTATGTAGCAAGGACAGAGCTGCATATTCCTCCGGGAGTGTCGCGTTGTGACGTTTCACCCCGTCAAACACCGGCTGCAGCTTTTGGTTAATGAGGTTTTGTTTGACCAGGTTTATAGACCTAAATTTATGGTATTGCACTACTTTTGTGTGCAGCACTTTGTGATTTTATCAGTGAAAAGCGCTTTTCCCTTCTTTACTGTTGAGGAAAGCAGCGAGCTGCAGAGCGCCGGTCCGTTCACATCACGTCTCATTCATTTTCAATGACGGGGCTCGTTTATTCGCGCGTCAAAAACGCTCGAGTTCAATTTTTTCAACTCGAGCGAATAGGCGAAATACGCTCTATTCGCGCGAATAAGACGCCTCATTCGCGCGAGTAAAACGCCTCATTCGCGCGAGTTAGACGCGCGTTTGGGGCTCATCGCGCCGCGAATTCGCGTCAAACGCGCCGCGCCAAGCAAAGGCGCGTCAATTCGCGCCTACACATTGACTTAACATGTAATTCATTCGCGCGAATGATTTTATTCGCGTCCGGTGTGAACACGGGGTTAGTGACACGGTATTAATGAGTTTCCTAAAAATGAAGACATTTCTTTTTGCCCTCAATACATTTCAACCCTGCATGAAAGAAAGACACAGGGGAAAAGAAACCGGTGGTTATGTAGCCTATGACATCATTATTTTATATCATATTAAATTGTTTAATTGTTGGAGGGATGACAAAAAAAAAATTAACAAGTGGAAAAACTGTGAACTAATTTTTAAAAAAATTGTATAGGCACTGATTGTGTCAGCACAAGAAGTCGTATTTACACTCATGAAATACTCATTTATACTCATTTACTACTCATTTGGAGTATAAATTTATACTTATTTATACTCAATACTCATCAAATATTGAAGACCAAATCTAAAAACTGTTGCTCAGTACTCATTTGTGCTTTAATTATTAAAAAAAAAAAAAAAAAAAAAAAGTATTCCCTGGAAACAGTTCAACACAAATGATAAACGCACAGCAATCTAGATTGAGAAATAGTAGATGTGTCTTACATCTTACTTGGTAAACAAATTAATTTAAAACATCTTCAAGTGAAAATGATTTAATATCCAAATTCACAGAGGCTTTAAATTATCACATCATCCACATTATGCATCAGAAATCTTAATTTCACTACTGATCTTTGTAGTGAAGTAATTGTATTGGCGTATGATCATTGACGCTTATTTATGAGGGTCATAAGTTGATGGTTTAATTTCATAACTTACTCCCTTTTATGTCTGCTATAGGGACTAATCAGAACTACCACAATCATGGGGCGTTTTTCTTGCTTTTATGGCGGGGTTTAACACAGCAGTCAAGATCATCTTAAGACACTGAAAAACAACTAAGACCATCATTATAAAAGGCTGACCGAAGCAGTGGCCAAGAATAGAGTGTGCGAATCAATGCTTGGTCAATTAAAAAGCAACAGTTAAGATGGGATTTCCCCTTGGGATCTCTTTAGGTCTCATAAGGACTGATAGAGCCTCTGTTTGTAGTTATATGTGTATCACTTGTTTTTATGTCTTGCCTTCTGCTCATTTTGTATTCCACTTTTTGTGAGCAATGTCTTATGATGTCTGTCCTGGGACCCTGAGGCAGCGCTGTTGATGAGCTCTGTCGCCAGCCTTT
Source organism: Atherinomorus stipes (assembly GCA_023101725.1). NCBI lineage: Eukaryota > Metazoa > Chordata > Actinopteri > Atheriniformes > Atherinidae > Atherinomorus > Atherinomorus stipes. The sequence continues at coordinate 743,623 of JALJCO010013178.1, forward strand.
TCCTTGTTGCTTTTGGGTTGAAGAAAGAAAGTTTTAGAATTTATTTTTAAAAGAGTTTTTTTTTTTTTTAAGAAATTGAAAACCAAGAAGATATAATAGTTGTTCAACTTTACTATGATTCCTTTTTTTAAAAATAATATGTTATTTTTTTGTAGTAGCTAATATAATCTTTTAAAACCACATAATAAAGCTGATGTTTCCATTTCATATGGAGCATTTTAGTGTTAAGTTTACTTCAACATAGTCTGAAGTTTCCGCAGGTGATGTTTTAACTCAAAGTTTAAGTGAAATTGAATTTGTAATAATTAAAAAAAAAAGAAAAAACAGTCCGGTAAAGGTGATGAATGGTCCATTAATGGCTTGCCAATAGTGACTCACTCTCATATGATTTGTTGGAGCATATTTCCCTTGTTAGTTTGTTTTGATTATACCATAATAAACCCGAAAGCAGTTTATGAAACATTTAAATATGGAAAAAAAAAATATGCATATGTTTGGAGGCTTGCTGTTTCAGAGGCTGAAGTTTCACGAGCAGTACGATGTGATTAATATCACCACAATGAGGCTGATCAGTTATTCCATTACATCCTGACTGTCAGGCTGGGGAAATAACAGACAGGCTACAATGAGAATAAGAAGTCAAAATCTAACTGCTTGTGCCAGTTGTGTGCAAGTGATGAATAATTTCTGGTTTCATATCATTGCAAGCTTTTTATGGTTCTGTGGAATAATTTTCCAATCTTGATGCTTAGAAGTTGCCACAATGAAGAGAAATTTTGAATAAGAGACACCCGTGGCACCCTATAAATATCTTCAGCTCTCCCAAAAAAGATGGCTGCTAGCTGTCCCGTACTTTAAGTTAAGTTCTTTTTCTGCTTTTATTTTGCCGAATATTTTAATTTAAGCCTAAAAATAGTCTTTGTTTCCTTAGAAGGGGTGATAATATGGTAAATAGTTTATGTAATTCTTTATTAACTCCATTTTCATACCAGAGACTTTGACATACCGCACTGAAGACGCCCAACGCCACTCTGGCTTGGCCTCTTGCCACACCTTTACCACCTCAAGTAAAATTTTCTAGACCCACCACTGTGTCATTTTGATCCCACAATGCTTCAGTAATGTTGAGGTCTGGGCTGGAGGGAGTATTCATCACTTCAAAACAATTTCAGCCAACAGTAGATGGACCAAATATCCAGATGCATCTCTCAGCTCCTGTATCAGCTCTTTGCTTTTTTAAGTTTTTTTAAATCACAGATGCCTTTAATCTGCTGCCAGTAGTTTTTAAGGCCTTCTACTTCTTTTTGTCCTCCACTTGCACAGTTTTTTCAGATCTTTTAAGGGTACACTGGACATTCTACTGATATATGCTAACTTTCCAAGAAATTGTTGTTGTTTTTTTGTTGTTGTTGTTTTCTCTCTTTTTTCAACTCCCTTGGGGAAAAATCACATTTTTATCTTTTATAGATCTGCATTTTTTTGGCTTTTTTTTTTTTTTTTTTTTGTAGTTGCAATCAAAGAAATCTAACAAATGTGACAGGCTGCTCCTAAAGTGTTAAAGAGACAATTAGACATTGATTATGTGCTAAGTTGTCTATTAGCCTGCAGAAGGGTTTGTAGGTTAGAACATAAAGATAAGACTGTATGTCATACACGTTGGTGTATCACAGAGTAACCCTTTCTTCTGATCTGTGAACAGTTTTTGAATTGAGAAATTTAGAAGGTTCTGTTTATGCCCCAGCTCAACAGCTGTTTGTCCAACTTTGACCGACTTGTGCTCGGGTCTATTTAGGCGTTTGGCTTCCTGCTTGTTGGAGACCCACTGGTAACAATGACTGTTTTGGTACTCTCTGAAATACTTGGAAATACAAAATTTCAACTATAAAGAAGAGTGTTATTATGATACACAAGGATATTACAAGTCTTGGTTACTTTTTTTTTTCTAAAATAATAATCCTACAGAAGTAAATGCTCTGTAATAAAAGTTTCTTCTTGATTTTATATTGAAACCAACCTCAAATGAAGTATCAGGGACCCAGTCTGATCTTTGGTGATTTGTGGAGAGAACTCTGCTCCATGGTTCTATGATTTTATGGAATAGCATGAAAAGCTATTTTGTATGTCCTATAAAGTGGTCATATATATCCTTTGCTGTATAAGAAGACAGATACACTGCAGATTTGATGATTTTGGCTCCACACAAAACAAATAATTAAATCATAAAAACTGTAAATGCAGTGGTCATGCTTTAATAGTGGAATAAAAAAAAAAAAGTTTTTACAGGGGAAAAATAGAAAGCAGATGCCCTGGTTGTCTAGGGCTTAATGTCAGCGTTGTGTTGATTGTGTTTTGTCATAGCATCAGATGTGGTGTGCGGTCCTGATGAGGGATTGTATGTTGAAACCGAAGCTCCCTGGTGAGCAAACACCTGCACATCTTTTGGGTTTCTTCAAGAGCAGCTTCTTTCATTTCTACTTTTATTGAGCCAAACAGTAAAACCAGCATGGGGCTCATGTCTCAGACAGAAAGAGAAATCATTTTGAACCTGTGGGGCTTACTCCCGGTGAGCCGCTGATTAGCACGCCTCTACCTGAAGAAAGAGATAATCAGTGAAACTATCAAGGAGAAGATGACATCTCTCAATATTTCAATATTTGGTCAATACTTGTGTGCCTATTACCCCCCATCCCCCACATCAAGAAAATAAATATCTTTTTCAAAAGATGGAGGAGACTTAGTTAGTGTATTATGCCAAGCACACAATCAAATGTGCAGCTTTTCATTTTCCTGTTTATCAAAACCTGCTCAGTGATGCACTGCAGCACTCCAGAGAGTCTAGATATTTATCAGTCTGAAGCAAAACTTTCAGTACTTCAGTTTTAACTTTATAACCACTAGTTTTTGTACTTTCTTTTTTTATTATATATATATATACGCTCACATTTTTACATCATAAAAATCTACAGTGTATCTGTCCTGGCTTCTTATACAGCAAAGGACCATATATGGCCACTTTATAGGACATACAAAATAGCTTTTCATGCTACTCCATAAAATCATAGAGTTCATAGCATAGAGTTCTCTCCACAAATCATCACAGATCAGACTGGGTTCGTGATACTTCATTTGAGGTTGGTTTCAATATAAAATCAAGAAGAAACTTTTTATTACTGAGCACTTCAGGCCTGCAAGTTTTAGATGCTTCCCTGCCTCAACTCACCTGATTCAAATGAATGAGTCACTGAGCTGAACTTGATAAGCTGTTGGATCCATAGAGCAGGGAATCATCTAAAACCTGTGGACCTCCAGCTCTCTGGGACTGTATTTGCATATAACAGCCCTGTGTTATACAGTCATTAATGTATTAGTCAGAACTATGCTTAACTGCAGTACTGTTCAACCCATGATTCAACAGCTCTTATTACCCCCCTTAGCAACAATAACCCAAAGTAATCATTTCTGTATGACATTGTAAGACTCTCACATCACCGTGGAGGACTGCTGGCTCACTCTTCTTTAACATGTCACTTCAGTTTGTTGAGATTTGCAGGCATTTGTCTTCATAGCTCACTTAAGCTTCAGGTGAAGCCATTTGTATTTTTTTTTCTGAAATATGAAAATGGTATTTATGCTTTGCACTAAGAGCAATGACCTCCTATGGTAACTGGCTACAGGGTGATAAGTCACTTATGACAGGGGACATCCGTAATCAGAAGGGTTTATCTCTTATGTTTTTAACAAATATAAATAAGATAATGGCCTCCACTTAACCTTTCCCGTCCTCCTTTCCACTCTCTTTATCTCCCTCCTTCTAATTTTAGGAGGAGAGGCAAGATAGCGGGGAGGAGTGGTGAAAAGCCAGAGCCCACTGGAGTCTTTTCAGTTGTAACTGCTCAAGCTTGCAATCAATCATTTACAAAAACATCTTAACACAGAAATGAAGATCCTATGCTCATGATTAATCACGTACTTCCTAATAACATATTTAGTGTAGGTGTCAAAATTGAACTTTTTTTAAAGCCATATTTTGAGTCTGGCAGCTTTTTTCATGATGAAAACACTTCACTGTCTTGCTAACTATATGCGTCAATATCTCTAATTGGTATCTGTTGCATGTCGGTATTCCTCTGATGTACATCTTTCACACACTTTCAAACAAGCAGAATATTCAAATAATTAGTTTTCCACCCACATATGAGCTGGATACAAATGAGACACATTTGCGCATACACATTTCCAGCCAGACTAGTACATGAGGAGCCCTTTTTAAGACACATCAGTAAATAGCTCTGTGATAATTGCCTCAGACTCTGCAGGAGTCACACATGTGCACAAATACTTTTCGATAGCAACATCAAGCAGCAGAGAACGACTGAACCACATGCTTTGTATTCACCAACACCAAGCTGATTTCAAACTCAGTATGCATCACTGGCTGGGTTGTCTGCTGGAAAAGGACCTGCATAGTTACTTTAGTGACTACAAGAATACTTAACATTCATAATGTGACTGTGTATTAAGCGTGAGTCCAGAGTGTAAGGAACACACACATTTAGAGGCAGATGGGGGTAAGAGTCATCCTGCCGTAAGCACCAATGGACACCAATTTTGTTTCGCCCTGTGTCATGTTTCATTAATGTTCACTCCAACACTTAACAACCACAATGAGCAATTTAGGGGATTTTGCTGCCGTCAATCAGTAACACCAATGCCAATCAAATTACCCACTTCTCTTTTGGCTCCCCTCTTGTCTCTAATCACACAGTCAGCTGCTTTTGTCGTCTGGCATGCAGTGACAACCGCAGGAGGAGATCTGCATTCAACAATCGTACTTTGTAACACCCCCATCCTCCACATATTATACTGAAATAAGAGTGTGAAATGTCTTGAAGAGGAGAACCATGAACTCATGCACATAAAAGCTTTTGGATATAACTGCCAAGCTGTGCCAATAAGTGCATTTGGCTGTACTTCTGCAGATAGGGAAGTCTCAAGCACGCAGTCTGGCATTATTGTCCTCGAATTGCAAGGAAATGCAAATACAAAAAGTTTGCACAAGGAAATTACTTCATTTCACTTGAATGCATGTGTTTAAACATCTCTTTGAATATACAGTGTGTTAACGCATGGGGGAAAAAATCATTTTAAGGTTGTTTAATATTTTTTTGGAAAAGTCTTTGGACTAAACATCTATTATTTGACAAAAGGAGCTGAGCATTGCTGCTCACAAGTTTGGTTTCAGTCCTTAAATCATTAATCATCATTAACCTTAAAACCTTAAAGTAATGTAATGAATTAACTATGAAGTATAGTTTACTTTTTTTGTCCATCCCCCTCAAAAGAAACCATGTTTCCTGGATGTGTCACTTAGACTCTTGCAAGATCTATTTTGTGGTTTAATAAAGTCATTCAGTCGGTGTTGACTCACTGTGAATATTACTTACAGTGTGTGATGTCAAATTGACGTGTTCTGCTTTCATGCTATTACATTGCTCAAAGATGGTCTCTAGGCATGTTCAAAGAGCATACAAAAACTCTGATTAATAATTTGTAGCTATCCGATGGGATTTACCTTTTTTTTTCCAGTGGTCAGATTTGTTTTGCAATCACATTTACAGCCTCTGTGAAAGAATCACAGTACACCAAAAAAATGGTTATTTCTTTACAAACGACATCCAACGCCACTTAAATTCCACCCTGAATTGACTGTATGCGCAATGCAAGCTTCAAGGTTTCACATCACACCCACATATGATTCCTACTGGATGAAAACTGGCCTCCACACCAGTCCTTATACTGACCTTCAACAGACTTTCCTATTCCAGTGGATGAATCTGAAAACAGCTGCTTTACATCAACTCTGCACACACTGTACACCAGTCGTTACTTTGAAAGTCAAGCATCCATGAAAAGTTAACATTGACTGGGACACAGGGACTAAATATACATGTCTTGCTGCAGAATCTATGAAACTACACAGCTGTTATTCAGCTTGTGGGGGTCCATGTCTCTGCTCTGCAGTAAATGCTTCAGGGGAAATCACATCAGTGTTTTGTAAAATGCCTCTGACATTTGACATTCAGCATTACCAAATGACTGGCATGGGAACACTGTTTGTGAGCTTTAACATCCTGGAATAAGCGCTACCCTTTTTCTGGAGCTGTTTTACTGAGCGTTATCAACATGGCACAGGAAAGCTAAAAAACAAATTTATCTCAGAGATCTCAGATGACTTTTAGGTACTTCATTATATGAGAGACTACTAACAAAGATTTCCTCTCTTCAAACTTGGACTTACATACTCCTAACAATGCTAATTTAATGCTATGGAGTGATAGATTCTAGAAATGTTCATGCATTAACATATTGTAAAAGCTGGCACAAGTGGAGCCACTTCATCTTCCTTACACGCCCTAACCATCTTTTGGAGGGAATGCATAATAACTCAGAATGTAATAACATAATATTCAGTGCTGCGAGCACAAAACTACCCACACAAAAGTAGATGAATGCATGTGCAGGTTGAGAGCTAAATGAGTACAGGGCCGTTTGAATTTTTTTTTTCCTGCAAACAGAGCCCACAGTTCCTACTATCTTTGTCTGCTGGCCTCGTTCTCAGATCTCATAGTGAACTAAATACATACTTATTAAAAGGAAAGCCATGAAAAATCCGTGAAACTGTTAAAGGAGCATCTTGAGACAAAGACCTAAATGAGGAATGAATGCTCAATGCTTTCTAACAGGGCGTTTTTCATCCCCACTAATGATGAGAGATGGTCCGAGGATATCAGTCACTGGGTGGGCTTTAGAGCAGTCAGGTGATGCCAGAAAACTATGGTCTGCAGCCTCATTTTAAAATCTGTGTTATAGTTTAATTACCAGCTAATGTTATGATGTGAGCGAAACCTCACAATCGTGATGTCAATCAGATCATAAAATCTTGCTTATAAAAGAAGCATATTCATGAAAAGATAAATAAATCTATTTGGGTTTGAATGAATCTATAACAGTTGAAGGGTAACGTGTGACTGCATGCATGATTGGTTTCAGCAGGGAGGATATGAAGATCTCACTCAATTAGTCCATGCTTAAAGGACTGGTTTGACATTTTGGAAAACTTATTTTTCTTTTGGATGAAAACATCAATATAACTCTCATACCTGTGCAAAAGTATGAAGGAAGAAACAACCAAGATTTCAAAGCTGTTTTCTGGATGATGGTTGATATGCCATCAAAACATTTAAGACATGCACAGCATAGCACCTAGACTGGCTCTGTGTACTGCTATGGTGGTAAGCAGGACTGCATCTGCTGTGGTGACCTTAACCCTTACCACTAATAACAGAGACTTCCCTGCATGCCTTCATCTCAGCCTCCAATTGAATTTAGCTCAGACTGTGCCTGTTTGCGGCAGCCACTGCAGCACAGCTTTACTCACTGCAGCAGCCTTTAACACAAAAATGATGGGAAACTGATATCATATTTGGTTTTAGAGGCAAAAGCACTCACGTCTTGGATAACAACACTGAGCCATGTAGCGCTTGTTTGTGTCTTTTCCGTGCTGTTTTTGTCAGGAACTCACAACATTTATTGTCTATCACAAAAGGAAAAGCCAGAGTTTCCTAAATCCTCCCCTCTGCATCATCCTGCATCAGGTTCACCAGCTGTGAGCTCCTTAACTGTCCACGAGTGTCAGCGCCAGCCCTTTTCCCTGTGGTCTGTAGGTGAGACAACAGCACTGGTGAAATATTGAGGGAATTTGATTTGAGACTTCTGTCGGCTTTTATCTCTCACATATGAAAGGGCCTTATGGAATAGAGCTGACGACCAGAAGCAGAGATCACACAACAGCGTTATACATAAGCAGAGCAACAAATAGCGTCTTGTTTTTGTGCAGACTGATGGATAATAACAACTAATGAAGTGCTGTGGCACAATTCCCAAATGTTGATCAGTTGCTTAACAAACATTACAATTCGGCAACAAGTTGCTCAATGGCAAAGAGCTTATCCAGTTCAGTCAAATGTGTTGGAGCAGACACAACGGCCCAATCTTAAAACCCCTAAATACTCCCCCTACACACTAATCCTCTGTTTGCGCATTCCCACGGACGCTCCACCATATTTAGGGCCATCCCAAACTGCGTAGTTCGGAGGGCAAGTGGACATTTTGTACTTGTGTATTTTAAATGATTCTGTTCCACTCAATTAAAGGCCTGGTAAATTTGAAACCTCTTTGAGTGCCTGAACCTGGATTTTTAATGGCATTTTTTGGGATTATAATCTTCTTTTTCAACTCAGAATGTAGAAATTATAATTAATTAAAGTCACTGTACCTGATTTCATTTTAATTTCTCTAAGAAAAAGCTTTTTTTTTTTAACTGGCATATTATGTGGTATAAGATGTAATTTTGTAACAATGAATTACTCCTTGATTGCATATACAGTATGCCGGAGTCCAGGCCTTTCTAGTTTAGGTTTCTAACTTTGCCATGATGGTTTTTCTCGACCAATGGGGTTAGTTCTATAAAACTTCCTGTTTCCAATCAGCTACAAAGAGCATTATCTATTGGGGGGGCTTCTCTCCTAGCACATGCTAGCACATGCTAGGAGAGAGGGATCAAAACCATTGTTGCCAACTTAGCGACTTTGTCGCTATATTTAGCGACTTTTCAGACCCCTCTAGCGACTTATTTTCAAAAAAGCGACTAGCGACAAATCTAGCGACTTTTCCTGGTGATCACGGAGACAGATAAAGTTTATATCGCTTCACTCGTTCATCAGGAGCTGCCTTCCGTCAGCCCCTCCCTTCCCTGTTTCCCGGCACTCACTCACTACTTCCGCTGTTCCTTTGCAGACAGCAGCCCGCCTGAGCCAATAGTATGTGCCCGACCACGCCTCCTCATCTACATTATTTCCCATGATGCCTTGTGGGCACAACTGGGTCTTCTTTGCACCATGACTCAAACGTGTATGTCACCTCTTCAGTACTCTTGTAAATTACCGTAATTCTACGTTAAATTTAAATTAAAGTTATTAGGAGGCTCTGCGCATGCGCAGGACCTTGTGCATGAATCGGTGACGTCATTTGGCGACTTCTGGCGACTTTTGGGTCAGCCAATAGCGACTTCTCTTCTCAAAGAGTTGGCAACACTGATCAAAACTGATGAAGAGGGAGGCGCTAGAGAGCCCGAACAAGATGGCAGCGTAGTGTGGAGGCTCCCGACATTGGCACGCATTACTTCACCCCAAGACTCCTCCAGACCGGACCAACGACCCTAAATACATTATGCCAAAACCCTCTGTCGCAAAAGAGTGTGACATATTTGCCAAAGCTCGGAAACCAAACCAGAGAACCGCGAAAGCAATACAGCCGACCGACAGTTCGGAAGCTAGCAACATGGTTGATATAGCCGACGTGCTAACTGAACTTAAAACACTACGCTCTGAATTCGGGTCCAAGTTGGACGGCATCAACACTCGACTAGGCGAGCTGACAAACTCCATCTCGGTGCTGGAGAATAACCTGGGCGAAATCAAACAAGAAGTGTCAGCAAATGGAAAACGCATTGAGGAGGCGGAAGCTCGCATAGCCACTGCAGAAGAAAGGCTGGAAAAAACCGAAGCAGCGTTGATTACGGCAGCAAAGCGTGTTTCTTACCTGACGGAGAAAGCAGAGGATTTAGAGAACCGCGGGAGGAGAAAAAACATCCGGCTATTCGGTCTCAGAGAAGGAGCTGAAGGGAAGCGTCCTCTGCTGGACTTTGTGCATGACATGTTGCCTCAATGGCTGGGCATCGAATCCGACAGATCTTTTGTACTGGAAAGAGCCCACCGCACACTGGCGCCGGCGACCCCGAACCGCAGCAGAGCCGTCCTCGTCCGCTTTCTCAAATACCAGGACAAAGAGTTCGTCCTACGCTCCGCGAAACAACGGGACATCTCATACGATGGATCCAAACTCACATTCGCCCAGGATTTCTCAGCAGAAACGATCCGACAAAGGAGGGAGTTCGACACGGTCAAGAAGCTGTTCCTCGACGCGGGGACCTTCAGAGGATTTCACCTCCAACCATGCAAGCTGAGGGTGCTGCATGAGGGGAAAATTAAGATGTTTTCTTCTCCACAAGAGGCAGAGGAATTTTATCGCAGCATCTCAGCTAAGTAGCACACACATGGCCGGGATCATACTGCCTCTTGTACCTGAACTGGGGTGAGTGTATTAACTTTTGTACATGGAAACAGACGCATCGATCTGAGTTTAATGGGCCCTCAAAAACAAAGACTACCTGGACATATGTTTTTACTGATCAGGCTGATGGAAATTGTTAATGATGCAAATTAATGCTGGGATGAAAATAGCAGCTGATCATTTTTTTCTTTTCTTGGGGGTCCTCTTTTCTTTATGATTTATTATGAAGATAAAAATTTGTTTTGTGGCTTGATTTTGAATGTTACTAAATGGCTGGACACTTTATGTTAAAACATATAACTGCTGATGTATAACTGGGGTTGAGATGCTAGCCACTGTGATTAATACTACCCAAACTGATCTTTTTTTTTTAGAGTGATCTTTTTTTTTTGCTTTATCACTGCTATATAGTTATACTTTATGTTCATCTGCCACACTTGCTATTGCGGGGAGGCTGCCTGTGGCGAACTGTCATCTGTTCCTGTGTACAAATATCTTTCTTTACTATGCTAGAAGCGTGTTGTTGGTGAGTAGTTGATATGCTTAACACTGTCAACTTAAGGGTGTTACCTGTTTTGATGGGATTGCCTAGTTCTCGGGGGACTGGGCTGGGGGGTGGGAAGGTGGGTGGGACAAGGTGGATGGGGCCCCTCATATTCCACCAACTTTTTTTTTTCTATTTTCTTTCTGGAGCTTATAGTTACTTGTTTCTTATCATTCATTACTTTTACTTTTGTTGTCCTATGATCAAAATCAACTATGGCCTCAAGAAAATCTCAATATGCCTGTTACACTTAATGTAGTAACATTTAATGTCAGAGGTCTTGGTCATCCAATTAAACGCAAAAGAGTTCTCACTTTCCTGAAGAAAGAAAAAGTAGCTGTGGCCTTCCTACAGGAAACACATTTGTCCAATGAGGAACACAAAAAGCTCAAAAGGGACTGGGTTGGGCAGGTTTACTTTTCAAGCTTTAACAGTAAATCAAGAGGTACAGCAATACTCATCCACAAAAATGTACCTTTCATATTTAAAGATCAGTTTACTGACACTGAAGGCAGGACTGTACTTATTAGAGGGACACTAAATGGGCTGGAATTAACGCTGCTTAATGTTTACGCACCAAATGAGGATTGCCCTAACTTCATGATAGACACAATTGTCTTATTTAATCAATACAATCGAGGATATGGAATAGTTGCTGGGGACTTTAACTGCTGCATCGACTCCAATCTGGACAAATCTTCACCTACTCCATCAAACCCCAATGCATCTAGATGTTTGAAAGTAGCCTCAACCGACGTAGGCCTTGTGGATGTCTGGAGAGAACTCAATCCAACAAGGAAAGACTACACCTTTTATTCAGCTAGACATAAATCATATTCCCGACTAGATTTAATCTTTTTACCCCAGGAACATCTCTCATCGGTAGTCACCTGTAACATAGGGCCCATTCTTATATCAGACCACTCGCCAGTCCACCTTAAGCTATCTCTCCCCCAACAGACACACCAAACCAAACACTGGAGATTTAACTCGTCACTTCTAACAGATGTCGAAGCATGTAACAATATCAGACAGTGGCTAGTACATTACAGACAGGATAATGCAGCCTCCCCTGTCACTCCAGGAGTAATGTGGGACGCAGCTAAGGCTGTAATCCGCGGTCAGCTGATATCTTTTACATCTGCAAAGAAAAAATCTTTGAATAATCAGACAGAACAACTTAAAAAAGAATTGATCAAACTGGAGCAATCACACAAACAATCACCCACAGAAGAAAATCTGAAAAAATTGAATACAATTAGAAACAAACTCAATTTTATCCAAACAGAGCACATTAAAAAACTTATGTTTTTTACCAGACAACAATATCATGATTATGGAAATAAACCTGGCAGACTCCTGGCCTACCAGCTAAGAAAAGAAAGGGCGGATAATACGATAAAATGCACTCGAAACAAGACAGGACAACTGAAACACGACACACAATCAATAAAATTATCATTTCTTGAATATTATACACAGCTTTACACATCAGAAGATCCTTCTGAAGGAGATATAAAAAGTTTTTTTTGGAAAAAATATCTCTACCCTCTATCTCAGATGATGATAAAGAACAATTAAGTGCTCCATTCACTCCAAATGAGGTCCTGCAAGCAATCAAGTCAATGCCCTCTGGAAAAACTCCAGGCCTGGACGGATACTCCGTAGAATTCTATAAGGCTTTTTGGCCACAAATCCAGCCTATTTTTATGCCCATGCTTACAGATTTCTTTGAAAACGGACTTTTACCAGAGTCAATGAAGACAGCAATTGTAACACTGGTACCCAAAAAAGACAAAGATGCTGCTGAATGTGCCTCGTTTCGCCCAATTTCATTGCTCCCAGTTGACTTAAAGATAATAGCCAAATTAATAGCACGTAGGTTAGAACACCTGATGCCTCAAATCATCAATCCAGACCAATCCGGCTTTGTAAAAATGAGATATGCAACCGATAATATCAGAAGGCTACTAAACATAATAGACCACTCGACCCTTCACAATAGAACAGCTTTACTATTATCGCTGGACGCAGAAAAAGCGTTTGATAGGGTCGAGTGGTCTTACCTGTTTGCTACTCTAGAAAAAATTCAATTTTGGCGAAAAATTCATTGGATGGGTTAGAGCTATGTATAATAACCCACAAGCTCAAATAAATATAAATGGCTCCCTCACTGAAAAATTCAGTCTGTGCAGAGGCTGCCGACAGGGATGCCCTTTGTCCCCATTCCTATTTAACTTAGCAATCGAGCCATTAGCAGAAGCAATAAGAATTAACCAAGAAATCACTGGCATCAATATTGGGAAAATCAAAAACAAAATTTCATTATATGCTGACGATATAATTCTGTACCTAACCAGCCCCGAGAGATCAATTCCGTCAGTCTTAGATATTATTAACAAATTTGGAGCAATTTCAGGATATAAAATTAATCTGACAAAATCAAACGCTCTATTACTAAACTCACCAGTTTCAGATAAACTCAGAAATATCTCGCCCTTCACATGGGCTGAAAACGGTTTCAAATACCTCGGGGTACACGTGTCTTCAAAACTTAAAGATTTACACCAGATGAATTATGTCCCTTTAATTGAAAAGATAAAGGCGGAACTGGAACACTGGAAGGTGCTCCCTATTTCTTTTCTCGGACGTATTAATGTAATTAAAATGAATGTACTGCCACGTTTTAATTATTTGTTTCAGTCTCTTCCCTGCTATTTGGATAAAATGTTCTTTAAATCCATTAATAAAATTATAACCCCCTTTATCTGGAAGAACTCTTCTCCAAGAATAGCCTTAAAAACCTTGACAAAGCCCAAAGAGAAAGGGGGACTGACATTGCCAGATCTACAGATGTATTATTGGGCTGCCCAGATTAAAGGCCTAATTAGCTGGATTCAGAAACGTAAAAGTGCCCATTGGATTGGTATAGAAGAAGAACTTTGTAACCCTATCCCTATTTCATCACTTCCTTTCATTAACAACTTCAATGCATTAAACCAGGTGACAAAAATTTATATAATCTGTAGCACCCTTCAGGCCTGGCAAGATGCAAACAAGTTCTGTAAATCTTCTAACAAAATATCCAGGCTTGCCCCGTTAACTTTCAATCCTGATCTACCAACTTCAATCGGCAATTTTTTGTTTATTAAATGGAAAGAGAACGGTATCCACCAGTTTCAACAGCTGTTTGATGGGGATACACTCAAATCTTTTACAGACTTGATGACAGAATATGACATACCAAAACAAGACTTCTACAAATACCTACAAATTCGACACCTAATTCATACTCTACAGGGCAAGGGACATTTGTCCCTCGAACTGACAAAGCCAGAGGAAATATTAGTAAAAACCTCATCACTGAAAGGTAAAATTTCTACAATTTACAATGTGCTGTTAGAATATCATAGCTCCTCCTTTACTCCACTCAAGAATATATGGCAGACGGATCTGGGATGCAACTTTGATGAAGAACAGTGGGATTTGATATGTCAGAATGTATTTGCATCGTTGTCTTGTAACAAAGTAGTTGAACAGAGTTATAAGTTCATACACAGGACCTACCTCACTCCCCTCCGTTTAAGTAAGATGTTTCCCAACTCATCCCCAAGATGTCATCGCTGTAAAACAAGTATTGGATCAACTATGCATGTTTTTTGGGACTGTAAGAAACTCAAACCCTTCTGGAAGACTGTCCATGATCTGACTATTAAAGTTGTAGAAACCCCCCCTGGAAATTACGCCAACACGTTATCTCTTCGGTGTGGAACTAGCCAAGTCATTGTGTCCCATTTATATGAAAAGAATCAACATAATATCCTACATTGCAAAGAAATGTATCCTACTTAACTGGAACCAACAGGGACCCCCATCATTCAATCTCTTCAAACAAATTCTGAACGACACTTTGAAACTGGAACAACGATCATTCATTTTGAAAAATAAAGGGGATGTCTTTTTGAGGATATGGGGACCACTTATGGACCTCTGACACCATCTAAGATGAGACAGGCTGAAACTTTGCTCACAAAGAGACCTGAGGATTTTGACCATGGCTATTTTGCTGATGATTTTGTTTATTTTATTTAATTTTTTTTAATATTAACTAATTTACAATGGTACTTTTCCTCCTTTCTGTATTGGAATTTAATTACCTTTTATTGTACGCCCTATTCCCTCTACTGTTTTTTTTTTTTTTTTTTTTTTTTTTTTTTTTTTTACATTATTTATTTATTTTATTTATTTTCAAAAAATATATTTTACTTCATTTCCGACTTTCTGTTGGGTTGTATTTTATGTTCAAAAAATGTTGAAATGCAAATAAAAACATAATTGAAAAAAAAAAAAAAACTGATGAAGAGAAGAGAGATTTGAAATGCAAGAGTGACCAAAGAAGTCATTAAGCTCATATAAATCTTGGTGCATTGTACTCAAGGTGGAAAGCTTTGCGGGACCACCTCGGACTGAATGTGGATTGGAAACTGGCTGTGGTCCTCCTAGACAGGTATCTTTTCAATCACTTTCTTCTTAAGGCCCATTTATGCTCAATGCAGAAGATGGATACGCGGACCGACAGTTTCATCCGTCGTCTGTGTCGGTTACGCATGTAATTTGGTGCGTTTTCGAGGGGCTTGTCGGTTCATTACTTGATGCTGAAGACGGGGTAATACCACCAGAAACCGCGGGGTCAGTGTTGACCTGTGTAGGTAATATGCAGAAACAAACCAAAGAAGAACAACAGGAACTGGAAAAAAACAACACAAAAACTGCTGATGCCAAATAACCCAATAAAATCACCTGATCAAGAAGACGCCAAACAGAGAAGAGCATCTGTAACTTTTGAGGAGAGGCTGTGTGAGTGTGTCCACTCATATCTATGTTACTGACACACCAAGTGGTGTAAACTGACATCAAAACAAGGAAATTAACTATGAACTCAGCACTGTCGCCTTGTGGACAAACTGATATTTGAACCATTGAAACACAGAAGACGCATGGAAGTATAAAAATGGCGACGCATGGCAACGCATGAAACAGACGTCGCTATTGACATACGTAAGAGAGCATAAATAGGCTTCAAGTTAAATTTTTTATGTATTCGGCTGCTACCTCTACCTCTAGTGGTTCATATGTGTGTGTGTATGTATATATACAGTATATTGATATATATATACAGTTGTGTGAAAAAGTGTTTGCCCCCCTTCCTGATTTCTTACTTTTTTTGCATGTTTGTCACATTTAAATGTTAAAATAATTTTTAAAATAAAAATTAATAATTAATTTTGTTTTTCTTAAGCCATTCAGAGATGGACTTGCTGGTGTGTTTTGGATCATTGTTCTGCTGCAGAACCCAAGTGTACTTCAGCTTGAGGTCACCAACAGATGGCCGGACATTCCCCTTCAGGATTTTTTGGTAGACAGCAGAATTCATGGTTCCATTTACCACAGCAAGTCTTCCAGGTCCTGAAGCAGCAAAACAGCACCAGACCATCACACTAAAACCACCATATTTTACTTTTGGTATGATGTTCCTTTTCTGAAATGTTACTTTTACGCCAGATGTAATGGGACCTACACCTTCCAAAAGGTTCAACTTTTGTCTCGTAAGTCCACAGAGTATTTTCCCAAAAGTCTTGGGGATCATCAAAATGCTTTCTGGCATCCTGAGATGAGCCTTTATGTTGTTTTTGCTCAGCAGTGGTTTTGGTCTTGGAACTCTGCCATACAGGCCATTTTTGCCCAGTCTCTTTCTTATGGTGGAGTCATGAACACTGACCTTAATTGAGGCAAGTGAGGCCTGCAGTTCTTGGATATTCTGGGGTCTTTTCTGACCTCTTGGATGAGTCGTCGCTGTGCTCTTGGGGTAATTTCGTTCGGCTGTCCACTCCTGGGAAGGTTCACCACTGTTCCATGTTTTCACCGTTTATGGATAATGGCTCTCACTGTGGTTCACTGGTGTCCCAAAGCTTTAGAAATGGCTTTGGGACCTTTTCCAGATTGATAGATCTCAATTACTTTGTTTCTCATATTTTACTGAATTTTTTTTTGGATCGCAGCATGATGTCTAGCTTTTGAGGATCTTTTTGGTCTACTAAACTTCGTCAGGCAGGTCTAATTAAGTGATTTCTTGATTGAGAACAGGTGTAGCAGTAATCCAACCTTGGTGTGGCTGGAGAAATTCAAATCAGCTTTCCAAAGATGTGATAAACCACAGTTCATTTATGTTTTAACAGGGGGTAATCACTTTTTCACACAGGACCATGGAGGTATAGATCCCCCCCCCCCCCCCCCCCCCCCCACACACACACACACACACTTAATAAAAATCTTAATTCAAAAACTGCATTTTCTGTTTACTTGTGTTATCTTTGACTCACATCAAAATTTGTTTGATGATCTGAAACATTTAAGAGTGACAAACATGCAAAAATGTAAGAAATTAGGAAGGGGGCAAAAACTTTTTCTCACAGCTGTATATATATGGATGGAGACCAAAGAATTTAAGTGTGGCAGTGTGGCAGTTGGGGCCTCCATGGACCGTGAGATATTTTGTGGACGTTGCCATATGGTTCAGAGGGAACAGACATACATAAAATGTATAAAAATAAAACACTTGAGGGACTGAGTGATGAATTATACATTACTCAATCACCAAAAATACAATTTAGGTACAAGTCTCAGGGAATATGCGCAACAACCTCATAATTCTGAAGAAACAGACTAGAATAGGTTGAAAATGTCTGTTGTATAGAACTGAAAATAAAAGACTGAATATCTGGAGGAATCCCCAGATCCCAAACATCAGCAAAAGCTGATCAAAAATTCATTATAACTCAATGCCAAGACTGTCCAACCCAAGTGTACTGTATTATACTAAAATTGTTATTTATTTGTTATTATTACTATATCTGTGATGGAAACTGTCAGCCGAGTGTTGTGTTCACTGTCCCTAGGCTACTGTACTACAGTATAGTTTAGAAAGTTCATGACACTTTCACATCCAAACAGAACATCCTGTCCTACTTCCTGTGCCAAAAGTGACACACAAACACACACAAACACACGAGCTGATGCTGATATTATATGCATGTCAATAAGCATCCCAGCTCTCACAATTTAGTTACTCTTTCAAATCTTTTGCTTTTTAAAGAACTATAATCTCACAAGTGCACAGACTCCAAAGAGGTTTCAACATAAAGTTTGAAACGCATGTTTAAGTGATAACTTTAAATCAATAGTTGAATTAAACCATAAGGCACAACAAACTCTTGGGACAGACTGTCAGAAAACCAATAAGTTTAGATTCATCTGGAAACTTTAATTACCCCCCTCCCCTAAAGTGATATGTGTTTATATGTGTGTGCCTATGTGATAACGTTTGCTGCCATGCTCAGTATGTGTGTGTGCTGGCATTCAAGAGTGTGTCTCTTTGTGCAGTGGAGTGTTAGTCATCTGTTTCTCTATTTTAGGCTCAAGTTTGTTTCTCCTTGTGTGTGCTTTGTTTCGACCTGCGAGTGCATGTGCTCAGACTTGTGTGTGTTTACGTTTATCTTAGCATGTGTGCACATGCATATGGGTATGTGCGTGCATGTCTGCGTGTTACAATGAACTTTGCAACCTTTCCATGATGGCCCGGCTAAATAAAGGAACACACGTCTTATTCCCCTTCATATTTGGCAACTTTGCTTGGAAGTCATACACAGCTTGCACAAGCCATGTGTGTTGTTGTGTGTCGATCTGCCAGTTCCATGACCTTTACGTTTGCCTTTTTAATCAGATGATTTAGCTTTGAATTCTCATCAGAGTTCATATCAGGCCTTGTTTTTTCAAAACAGCACTGATAGAGTTATTAAAGTGATGCCAAAGCCGCCCATGACAATCATGTGACAGCTTTGCCTCTCTGCTCTTTCTTTATCAACACCAGGAGGCACAATAATGCGTCAGTGTTTATGTAGCTGTGAAAAACACGGGAGTAATTGTATCCACAGGGAAAACAAAAATGAGTCTCTTTCCTAATTCAGAATCCACTTCTACAAAGCGTCACACATCCAGCTGTAAAAGGGCACAAATTTGACTTTAAATATGATTTATTCAAACTCACAAACAGACACACACATAATTGTTAAGAAATGGGCTTTATCAAATTTTTAAACTGGCTCAACTGTTGGGCGGGGTTGAGCCAGTGCAGTAAACAGTACTCAAAACAGTACGTTCAGAGCTCCATCTCAAAGGAAGCGCCTGCTTTGTGATTCACACACCCAACAGAAAAACTCTGCAGAAACAATATAACATGGCAGCATGGGGTTTAAATTTTGGTCTCTTCAGTGTTTCTTTGGCTAGCTCAACATTCAGTGTGTAGTACGTTATATACATGCATGTATTTACTCTTACACATTATATCATGGATTTGCTGCTAAACGAACATCACATTTTGGGATGAATGTGACAGCGTGTCCTGTCACTATGCCTCCGATTGATCATGCGCCCTGGCTACTTGGCCATAGAGATATCCCCTTGGCTGACTGGTAAGCACGCCTGACTCTCACCTCAGAGTCTGTGGAGTTGAATCCCGCTTGGCCCTCTGTTGTATAACTTCCCACATTAATAAAACAATATTCATTTAATTTAATTTGAGTTTAATTTAGTTTTCTGAAATGCATTACTAGAAACAGCATCAACTTCAGCATGAGAATGTTTTCACTTCCATGCATATTTTAGACTACGGGCTTGTAAAGGTAGGGTGGATGAATTTTTCCAGCAGCTTTTGTTACAGTATTGCTCAAAATTTCTAAGGCTATCTCTGGGGGGTCCACTATAAGAATGAAAACTAACACAGTAACAGTACTTTCAATCATATTCGTGATGGGCACCGATTAAAATTTTCATTCGCCGATTAATTGCATGTTTGATGCTCGGTGTTTTTCTCCTTTAAAAGTGCTGCTATATGAAGAAAATGCTGCAACCACTGGTTTACCAGTTAAAAACTAACAAGACAGAAATCTGGGACTAGTCCTGGACTCAGACCTGAATTTCAGCATTACGTTAAAGGACTGATGTCTCAGCAGGACTAAGAAAAACTGGTCTGATCTTTAGTAGTCTACAAGTACTGTAATGCTGTACATCCAGGTCTGCCTATAAAGTCCATCAGACAGCTGCAGTTAGTCCAGAATGCTGCTGATCCAGTCCTCAGATCTGTACACTGTTTTTCTGTTTGACGAAGAATTGACTTCAGAATCCAGCTGTTAGTGTACCAGCACTGAAGGTTTAGGACCAAATTTCTGTTCCCAGAGTCAGAACTAAACCTGGAGAGGGAGCGTTCAGTTTTTAAGCTACTCACATGTGGAACAAACTCCCAGAAAACTGAAGGTGATGAAACTCAGTAGTTTTAAGGTTCCGTCCCTGTAACAATCCATCAGTTAGCCACATCATACAGTGATTGTTTGGATTTACTTCCTTAGAGCAGATGCTAGCTAGCAGTCATTTGAGGATAGCCTCCAGTGTTTCACTTTTCTACGAACACAAAAGCATTTGAACACAACACGATGGTAATTTCCACATCACAAGTGGAAAGGATCATCTTTCCCATCTCACATGAAGGCAGCATTAATGTGAAGATGCACAATAATTATCGGGTCAATAATTATGGGGCTGATAACAGGATATTATGACGTCATTCCGATAAGTCCGATATCATGACGACTCACCCCAATAACATATGTCCGATAACGTTGGAATTTTAAAGATCGGACATGCAGAAGTTGAAAATCCCACTTTTATGCTTTTCTCGCTGAGATATTGCGATTGGGGAAATAAAGCTGCTGCTTCACACAGGAGGCCCCAAACTGCTTCCAAACCACTTTCAACATCTTATTTTAGACACAAACTACCCCATAAAGTTGGAATTTTATCGGTATCGGCCTTTAGGAGCTGAAATTTATCGGTTATCAGTATCGGTTTTAAAAAATGGTTATCGTGCATCCCTATTAAAATGAGTACATCGCCACCTACTACATAATACAAACTACTGTATAGGAATGACCGGGTGCTGTGACATGTCAGTCATCTGGGGGGGCACCTGGGGGGGCCAATCCAATGTCAGGGGGGTCCAGTGCCCCTCTGGCCCCCCCTCTAGCTCCGCCTATGCCGGTGCAGACAGGACTGAAAAACAAAACATCCAAACATTTTAACCTGCCCGTTCAAGATGATTGAATCGTGGTATGTCAATTAAACTCAACTGCTGTTTGTCCCTCCCCACTCCCCCCTCCGCAAGTGCACTGCTCCATGCATCTCCCAGTGTAAACAAACATGGCCGACAGACAGCCAAATCACAGGACCTCAGTTAAAACGTGCCAGAAACTCCAAAGAGTGAAAGTGGCTTCATCTTTGGGTGCGGACTCTCTCTGCACACCAGAATCGGCCTCAAGAGCACGCTCTCCACAGTACGCGATTTTGTTTTTCCTCTGGGGATGACATGAATTTTTCAGGGAATATGAGTCATTTGAGTAGACATTTGTAAAAATAAACCTGCCTGAGTATCTCCATCTCGTGGTTTGGGTACCCAGTACTGTAAGTCTAAAAGTTTGTTATCTCATTACTGCTTCAAATTAATTTACAACCATTTCATTATTGTTACTATTCTACATCTGTTCTCAACCATATGTTAAAAAACATTCATTGTTATTATTATTCTCCAAAGGAAAGAAAAAAAATGCAAAGAAGCATTTTCCCTTGCTTTTTCTTCAGTCTTCTTTTGTCTATACACCTCATTGTCAAAGCTGGAGAAATTGATGCTAAAATCAACATCCAAGTCCACAAATATGTATAATATATGTAAATGTAAATGTATGGTTGGTGCACATTCAAACGAACAAACAAAAAATCAGCAACTTCAGAAATAACATTGCTGAACAGCAGAAATGTGACAGAAATCTGCTGATGGGTTGGGATGAGGTTCTGCCAGTTCAGAGAGGAGGCAAGCAGAGTGCTGGTTTCCTTCAGGTGTAAAGTTTAAGGCGTGGCCATTTTATTGTTCGGTAAACCAAGGAAAGCAGATCTTTTTTAATCAACAAAATCTGGTAAAAAAAAAAAATAAAAAAAATAAAAAAAAAAAAAAAAAAAAAAAAAAAAAAAAAAAAAAAAAAAAAAAAAAAAAAAAAAAAAGGGGGGCCCCAGGAGAGGGAGAACACACAATTAACTTTACAGTGACTGAGCTTGTCTCCCATAACAGCCAAATAAAGAAACCTGATTCACGCTTAGTCATGTGAATTTACTTACTTTGTTGGAATTTATGGGCTAATTTCAAGTAAATAACAAACACTAGGTTTGCAATGAGTCCTTGTTGTATGTGAAAACATAGCAAACCAAACAAGCATAAAACGCCAATGTTTCCTCGTTTTCTAAGTCCACTGCATCAAATTTACTTGTCACCATGGGAAAATGAAGCTTTTCGTAAGTGTTTATCACACTTTTATAGTGGAGACATTTGTAGTTTAATTACACTGGCTGAATATTTACTTGTGTTTTCTGTTTTTTTTTTCCATTTGTGTTTTTTTTTTTTGCAAATGTTTAATCTGTTGTCACATTTGTGGAGGTGTTTTCTTAATTTGCTTTGATTATTTGCAGGTGTTTTCCCCATTCGCTTGCACTGAGCAACTGCATTTACCACATGTCTCTAACTTGACTTAATTGAGTGTTTTTCTCACCAGAAAAAGAGCAGTTGTTGCCATGGATGCAGCCGATGGGTAGTTGAATAAACAATAGAAGATTTAATGTCCTACAGAGATCTTTATGCCTTGTGTTTGTTCAGAAAATTTTCACAACCTCAAAAATATTGTTTTCATTAAAGGTCTAGTTTGATCCTACCAAAGATAGTTGCTATTATGCACACACACACACACATTCATACACACAAGCTTCGGCAGTCGTCCTTATTAGCAAAATGCATGAAATTTGATTTATTGTGGACAGATTAGTCCAAACACCAAACCTAACTTTAACCATAACTGATTCCTACCCAACCCCAACCTTTAAATCTCAATTTACCCCTTCATCCCACTGAGCATCCTCGAAATTATGCTTTGACCCATTAGGTTCTGATCCGGTATCTATGCTTGAGATAGTCTGTGTGTAGCTTTCAAGGGGAAGCAAATACTAAGACAAAACCCTAGATGCACACAGACAAGACACACACACTGAGTTTTACTCTGTTCAACAGTCACACACAGACCTCTGAAACGATTCCGATCATAATTGCCTTGGCCCTCTAAAAATGACATTTTTATCACAGACAAAACGAAAGTGCATTTTAATGTCTCCACCTTCAAAAGGCGGTAAGCCTGCCTGTGCTCTGCGTCTCATTTCTCAGCCTGCCTCTTGGGTGTTTCCCACAGCCAAATTACAGTTTGAGTAAAATTTATCTGGCTTCAGAATGTAGAAAAGATTGAAAAAGGGAAATGTTCAGAGGTGGCACACCCTCAAAACACATCACATATTCATACTGTGAAACGATTCAACCATCAGAAATTTGTAAATGAAAGTCAACGTTTGTCTCTGCACGTTTGACTTCTGCTTGTACAGAGGAAAGAGGAGTGCACATTTTATAAGATTTCTCTCTTGACAACAAAAAGAAGCTTACATGTGTGGTTTTTGTTTTTTTTTTTTGGCCATCTAAGTTGCACCAGAGGCTCCGCTGTCCTGACCAGCCCTGCTTTGTATTCCAGCTCAGGTCAGAGAATCAAGAGCTTTGGGAGGATGTGTCTGTATGAATATACAACACTGTAAACATACACCTCACTGCTCCCAACACTTGGCCATAAGTTATCGGTTCACCACCTCGTGAATCACGGCACTGCTATGAATATGGAGATGCAGCAGTGAGAAAAATAAAGGGGGGACATCATTTCTTAGCTGGAAATGGGAGTGTGTGTGTGTGTGTGTGCCTGTAAGGGAAAAACAGGCCAGAGTGGTTTGAGTTGGTGCAGAGAAATCTCCAAACTGCCCATCAGCATAAATCAATCACAATTCACCAAAGGCCTGATGACCTCGAATATAACAAGCTGTCACTACAAGCGTGTGTGTGCGAAAATGTTGTGTGTGGACTGCACATCTCATGACTTGAATACGACTGAGTACAGCTGGTGCAGGATGACATATTCAGTATGTGTGAGTGCATATGTGACATTTGGCAACATACTCTAATTCCTTATAGACTTCCTGTGTGTGTGTTGGCAGTAGGCAGCGCCGTGCTGCAGCCTACTTCTCATGTCCCACTGTGATAGAACATTTCCCAGTGACATCTTGAATAGCCATCAGCCTAAAATGTTATTGACTATTTCCTGAAGTTAGTTTGCCATTCATGGCTATTTCATGACGACTGGAAATGACTCCAGGCTGCATTTCACTTTTTACATGCCTGCGAGAAAAACACTTTTCTCAATTAACTCTCGCATTTGTGGACACCCATTCCCGACTCACTTCCTGAAAATGATCCTTCTCTTTTCCATGATGGTTCATTTTGTGAAAATGTATGAAATAAACAACCCGGAGAATGTCTCATGCTTTTTCAAGTTGCTTTATTTCCAAACTGGAGCGAGCTGATGACAGATGGGAGATTGAAGATTGTAAAGCTTAGACCTAGCAGTTTGGCCCGAACACAGTTGGGGGGAAAAAGACAACACGGGTAGCTTCAAGAGGAAAGGATGGTGATCATGATGCAGATTACTGCATCTGTCACCTTTAAGCCATAATTCTTACTTTTCAAAATGAAACAAAGCAGCGGTCCCTCCACATGAGGCGATCTATGGTTGGTGGGTTTGAACAGCACTGCAACCCATATTTATCAAAAACAGCCATGAATCCGTGACCTCTGCGGCTATTTCTGTAATATGTTTGTAGTTATAGCTGTTTGCATTTCTGGAGAGAAAATGACCATTTCAAATGAGAGCAGGGGAGCAGTTAAACAAGTGCACGGAGCTCTTGCTCACAACTATTTGATCTAATCAGTTATTCAAATCTCCCAGCAGCTCTGTGTGATGTGGATTGTAGCTTTAATGTCCTGCGAATCACCCACCTGAAACCGGCTGTGGGTGTTATTGACATTTTCATGCTCGATTACCGTTGCGGGTAAACTTTGACAACAGTAGCAGGGGTGAGGAGAGATTTTCCTGCTGCAGTATGCTTGATAAATCGTACATCCATGAATGTGCTTGCATCTCCGATGAAACATTTTACAATGCTAGAACTAGATGAAACAATGACAAATGTTGCATTGCACATTCTGCATTATGCACAACACTTTTAAGTTCTTCATTCATTTCAACACATATACAAACTCCAAATTTAAATATAGCTCACAAATCAAGAGCTTTGGTGGCGTAACGTAAAAGCCAGTCTTGCTCTTAAACAAGAAATTAAAAATCTGTACAGTGTTTCTCACGCTTTGATCGATTTGCTTCATTTTCTGAATAAAATCACAATAAATAGGTTACTGACAGAAAACACAGAGCAGTTTGAAATAAATAATAGTGTTTTCAATCTGCGCCTTTTGTCATATACACTAAAAATAAACGAATACTTCATGAAAGCAACACAGAGCCAGAGTTCACTGAGTCAGGCTGGTGTCCTTTAAGGCTCTTTGGTCCCTTGAGGGTAGTCACTAAAAAGCCATGTATTCAGATAGCAATACAGATAAACACTGACTTTCAATTCAGTAAGACAGTCTCAGTGTAGAGAAATAGTGCCGATCTTTCCCACTGTGTGAAACATTCATGTGGCAGACAGCAATGTGATGCCTGTAACAGCAAATCTGTTCTCTGCTCTTATCAATATTACAGTAGATCTGTAGGATGTAGCAGCCAAAGGAGGCACTGACTATTTCTACAGAAAAAAAAACTCCAAAAAGTCAACATGCATACACACACAGACATACACACACACACTCACACAGGTCAGCAGAATTAGACAATTAGTAAATTGAAGTGTTGCTGCTGACAGCCCTTGTCCCATAGAGTCAATAAGTGTGTGTGCCGTTCGCACACATTTTCTTTTTCTACTTTTTGTCAAAATGGTGATCAGAAAAAAATAAACAAAAACAAACAAAACAACCCATCTTCTTTCACCTCCCAATAACAAACCTAAAGTGCCAATATGAAGGTCCTCTGCAGGCGACGATGTGTCGTCTTAGATTGACTCAGCCACATTTTTTACTGTAACCCCATGCTGCTGTAATTAAGGGTAACGTCACACATCCATACTTGCATTGTTCATTTGTCTTTTATGGTCAGTGTAAATGTCTACCTGGTCAATACGACTGCTCCTGACAGACAGAAATTCAGGGAAACAATCTTTGCAATTTAAATAATAAGAATACTTTTTTTCAGTCCTCAGCAGATGCACCTCCTGTTAGATATGGAGTCTCAAAGGCTCACATAAAATTTTGATTGTTGCTTAATTGTCCACAGACTGAGAAATTGAAAGAGATGCTCAGGGTGGTCCGTTACTGCAATAGTCCAGCTAAACACAGGAAACAACACATCAAGCCTTATTTCTACATCTCAATTACATACATGTGATCATCCTCTAAGTCCCAAATTTAACCACACTTCATTTCATTCTGCCGTTGAGGAAAGGTGAAAGCCAGGATTGTGTCCATTCTTGACTCCTGCAAAGCCAAGAGCAAGGTGGCTTTCCACGGAAAAGTCCACAGGTTAAGTTTGAAAGGGTGCCGTTGTTTGTGCTATCACATCTGAGATCGTTAGAAACCTCCTCTGGTTGTTGTACTTTAAAATCAAGGAACACATGTTTGCCCTGAAGCTGGGCAAATTAAGACTGCAGACGTAAGAAATCACCACTAACCTTGTGTCCTCCTTGTGCTCTGTACTGATAAATAAAAGGCCCCAGGCTCACAGGAATTTAAGGTCACTTGCCTTCTTTACCCATTTGTCCTGGATTACTTAGAAAACATTATACATATGAAATAGTCTTTATTCACATTGGGGAGTTAACTGTGTGTGTTATCCTGCTTGCTTATAGATCTTGTAGCAGTTTTATAGAATGCATACATATCCTCAGTGATGCACCACTTTGTCTTCCAGCATTATCCATTAGTCAGTGTGATCTGGAGATAAAATGTTGCATCCAAATTCTTATCAGCAGTACCGAGGTGCTAAGCAGTTTAAAGCAGTGAGCCTGCTCAGCCTCTTTTTCATGTCTTGTTTAATCTTACACCCTGCAAATATTTATGTCTATCAGCTGCAAGCAGGAATTTCACAGTCCAACTTGCCTGTTTGGATACTGTGGCTGCAAAAGTGTCTCTCAGTTCTCAATTTCATGCTGGAATTTCCACAGTCTAACATATTTTTAAAACAGCCCTTTAAGTATTTGTGTGTGTGTGTGTGTGTGGGGGGGGTGATTGGGGTTTTTTATGCCTCATGAGTAACCTCTTTTTTTTTCTTTTTTTTTCTTTTTGAGTCCACATTCTAGTTGTCTATAAGCTAAAAAAATGTACCCTTGGTGTTTCTGCAGAGAATCTTCTTGAAAGCCTTTCTGAAGTCTTTGTTGAAGATGGTGTATATGACTGGGTTGAGGGAGGAGTTGCAGTAGCCAATCCAGAAAAAAAACTTAAAGAGTGGATCTGGGATGACGCAGGTCTCTGGACACACTGCCCGTAGAGAGTAGGAGAAGAAGAAGGGGAACCAACACACCACGAAGACACCGATGACCACTGCCAGAACGAAGGTGAAACGTTTCTCTCTGTTCATCATTGCCTTACGCCTCGCTGCCCCGGGGTTGTTGTCTTTTTTTGACTTTCTTCCTGGCACCA
The DNA here is from genome assembly GCA_023101725.1 of Atherinomorus stipes. Taxonomy (NCBI): domain Eukaryota; kingdom Metazoa; phylum Chordata; class Actinopteri; order Atheriniformes; family Atherinidae; genus Atherinomorus; species Atherinomorus stipes. The sequence goes on from JALJCO010013178.1 coordinate 771,180, forward strand.
GCCGAGCCCCCTTCGAAGTGGCGATCATGTCCCGGTAGCGCTTGACTGAAGCCGGAGAGTGAATCCCCCCTCCGGCAGGTGACCCAGGCATGCTGGCGCTGCCCCGACCCCCTCCGTGGCTGTGCTCCATATCACTCTCGGTACTTGAGCTGTCACCATTGTTATTGTCGGCCTTTTTGTGCTTGCCCTTCTTCCCCTCCTGTTTCGTTTTGGGGGCAGACTGGGGCACAGAGGAGGGGGTTAAGGGCCCATGAGGAGAAGTATCAAGGGAGGTTGTAACAGGAGACATGGCTGGAGATGGAGATGGAGGTTGCAGGAGATTATTAGTGGTGGGATTTTGGGAGGGTTGGGAGTCTCCTGGGGATGGAGAAGGGGTGATAGCGAGGGTGGGAGGCCTGGCGTTTGAGGTTTTCTTGGATGAGGGCGGTGTGCTGTCTTCCTCATTCTTCCCATTGGCTTGAACATGTCGTGGAGCCTGACTCGGCGTTGCACAGCCAACCCCATCTTTCCTGGGCTCCCCTGGTGGGCAGCGTGTTCTCTGCTTGGCTATTTGGTAAATTCTTACATAGACCAGGATCATGATGAGGCATGGGGCGAAGAAGGAGCCCATGGTGGAGTAGAGGATGTACCAGCGCTCATCATTCAGCTGGCACTGAGGTCCTCTATCACTCCCTGAGTCACCTCCCTCACTTTTATTGAGTGAGAGCAGCGGAGGGAAGGAGATGATTGCAGAGATGAGCCACACCACCACAATGGCGGCTTTGATCCGTCTGGGAGTCCGCTGACGGCCATAAGTAACCCTGGAGATCGACAAATAGCGGTCCAATGAGATGGCGCACAGGTGCACAATGGAGGAAGTGCAGAAAAGCACATCCAGCGCCAGGTAGATCTCACACCACAGAGACTTGAAGTACCAATAACCAAGCAGTTCATTGGCTAGTGAAAATGGAATGATGAGCGTCGCCACTAAAATGTCCGCAGCTGCCAGCGACACCAAAAACAGATTCTGTGGGCCTCGGAGCGACCTGCTGGTCAGAACAGCGATGATGACCATGATGTTCCCAAAGATGGTGAAGACGACCATCAACGTTATGGCCGTGGCGAAGGCCGCCGTGGCTTCAGGGGAGTAAGGGGCGAGCGCGCGGACGCTCTGGTTGCAGGGCACAGAAGCTCCGGAGATGCTCACACTGCTGTTCCAGCTGCTCAGCTCCATGGAGCAGCCGCTGTCCAGAACTGAGGCCATGCTGGGCTTATCTGTCTAGATTCAAAAGGAGGAAAATTATGTTTTAAAGAAAATGCTTACTGATTATAATGCTAATGGAAAACTATAAAAAAAAAATCATTTTAGTTCTCAGAAAAAACTGCTTTATTTGCAGTAAAAGTTAAGTGTGTTTTATTATAAATTAGAATTATGTGTTTCATTTACCTCCGGTCTAGTTTTGTCACTGTGTTGTTTCCAGATTGTAGATCCCTTTCACCCTCCGCTGCAGGTCCTCTAAGTCCATTTTAAGCACACAAAACAGTCCAGGGCAATGCGTCAGGACGCGGATCAGTGCGTTTTAGATAAAATTTTGTTGCGCTTCTTGGAACAGATTTTCTCAGAAAAACGCAAGATTTTGCTCTGATGGGCTGCGTCAGCCCATACAGAATTACAAAACAATCCTGAATAGTAATAATAATAATAATGATGATAGCAAACTTTTTGCACAAATTGGTGCTTTCTCCTGGTTATCAATTACTATCTTGAAGATGAGAAGATTAGATTTTAAGCAATCTAATTAAGGATCATTTACAGCGAGGCAGCACTGAACAGAAAAAGATCAGGTCAAAGCAAATAACTTGGACAGTCCCGTGCGTCCTCGTTTGGAGACGCGCCTTTACCGAAAATATATATATATATACATATAAAAAAATATATTCAGAACGAAATAAAAGTTAAATATTTACACGAGTTCATAAAAAAATGTTGTATTTCAATATGACGGACAGCTTGAGTCCATACCAACGTTTCCAGTCAGTCGAGCGGGAAGGGCGCAAAGTTAACCTCGAGCTCTCCAGTCCTGCGCACGAAGCCAGATGTATTACCAAAACGCTTCTTCGGTATGGTGAAATGATCCCCCGCTACGAGCAGCTCATGTCTGACAGTCACAAAAGGTTGTTTTCTTTCTTTTTTGGTCCTTGGTTTTCCAGAAGTTCGTTGGGATGCTGTGATTCAGCCTCACTGCTGGCGCACATAACCGATTTCCTCACAGGAGCGCAGCAGCATCTTCTCTTCCGAGCAGGACCTTCCGACGAAATCTAATAAGTGGGGTGCCTCCCATCTCTCTCTTCTCTCAGACCCAGTGATGTCATTGTGGAACGTCATGGGATCCTTGCTCTCTTCTTCTCTGTACACCCCCCACCTCCGTTGCTTTAAATCTTAAACCCAAGCGGCTCAACCAGCGCAGTTATATTAGAGAGATCCCCTGTTGGATGGCACTGCTTCGGTCAATTAACTCCACAGGACGCCGAGGTGTCCAGCTGGGAGATGATGGCGTCTGGTTTACGGAAAACAGTTTCGTTTCCCGAACTCAAAAACACAGTAAAACTACTCAGTAGTCTCAGTCTTCATCCTCATCATCATCTGAAGGCTTATAAAGGCTTTTACATCTAAGTCTTTTTGATCTCTTTGTGTTTAGGCTTTGATTTACACTAATATCCATTAAATCATATTTGCAGTCTCTAACAATTGCATGTGGAAGACGTGAGATTCGAGTTTTACCTCTCCAACTTGGTCAGAAAAAAGTGTGAAAATCATTTTTTGTTTGGTTTGGTAAAACATCAGTTTCAGAGACAAAAACGTTCAAATGTTCAAGGTAGAGGATACTTTTTGCAATGTGTTGTTTTAGTCTTGATCAATACTTAATGGTTCACGGTCATGAAGGGAGGCTAAGCTTCACTGGTATTAGTTACTTTTTTTTTAATGCTGCAAGACCATAAAACATTCATGAATTCAAATAAAATGACAGCACTCATTTTGAAGAATGAGCCTTCCCTGAGTACTAAATCATGAATCCATTAAATTGTAGGTGGGCCAGCCTCAGGATTTGCTATTCCAGGCAATACATTATGAAGTTTCAGATTTCAGTCATGAAATCGCATTGTGCCAAGAATGTAGTTCACACAACCATGAAATAAAGGCTACAGTAAAAGTGATTTATTTTCCTGTGAAATCTGAAATCTCCTGCTCTGAATGCACTGTGTTCCCTTTCCCCTCCCCTCCTAGTGCGAAGTGCAAGGCAGAGCACTTTCTTTCCTCATGCATTTGCAGCATCGCTTGATATCTATTTAATTTTTTTTTTTGCATTAAACACCATGCTGTACTTCCTCCCCCGAGAGAAACATCTGTGGCATCCCTTGTGATTGGTTGCCTACCTAAGGTCAAGTAGCCAATTGTTCAGTTATGGAGTGAAACCTGCGTCACACAGGCTGCTCAACTGAACCGCAAACCAAACAGCTGCAGAGTTTATCCTGTATTGTTTGAAAGCAGGTAAGTGGCCTCTGTTATACAAACTCACACTCACTACCAACACGCAAACATACATTAACCAGCCATGCACACACACAATCTTATGAATGGTGTGTGAGTAGGAGGTAGTGTTTACTTGTTTTTGTTGTGCACCCCACACACATTGCTGCTGTAATGAGAGAGAAACCTGGCCAGCCACCCATGGAATTACAATTAAGAGGCCTGCTCACTGATTGCGTGACCTGAAGCAGCAGCCAATAATGGTTGTACATTTTTTGCTCTTGCTACACATTCTAAATATAAAAGGACAGAGAATAAAGCTTTTAGCGGGAGAGTGCTCTCCAATCAAGTGTCTCTGTTTCCGTGGGTGAACCGTGCTCAATAACATGCGGGAAATGCATTCTGGGGTTGAGGGGTGTGCCACTGATTCCAAGGTCACAGAGGCTGAGCAGCATACAGCGTTCACTCCACAGTATACTGCTTTGAAGTACTTGTTGTGTAATATCATGTACACACACACACTCACAGGTATAGCACACAAGCCTGGAAGTAATTCTGCTGTCACGGATCACGCGCACAGGATCAGCACTTCTTGCTTGACATCCAGACTAGAAAAGTTTGTGCTCGGTTTGCAAAAGGAAGTTAGCCTTTGGGAAAAAATTTAGTTCTGGTCAAAACAACCGAGAGAAAGAGAGCAGTTTTTATTTTCAACTGCATCTGAAATTTGATTACTGCAAGTCTACACAAGGCCTGGCACTGCTGGAGATCTGAGTACAGTGTGTTATGGCTCTGGTCCAAATAAACTGTTCACTTCCCGTCCTCTGAGTGGTTACAGTTTAGGCATTTTTCGAGTTATCAGCTTGATTTTGCCCACCCGTTTAATTTTCATTGTGTTTGTGTGCAAATCTGCTTCTGTTTACTGAGTATCATCTTGATTTCTATACCGCAAGGGAATAAATATGTGGAGATGGAGGAAATTTTGACAGGCAAAATGATAAGATGTCTCCGAAACAAACTGAATTAGATTAAGATTCAGTGAAACTTTGGCTCAGTTCATGCATGCTTGTGTGAGCGGCAAGACATTTCCAGCAAAGACTGATGTTCTCAGATTGTTTAAACTGTTTTGGGGGTCTTAAAGAAGTAAAACAACCAATAACTGAAACAAATCTTACTAAAAGTAATAAAACATGATATTTATTTGTACTTTTTTCTATTACACAGATGTTATTTGCCTCCCATTAAACTAACTGCATCATTATGGTGAGAGTCCTCAGAAGCACAGCATTGCAAACAACAAATGTGTGTGTTTAACCTGCAAACAATTACAGGGAGTATTCTCAAATGTCCATGCAGTAATTTCCTCTGACTGTGTGTGTAATGACAACTCCTTCTGCCTGTGTGTGTGTACACCATATTTCTTCAGGTAGCAATATCACCTATTTATTCTCTCCACCTGGGAGTTCTTCCTTGAGTGACGCATCCCTCAGCTGTGAACAACAAACCCAGCAATACCCCACATCCGAAAGGAAGTGACATCTTTGTGCTAATCCCTAATCTGATACACTCCTCCTTTTCTGCATACAGTGCAAACACACGCACACACCAGACACACATATGTGTCTTCTGTAGGTATTGCCACAGCTTAATATAATATGATTGACCCTGACACTCGTTTAATCTGGACAGAGTGTGACTAATAGTTTGAGTCTGTTTTCATTAAGGAGACCCACTGATTGAGGATGAACTGAATACGACAAACTTAATGAGGGACATTCAGATGGAGGGAAGGTGGAAAAGTCAGCTTCTTCAGGGATGAATACATGAGCGCATAAAAGAGCACAAAGAGAAGATTCAGTGTGTTAATGGGTGATACTAGGAAACAGCACAAATAGGAAGTGTGTTTATGTGGCTGCATGAAGCTTCTCTGTCATCTTGATAACAACAAGGCGGCCTCAGCGGGTAAACAGTGTGTTGGCGTCCTCTGCTGGTTATTTTGGAATTATCTTGATTTCTGCTTATTTTAAAAGCTGTCACTAGAGAGCACCATCTCACTACAAACAGTTATGGTAATGACTTGGTTATTAGACAGGTAGTACTGTGTAAAAAATTACGCACACACACACACACATAAATGAATAAATATATGTATAATATACAGAGAGAGAGAGGGCGAGCATTTACATGTGTAAATAAAACAACAGATTGTAAGTCACTGTTAAAAACAGCTTGTTGTTTATGTTTTGCTTCCAATCCTGTCATATCTAAGAAAAAAATCAACAAAAGCTTGGATGTCTAAGTTTTAGAGAAAAAAAAACTTGAACCCGTCTGTAACAGATTTAAGTAGCAAAATATTATTTTCAACATGTCTTCACTGACAAACTCCAGTGTCTTTATAACATCTAGACAGATCTGGAGTTGATGGCAGAGGAAGAAAGGGGGATGGGTGGATATAGAAGTTCATAGAATATGCAAGTAACTGTGTTCTGAAAGATTTTATAGTCATTAGATTAATTGGTAAGGGTGTCAGGATTGGGTATAAAAGGAAAATTGTAATATATTGTATTATTCATGAGTTTTAAAGAAAGCTTTATATAATAATGAATAATGTTGGTCTTCAAGACCCACAATGCAATTTTTAGCAGTTTTCTCAGTAATGACAGCTATCGACAGCTAAACTGGCATCCATCTTGCATCCTACCTGCACTGTGAGCTCACTCCAAAAGACAGTCTTATCATGACTCTTGTTCTGTCGCTTCCTCTCTTCCCCCTGTAATGTTTCCTTACATTTCTTTGCCAAATCTAACATGATGAGCGTTCAAAACTCCCGCTGTGTTCATATCTGGTTCATATCCGTTTGCTAGTAAGTGACGCAGTGCGCAATGAATAGTCGGCTGCAACGTCACAGTTGCATCCTGGATGGAGAAGTTGCATAGTGCAGTTTCTGAGCCTCGGGACGCCGCTGAACAGTGACGGCTCAAAAATGCGCACAATGAATGTTGGTGTTCCATCTAAACGAGTCAGAAATACAGATTTTTAAGGTCTAAAAGTTACATTCTGGGTCTTTAAAAACATCTGTCGACCATAATATTGCAAAATTTTTCAGGAGAGTTTAAGGTGTGAAGGTGAAGGCTGGAAACCATTGTTGGATGCTCATAACATCCATGTCCTCACATTCAAGAAACATTATCAGAAACTGCCTTGTCACCATGATCAATACAGCCACCTGACCTCAGGAGCTCTTTGTAAAACCCCTGTCTCTCAATCAAATCCCCTGACATTTTGAAATATGACCTGAAACTACTCAAAGAAGAAGTCAAATATCAACTCAGGTCAGAAATGTTGCTGAGCTGTCTCTGAGCTTATCTAAAACAGACAGACAGACAGAGGAAATGTGCTGGGAAATCAGATCAATGAAGTTTCTCGTTGCTTTTGTTTAAAAACATCAGGTTCTCTGGACCGCAGACAAGAAAACCATCCAGGCTTGTATCAGCCAAAGCCAGTATCCGTGATGGCTAATAACATCCATGGATGGCATGGATCACTTGCAAATACAGTATGATAGATCAAGAAGCATATACGGGACATATCTTACTATCAAAGAAATGTCCTTTCCCACCAGGTCTATGGGTATTTAGGCAAGACAGTTCAAGACTTTGATCCATACAAAAAACAACAGTTTAGTGAACCTACAATCTGGATCTGCTTCCTACTGAAAATGCAAAGAGTAATATGACTTACAGTAGCTCATTTCTATCACTTCCTGTACATCACATTTGTACTACTATATGCACTGAAGCCAACCAAATATTTATGTTATTTCTTTTGGAAATCCTTTGGAACAGATTTATGTTTTTGCTTGGAGCAGAAAAATGCATAGATGACTGATAAAGCCTGTATTTGAACAAATATGTGAACTCAGCTTAACTACAGCTTAATTTAGTATGGATCCGTGTGCTTTAGCCTACATAGTACAATCTAACAAAGGGTACCATTTTGAAATTTAAAAAATGTGAATATTGAAAATATAGAAAAATATAGAAAATATTAAAAAAAAAATAAAGGGCAAAATTTTGAAACTAGGAGCTGGACTATTACAGTATGAACTGGTTTGAATTGATCTGTCTGTGAAGTATCCTTAGATGATGTTGTTGGGGGCGCTATGCAAATAAAGCTGAACTGACTGATGGAAATTTCCACTAAAATAAGCTCCATTTTATGTGACAAATTGAAGACAAAATAGGGTCAAGATAGCCACAAACCAGGACCAATTCAGCTTTAGGGTTTTAGTCAAAGTAAAATCTAAATTGTCACTAAAACCTGACATGAATAAAGGACATTTCTCTGCCCCCTGAATGGATAAATTAGGTCAATTGAAGGAAAATGTCATTCATGACAATTCTACTTGTATATGTGCTGGGGTAGTTGGAAATAAGAGGAAGCAGGGGTTTTGTTTAACCAAGTCCAACACAGAAGTGGGCAGCATAATTAGCATGAATGGATGAGCATGAGCTGCTCCTTTTACAGGCAGAGGTAACCTTTTGTTGACTGTTTTTGGCTGATTGAATTACACAAAATATCAAAGATATTATTTAGAAAGCTTAATGTTGATCTGTGACCTGTGTTTAAAGTCACTTTAAGAGGTACTCCATTTGCTTTCTGACTAAATGAGCAACCAAATCTTGGTTAAATGAATAACACCAAAGCCTCATGCCAGTTACAACATGAAGATAAACTCTCTCTCTTATGTTTGGCCCATTGGAATGAATCTCCAGGGAAGTCATCAGCTCAAAATGACAGAAACTAAATCAGAGATTTGGATGTTCTAAATTTCCTGATTACTAAAGTGCATATTTTTGCCAAACTCCCTGTCAAATGTCCAAAGCTGTTCACAAAACTCAAGTAAGCGGATGTGAATTTTATGTCAGTGGTTGTTGCGGTCAAAAGGACTTCAGACTGTAAAACCCACTCTGTGCAGGATTATCCTCCAAAACACTCAGCAATGTGCGGTTTTAATACCCTCTGATTCAGCAAGCGAGGGAGAGAAAGTGTACAGCAGTCACTATGTAAAATCATGCATTTGCAATGCACTCTGAAAAACTACTACACACATTTCTAATGCAGCACTACATTACTTTATACTGATTATGATTGTTTTTGATTATATTATCAGTCTGAAGGGTCAGAGGTAGAGACCACCCATTGATCCTATTGTCTATGGCACAGTAGGTGAGGGGTGCAATGCAATATTTTATAAAATGATTACACAGAGCAAATAGATGCATGTTCTCTGGCAAGTTTTTATTTCAGTGGAAAAACAGGGCAAAACTTCCAGGTGTAAAGTGCAGAAACAGACATCCGTAACAGTGAAACTGTCATCACAAATCTTGAATCCATAAATAAAAAACTTATTTACATGATAAAAAAAAAACTTTTCCAGCTTGAGTGCAATCTATCTCACTGATTACGCACTCAATATTAGTGCATTTTTAAATAAAGTGAATGCTAAAACTTGAGATTCATCCACTATTGCTATTAGTACCTCAACACGGTGCTAATTTCGTGTCACAGTCGCTACAACTGTGAATGGCTTCTGTATAAAAATAAAACAGCCCTTACAAATGAACAGGCACATAAGTCAAACAAAATGATACACACACACACACAGTCACACGTACGTACAACCAAGTTTTCTCCCGAGTGAAAAACTTCAGGGAAATTAGCTGCTTTAACTTGCTGGCTCAGAATCAGTTTTTCATATTGTGGTTATTACAGAGGGGTTTTGCCAACCGCTGTTTGTTGCTTCTGCAGCACATTTTTCTGTCTGCTTAAAGAAGCAGTTTATGCAGTACCAGCAGTACAAATAGCGTGTCTCTGACTCCATATAATGTACCCTTCTGAGATGTACTATTTGTACATTTAATTTTAGTCCACATAATACTCTGAATTCAGCTCAAAGCCACGAAGGGAGGGAGTTGACTGAGTAAATTTTCCCAATGCATTTGGTCCTCATCCCTGACAGAGAATGTCAGTCTCAAACTGCAGCAGCTGTCCCATGAAAGCCAGATTGGGGGAGATGACGTGCCGCCGCTGCTTCACAAAGTCGAAGGCCTCATCCAGCCGGACACGCTGCGTGTGCATGAGGTAGGCCAGACAGATGGTGGCTGAGCGGGAGATGCCTGCCTGACAATGCACCAGCACTCGACCACCACTCTGCTTCACTGAGTCTGTGGGTGGGACCGGAAAATAAATGCACAAAGAGGAAGAAGGATTAGTATGCGTGTTCCATTTCACACGAGTGATAATGGTTGACAAACAGATATATGTGGGAAGCTTTAGCTGCAAATCACCCAGAAATGTAATCTAACTGTCCTCCGGACTAAACCTTTGCAAGGCAAAATGGGTCAAAAACACTTTCCTGTCACTTCAACAACTTGTGCTGTATAATCCAGTTGTTTTGTAACCAGATTATTACACTGTTTGTCCATAAATCTATGATAAAAAAATGGATTATTGTGCATAAGCTGCTTAGAAATATTTTGTGGCATTTCACTTACAATGAAGCCAATTTGCTTTGAGTTCTTTTAAACTTTCCTGAACTTTGAACTGACATTTAAGAGAGCAAATAAACACTGCTCTTATTTCAAGTTTATTGCTGCACACAAAAAAAGGGGGCTCACCAATGAAGTTAATGGCTGTATTAAAGCAGGCTCTGATATCTGCAGCCAGAGTATCCTCCACAGTTAGTCGCAGATACTGAAGCTCCCCCTCATAGGAGTTAGGACAGGTGGAGGACACGTTGATCACAGCTGTGATGCCTGCAGCTGCAAGTGTCTCTCTGCGGGAGGAGTGGATGGCACTACCCAAATACAGGAAGGGCAGCAGCTCCACTGGACCATCCTGCAATTTGAAAAAAAAAAAAAAAAAAGAAGTCATGATTAATAACTACAGTATGAAGTTTAGCCTGTCTGAAAACACAAAGAAATCCTTGTGATCTGCTGCTTGGCTGTATACAAAAAAAAAAAAAAATCTTTTTTATCTTACCCGATCATATGCTGGAGTTAACCGGCCTGTCACTGGTAATTCTGGTTCTGTTGTGGAGAGGTGATGGCTGGCAGAACTGTAACACAGCTTTGGAAAGTCTTCTGAAAATCCTTCAAATCCACCTAAATAGAAGTCATGATCAATTAGTTCAGACAGGGAACTGTAGCATAAAAATGTGATATTTGAGAGTTGTTTATTTCTAAATAACAACTCATTTATCTAAATAGTTTATTAGGATTAAATCATTCATAGGACTATAAGAGCATGGATTATTAATAAGTTAATATTTCATTCAAAGCTCCATAACGGTTTTTAAAAGCCTTCAATACATGTTCTTGGGTAAAATAGATTGCAAAGTCGTTTTTTTACCTTGCAGAAAGCAGATCTGCGCTTGCACTTCGTTCTGCAGGGCGGTGAGCAGCATCTGGGCCACACTCTCAGACTTCAGATCGGCCATGGAGCAGCTTCTCTCATCCACCACCACCACCGGGGAGAACCCCCCGCACCGCAGCCGGCCCAGAAGCGTCTTGTCTGGGATGAGCCACTCCAGGGCCACCACTGAACTCTTGGATCTACGACGCAGCATTGAATTCCAGTTGACGTTTCGGGACTCGCAAATATGCGCCATAGAAAAATCCAGGAAGGGTCTGCAGTCCAGTATCACACACCCGTCAGAGATGTACTGGTCTCGGGGGGTCCTGAGTATCTGGACCAGCTCATTACCTGTTATTTCCAATGGCTCATTGCTTGAAGTCATTGTTAAAGAACGGATATAAGCTACCTAATTTAAATCTAAGAATTTTCCTTCCTTATAAATTAAAAAAGATAGTTTTTAATCAGTTAGTTATATTTTTCGCTCTTTCACAAGCATTGGGTTTAAAAAAATACTTTTCAAATAAAAGAAAAAAAATGCAAATAATCTAGAGTAGACTACTTGAACTCTCCGCCAGGTCGGTTGAAATCCGCTATAGATTCATAGTTTCACTCCTTCATTGATAACAGCTGCAAGCTGGGCGGGGTGGCCGTGGCCCCTCCCTGTTTTCCACAGAAGGATCAACGTCAGAGCAGGAACAGCCATATATGGTCGCCCCGACACTCCGCATATGGACACTGACGTCAAACCTGATTTTCCTACTGCGCACGTGGTCTTCTGGGGTTATCCCGTGTTTTTGTGTTGAATGACGTGATGCTACTAGTTGAAAGCCCGCTCCTCCGCCCGCTGATGAAACGGCAGCCTTTAGAGGAAATGGTAAAGTCTGACTTTTGCCAAATGGGTCAAAACAATCCTGCACTTCTCTCAGCAGCTGCAGGAAGGCTTCTTTTCCCTCTCCCCATACGGATTACTGACAAAACCTCATGCTTTGCCTCTGTGTTCGTTTCCCGCAGGGCACTCATCTTGGGGAAGAATGATAAAATGACAAGAACATGTCGTTTTTACTCTTGCATGTTTAGTATCTGCAATATCTGCAAGATAGTTGCAAAATAAGACCCCTACCCAACAGAACTGCTGCAAAGTCAAATACACAATAGGTTTCTCCTGTTATGTTGATTTGATTGAATTTAGGTCTGTTACAGTAAGAATAAATATTGCTTTTGTGCACACACAATCTATTTTAAATGGGAGATATTTTAAAATTAAGCTGCTAAAAATAGTCACACAGCTGTAACATAAGTTTCAATATAATAATAATACTAATAAAAAAAGCTGTTGATAAAGATTTGTACTTTTGTCAGTGACAAGAAATATGTCCACTAAAGTATGAAAACCCCCAGAAAAAACACAACAACCTTAATCTAACTTTATGTCTTTCACCTTCAAGGTAATTTGATATAGTTTTTTCCTAAATAAAAAATGCCGTCTATATTAGCTGGTATAATAATTTTCTAGCACCAAAGAATCATATATTAAAGATCAGGTAATAAAAAGTACCTTGAAAGACTACTTTCTTTTTGTTTCTATTTGTTTCTATTTATCACTTCGGTGATTTTAAGCGTCTCAGAAAGGACAAGATAATTATCAACTTCTTAGACCAAACACAAGAAACAATACCACAGTATTAATCTATAGCAGAGGAGTCAGAGAAGATATTTCCACCCTGTATGGTGTGTGGGGTAGTTCACATGATAGGGTGTATAATCTGATGTCTTTGTCCTTATTTCCTCATAAGCCACATTCAAATCACTCTGCCTAACCACAAAAGTCTCCCACTCAAACCTCTGACTCCCACTTTCTTCAAGCTCCCACTTCTCTTCCTCTCCCTCAACCGCTGCCTGCCACTCCTTCAGGACCACGGCCATTTTGTCATTCCCTTTCGCCGCTGAGGCTGCAGTTTCAGTCCACTGCAGAACACAAACACACACACACACACACTTAGCTGTGCAGTTCATCACAGCTGTCAGAAAAGCAGCTGAACGTGCATTTACTGTAGCCTCAACCTTCACTTTAGCTTCGAACACACTCACGTAAGTTAACCCACAGTGAAGCGAGGTCTGCTCAGTTGGAATGAATGTGACGTGAGCATTTCTGCATGTGGGTGTCTTAAAGTGTTTTTTCTTTTCTTTTTTTTTTTCTTCCTTTTTTATAGCCTTCGCCCCCATGTCAGCAAACCCCACAGGAAGTAGCACTGCACACGCATCCTGTCACCATCATTCAGACCTCATACCCACTACCACACTATCATTTTAACCTTTGGTACTGTTATCGTAGCCTATAACCCAAGCTACCTACCCTGACTCAAAGTTTTGTCAGAAATTTCCCTAAAAAAATACTGAAACGTGATTTGTAATTTTTAAGGTGATTTCCTGGTTATGTTGACTCACATAATGCCCACAAATGACTTTCAATTTCACTACTCCAGATATTTTTACATCTCATCTGTGAGGTAATGCAGAGAGAAGCTTAAATTTCTTGATATATTTTTATACAAATGTTTTACAGGGAACTGCCATCAGAGAAAGTTCTGGGATCACGCCTGAAGGCAACACATGACAAACCATAAAGACCGAGCTTGGGTAAATAGAGGTGACCATTTTTTGAATCGCATCAAAATGTTTGTGATAAAACTGACTTCATGGTAACAGTAGCATTACTTACACTCGCTCTCTCTCTCTCTAAATGATTATATGAGTAACTAAACATCAATAGAACCTCTGATGAAAACATCTGCTGCTTGCTTTTGCCTCCTTCCTCTCAACGGGGGGATTATCCAGGATTAATTGGATGGCTGGGGTTATTAATCTCAGAAAAAACACTGTAATCCAGGAGATTTACCTTATCCCTGATTCCTCTCTTACATGCCCATGTGACAGCAGCATCTCTTCATTCACCATGTCCCTGTTGGGGTCAGAACACCCATGTGCTCTGCTGAGTACGGCAAGCCGAGGGGTTTCTGGGGAACTTTTGTTGTCATCCACGCTATAAACCCCCCATCATTTGTTTTTTTCTTTATGCTGCTAAAAATAAACTTAAATAACTCCTTTGTGTTCTGCTTTTTCCCACTGAGTTTTATTTACCTGTAAAGTATTTTCACTTCCGTGTCATTTCTCGATGTTGACAGAAGACCTCGTGATGGGAAAGTTATTAGACCACAAGGTAAAATGTTTAAGGTGAAGTGAGAAAACTTTCCCTGTCTTTTAAGAGTGAAATGAGAGTATACAGCTTCATTCATCACACTCTGTCTTCTGCGTATTTTTGCTCCTTTCTATTCCTCCTCAGCTCCTTTGCTGCTCTCTGCCGATTCATCATCATTCTAAAGAAAAAAAATCACACAAACATAACCCTTAAATTACGTTTAAAAGTTACTACTGTAAATGGTCTGTCGCTTAATGTGTTCCCTTTAAGTGTCTTCAAGTTTCAAGTTAATACCTACTGTTTTTTTTACGCTTACATAACAGACAACACTTCCTGGAAGAAGTGATGATACTTTGAGAAAAAAAAAAACAGCTTCATACTGTAGTGTTCTCAATCCAAATTCATTCGCCCATCCCTATAAATGGTTACTAAATAATAACACTATCTTTTAAATCTTGAATCACTTTGTGAAGCTTCCGGATAGTTCAGTATTACCGCTTCTACCTCCACCCTTCCTGCAAACCTCTCGTGCTGTCTTTTCCGCCCCTCCGCCCACTTGCTGTCTCTCACCCCAGGACAAATGTGAGGCCTACGCTCGCTGCCAGACTCAGAGCAGTAACCATGGCGATGACTGGCACCAACAGGTCTTCTGTAGGTTGAAAAGGTGAGTAGCTGTCTCCATGAGGCAGCGAGGGCAGGGTGACAGGGGAGCGGCGAGTCTGGTGAGGCAAAGGGGCAACTGGAAGAAAGCAGGAGAACCCTGTTTATTCATCACCTGGTCAATTTTGAGATTTTTGTTTTTTTCTCTCCTTTAACATGTTTTCTTTCAGATTAATGTAAAAAAAAAAACATCAAAAATAAAAATTTTAGGAGTTTATTTCATGATACTTTGTCTGATGCACTCAAATCCCCTCAAAACGCAGCTAAAGTTGATGTTTTTAAACGGAGTGCAGCACCGTGGTGCTCCTCTGAACTCAATCATATCTGGCATAGTTGGAAACGTCTCTTTTTTCTGAACGATGCCATCTCAACCAAACTTGATATTCCCAGCTCATGAATCTGATTGGATCTGATGTCTGTAAATAGTGTTATAGAACAAAAACGTTTAACAATCCAAAACTTTAAAGGCTGTTTTCTCAAAATGAGTTTTTTCTCTCATTCCAGGTAAAAAAAAATCTCCACTTCAGGAGCACTTACAGAAACCAAACTTTCAAGTTTTACTCCTGACTGTATCCTTAAAGTTTTTACAAAAAGATTTTTTGATATCTCATTCACAGCCTGATTTATAGAACATTTCATCCCAAAAATATGCCTAAAAAAGATTTTTTTTTCTGGTTGTTGACAGTATATTCTAAATTGTATACAGTCTTTGGTCTCGCCTTAATATCAGAGGTGGAAAAAGTACAGAAAAATTGTAATTAAGTAAAAGTATCTTTACTTTGCTTAAATTCTACTCAGTTAAAAGTAAAAGTACCCATCTAAAACTGTACTTGAGTAAAAGTAAAAAGTACTTAATTTAAAATGTACTTTGAGTAAAAGTTACTTAGTTACTTTTAGTCACTTGCTGTAAAATAGGATGAGTTATAAAACCCATTCAACACTGTTTTTGAGAAACTTTCACCATAAAGAGAAAAATAAAACTAAATAAAAAAAATCCAAGATGATGAAAATGTTGAGCAAATTTTTAACACTTTTTTTTCTTTTTCTAGCAACATAAATCTTAAATTCAGTCATCTTAATAAAGAAATGAGCACACTTTAAGTAATGAAATAAAGTACCATGCTCCAATACTAACATTGGAGAATGAGAACTCCATCATGAATTTTCATGATGGAGTTGTTGCCTTTTATGCGTTTGAACACAAAGAGCTGCTGAGATTTGGCTGAGGATTTCCCTCATCTCTTTTACAGGAATTCAACCCTCAGCCCCCTCCGGCTCCATCTTCTGCTCAGCACCATCATCATCTTTAGTGAGATTTCCTTTCAGTGATGAACAATCCCTAACGTTCAACATAAAACCTGTTCAGGCTGATTTTTCTCCTCCTGCAATTCATTTTGTACACAGTAATGGGGGCGGGTTCCAAAGTAGTGAAGTAAGGTACTTGGGTCAAAATGTACTTGAGTAAAAATAAAATTACTTATTTCAAAAACGGCAAACTACTCACGAAAACTACTCAGTTACAGTAATTTGAGTAAATGTAACTAGTTACTTCCACCTCTGTTAAAAATAAGAGTAAATATGAAGGCAGTGGACACATTTATTTGGTGCGTTATTGTTAGAGCATTAGGAAGCAATGCCAGAATTAAAACCTGTATCCACTGGATGTGATAAGACAGTTAAAAGAGTGGAAACTTTCAGGGCAATTTAACCAGCAATAATTATGATAACAAACGACATAAAATAAATGTATAAGCTAAAAAAACCCCAAAAAACAGGTTGCCCTCGCACTAGAATTCAAAATAATGGTAAAATTTTCAGCTTTACGGACGACAGAGCTGACAAATATACTGTATGTCAGTTGATCTGTAGCAACTGGACTAATGCTTTGAATCACCTTTCCTGGCAGTCTTATTCATGGTGACGAATCTGAGCGTGACTCTACCTGTGAGTAGGAAGGTGACTTGGTAGAACACGGTTTCATTTTGGTCTATCAGAGAGCAGCGGTAGGTTCCCTCTTCGTCCACATGGAGCTGATTTAAGACCACAGATGAGTCATGTGTCACCACCAAGGCAGTGAAGTCACTTTCACTCAGCTGTTAATACAAATTTGGAAGTGATGGATTAAAGTCAGTGTCAGCAAAGCTGGTATAAAGTGAAGATGCACTCACACAATGTTGCTTTGAGGCTAAACGAATAGTAACAAATGGGAGGTGGGTATGCAGGCAGATTAAAAATAATTCTATTTCTAATCGAGTGGAATTAAAGTTGGCCTTCAGCGTTGCCATGCTCCAGCTGAGAGAGACCTTTTTTGTTCCTGGCACTCCGGGGGCCCATGAGTAGTGGTATTCTGGCTTTCCCAACAGAAGACGATGCCATGGAAGAAAACAGTTCAACACTGCCTGGCCTCCCTCCTCAGCTTGCATTGGGTACTCTGGGGAAAAAAAAAAAAAAAGCTAGAAGGAGCAGAACAGGAGGTCCTGCATTTGTTTACATCTGGATTACTTGAATAATCTTTTTCATTAGCCTGGCACATGGACATGCAGCACTGCCACACTTAAGAACACATTTCCACACTCGTGACATCTATGGCAGATGACTTCCCACTACAGTAATGTGAAACAGAAAGCACTCTCATTTAATTCTGAGGTTTTAACTAACAGGACATTTAAAAAGAAGCAAGATAAAAAAAACAAAAAAACAATTAGATAATAAAAATAAAAAGATCCGTTCCTAATTAACACTCAAAAATGGGTAAAAACACAACCATAGATGAACACATTAAATATTACACCTTTACTTATTTAACAGAATTAAAGCCTAAATGCAGAAGCAGTTTGCAAACAACTAAGTATCCCCTACTGCTTCTGCAGAAGTTAAGAAGAAGTAAAGCTGATCAAATTCACTTGATTAACTGATAATCAGACAGTGTGAGTTCATCTATTGAAGTAAAGGTTTTGACAGTTTGCTGGTCTGGAAAATTCAGTTTTTGTATGTTAAAACAAAAACCATGCCAGCAGCAACTGTTCCTGTTCACCAGTCAGAGAAGGCCCATAAAGGGATTTCCAAATTCCATCCCTTTACAATGAAAAAGATAGTTCACAAAATAAAGACATTAAAGACAGCTGTCTGTCTTGAATGTTTGGGTGGACATCCCAGCAGGTTTATACCAAAGCCAGAATGTACAATATAAAGAGAAATACATCTCAGGCCTCAGTTAGCATATTTAATATTAAAGCTGATGACAGTAAGATTAGAAAAAGACTTAAAATCATATTCTAAGTTCTGTTTTTATTCCATTTAAGTCAATTAATTTTAGGTAATCCAATCAAACTTATTTCGGGAACAATTTTTTTATTCATCTTTAGTGTTTCTATTTAATATCTAGTGGTTTTAATGGGCAACTTCATTGGAAAGTCATGTTTGGTGTATAGTAACAAATGACTTGTTTGGAAGGGTTGAGAGGAGAGAGCTTCTACTTTCTTAAAGAACATGACACCATGGCTTCGGTGTGTTAAGTTACATCTGAGCAAACCACAATATTGCTAGACAAGTGTCTTTTGGACAGATAAAAAAAAAGAAAACAAAGTGGAGATAGTTGGATATGTTGCACAGAGAGACATTCTGAGAGAACCAAAAACAATATCAGCCTAAACATGTCTGATGCTGATTCATGTCACAAGGCCTAAAATGTTCATACTGTCTTCTGGTTAAAATATTCCAGTAAGTGTAATCAGTGTAGTGGTTTAGGTAATGACTGATGGATTGTCAGGGTCTGTTTTCTGTCTTGGCTTCAGTGTTGACCTTTGTGTTTTGGTTTTTGGTGTCACGGTCTTTCCCTTTTTAGTTAACCATGTTAAGTATTATTGATTTAGTCCAGTTCAATGTTCATTTAGGTTTTGCCCTCAGATAATGTGACTTCCTGTTATATTATGGGGCCTGTTCCTTTGTATTTTTAGGTGTAACCCCTGCCCTTGTTAAACCTAGTTTCAGTTTCTAATGGCCACACATGCTCTTTATTTATTTAACAGCTCCCTCTGTATAAATACTCCTACTTTCTATCACTTTTTGCAAGATCCCCATCTAACCTATTTATTATCCCCGCTGTCGTGTTCTTCCCAGCCTTTGCCAGTTAGTCATACACCTTGCCCTGGATTTTGTTTATTAGTTTGGATTTAATACTTTGTTTACCCTGCTGTTGCATCGTCTTCAGATCCGCTTAATAAATCTTAATTCCTACATCCAACTGTCTCCTGCAGTCCTGCAGCTGAGTCCTTTCTCCTTGTTGTCTTGTATGGTGCATGAGAATGGATGACGTTGCAGCCACATGACTTGAACCTTGCAGTTATTGAGTTATATATGAACTCCTGTGTATACTAATGCACTCTAGAGTCAAATGTGAGGCCATCTGTCAGATGGCTAAAGCTTGGCAGAAAGTGGGTCATGCAACAGGACAATAATCACAAGCAGTAGCAAATCTAACTTTAGGAGAATTGTGGATAAACCGATGTCCCCAATGAACTGAAACAAAGTTGTAAAGAGAAGTGGGCCAGAGTGATAATGTTACACAGAAAACAATTACATTAAGAGTTACTGCTTATAACAAATAACTGTAATATCTCATGTATTACCGTTCATGACTGTATGATAGGGCTGGACAATTAATCGAATTTTAATCGTGATTTCAATTTAGCCTTTTCACAATTATAAAAACACTGTAATCGAAGAAAAACAATTAATCGTAAAGTGAACAGACTGGTGGAGTTATAGGAAGCAAACTGCAGGGAGTATAGAACAGGAATGCATGTAGACTTAGTTTTCATTTTTATTACTATTATTATTTTGAATAATATACTTATTTTACTCCTTTACTTGTTTCCAATTTATTTTCGGTTTAATTTTTAAAAAAGTTATATTTCAAGTTGAGTTATGTGGTTCAATAAACACTTTTTATAAAATCAATGAATAATCGTGTATAGTAATCGTGATTTCAATATCAGTCAAAATAATCGTGATTATAATTTTTTCCATAATCGTCCAGCCCTACTGTATGAAGGACTCCCTTTAGTCCTGTCATAAGGCCAGTCAATTACAACACACACAAACAAATAAAATATATACCCCCACAGTCCCGCTGGCCTGACGGAGAAGGGCAGATGTACATTTTGTACCGGCAAGAGAAGCAATCCATCACTCTTCTTTTGAGAAACCCTGAAAACCGCACAAGAATAAGTAGACAGACACACCCTGTAAACATGCAGCATGTATTCAGTAAGGCTTGCATGAAGAGATACAAGCAGAAGGTTCAGACAGAGCAAACTTACCACACTTGTTGGGGCACAGTCCTGAGGGAGGGAAGATAAATGATGTGAAACTTATGCACAGCACCGACTAGCACTAAGTGCCCTGCCTCATACAGGGCAGAGCACTCACTGTTATTCATGCTGATTACCATCACGGATGAAAGCGTCCAAGTGTTCCTCTAAGATCTGCCTGCCTTTCTCCATGATCTGAATGGCTTCATGTGTTACAGAGCCTTTAAAATGAAAGCAGGACTTGTTATTAAGTCTGGCAGACACTGAGTATAAAACATGGAAATCTTCAAGTTGTGATAAAAGGAAATAATTAAAACGAGTGTTTTGCCACATCCCTTTTTTCTAAGGTTGTACCATATTTTTCTATTCACTTGGAAAGCTCATGTAATCATTTTTTTTCCTACCAGTGGGCTTTGTTTTAAGGAATATATCAAATTCACTCTGATACTCGGTTCTGGCTCTGTACAGAGTGGTGGGATCTGGGCAGTGAGAAAAAGAGTCAGGAAACCTTGAGGCAATTTTTTTAGAGGCAAGCTGTGAAATACGGGTTGCATGAGCCCACCAATGACCCCTTTTCGCTCCTGGCTGGTCTCCCTGTAAGTCACATAGGCATGGTCACGAATCATTTTCATTTCAATTTGGTCATTCACAGTTGGAGCAGACAGGATGAAATCCTCATGCAGGAGTCTGATGGTGCGGTCACACTGCAGGCAGGTCCTTGCTGCAGAGACGCAGCAGAGCAGCAGCACCAGGATCAGCAGCATCTCCCCTCTGTTCTCTGAACCTCCTGATGAGTCACTTTGGCTCCTGTGATTTTTCACTCAGTGAACCTCCTAAAACAGAATTCCCACATAAAACATCTGCTACAGAACAAGGACCAAGATCATGGCATATGCAAGAATCATCACACTCCTACACTTTTATTGTTACTAGTGATACTGTACGAGTGCTTGTGTTTACCAATCACAAAAATGCATCAAGTACTATAATCCCAGTACTCTGTAAAAAAATGTAAACAGAAAAGTAATAATTAACGCAATTCATCAATATGTAAAAAA
This sequence comes from Atherinomorus stipes, assembly GCA_023101725.1. Classification (NCBI taxonomy): domain Eukaryota; kingdom Metazoa; phylum Chordata; class Actinopteri; order Atheriniformes; family Atherinidae; genus Atherinomorus; species Atherinomorus stipes. The sequence goes on from JALJCO010013178.1 coordinate 792,330, forward strand.
AACAAAAACAAAACACATCTATGCTCAGAAATGTTCATTTACTTTTCTAGCTGTTTGTTTCCAGTGCAAACTTTTTAAGGTATAGTTCTTCCATTGCAAAATGAGGGTGAGCTCCTTTTTCATGAAATAACTAGCAGTTGATATTTTGTTATATTTTCTGGGATCATTCCTGACCTTGTACCCCTGCAGGCCTCAGTAATCTATCAGGATGAAATGTTGCCACTAATGCTAATGGAAGGAACAATAAAGCATGTTTTCGGCTTCCACTTCTGCTTGAAAAGTCACCACTGAAAACAGAAAGCAGCTCCTCCCTACAGCTTATTGCTGGCACCCAGTGGTTGAAAAGCACCATAACAGTATTATCTGCTCTTTATGTTCTTACCTCTGTTTAATTTGGACAGTTGCGTGAGCAAGAGATAGCAAGCTGTCCACGCGTGGGCCGAGATGCTCTGCTTATAAACAGCAAGAGCAGTCTGTTCACCTTGGTTTTCAAATGTTTTTTTTTTTATTTTATTAAATAAAAGAAATAAAAAAAAAAAATGCATAGAAAATACACAAACCCTCTCTCCAAAACAACATTTTGTGAGTTAATTAAGCATAAAGAATTATTTACGAACAGAATTTGATATGTGAACCGTTTCTACTGGTAACAGTTACCCAAGAGAACATATATTTAAAATATCGGTAACAAGTTACACTAGTGTCACATTATTTAATGTAAACCTTAGTTTATGTATCTCACCTCTGCCTCGTGGAGTTGACAATGTTTACAGAAAACTAATTTAAAAGCTTTCGTAAACATGATGTCGGATACACATTGTTATCGTACTACATTTCCCAGAAACCCCTAAAACGATGTAACACGTGATTGACAGGCAGATGGACGAATCCACTTTGACCACAGAACTTCGAATCCGTTTGCACCTGCGCAGGAATTATAATGTACGCATATTGACCTCAGCGACTCAGACGCGGAGATAAGGTAACTCTCTTTTCTCTGTAAAGAACGCTAATAACGGTACTTTGAATATAGTTGCATCAATAGACAACTTGTACCTGTTTTTAATTAGCATTACCAGCATTTCCCTCTTACTGTGAATATGGCCGTGACAAGCTTGTAATGTGTACGCTGAAGCCAAACCCACGGTGGTACAACCGGTTGGATCTCTGGTGTTTCATCACAGCGTCAACACAGAAGTCGATAGATATTGACCAGGAACACATAATGTTTTATTGATTGCATATCAGCTTGCTGTTGTGGGGAGTTAAAAACACAACAAAACAAAAAAAATCAAGCAACTGGATGCGCAGGTCCTGTTCTACACCAAAGTATGATACCTCTGTTTTGAAGTTTTTCCTCGTTTAGATATGCTATTTAATGTGATAACACGACTACATGGAAAAATATCTGTATGGAAATGGACAAGGTTTGTGCACTGGGTGAATGCATTTAGCAGAAAAATAAAAGGGGGTATAAATAAAAACATCTCCTGAGGGGCAGATGTGGGTAAATAAAGCCAGCTTGTACTGTATAAGTTATGGTGCATTACCACCAAATACCAAATCCTATCAGAAGAAAAAAAAAAAAATAACAAGAACAATAAACAGAAACATAATGATTTCTGTTGAGAGGTTGAGATAAGCTTTGCTCTGGATGGCAGCAGTTTACTGAAAATGTAAAGCATGGGGCAGTACAGCTAAACATTATTTACTCATGTCTAAGGTGCTCTTAACTGTATCATGCTGACTTGGTGTCTGCACTTTGTCTGTCTTTATGGTTTTGTTGGCCCTGTTATATTGGTGCATGAGTAGCTACCTGCCATTTACCAGATTAAAGCTCCTTGGCTCACTATCCAGTGGACACATTTGTTGTATGGCACATTAAACGCTGTACAGCTGGTGCACACATTACATGTGTACTGAAGCATAGTCTGATGTGCAGAACTACATGAATGAACTTGCTTGCAGGTATATGTAGAATTGTCTGTAAATTATGTCTTTTTCTTGACACCCTATGATGGTTTTGCTCTTTGAACTATACTTTAACTAAATATTGATGTCTGTCTCTCTCTTAGGTGTGGACATATCAGCTTCATTCAAATATGGAGACATTACTAAAGATTTCCAGGTAGACATTAGACTCTCCTTCACCTCCACTGCTACTCTTTCACCAGCACAGACGGCAAGATAACACCGGCTGCCAGTTCTCCTCCAAAGTTTGCACCTCACTGAGAGTCATCATCATGTATCAGATTGTCCCTGGAGAGCAGCAGATGTCTGAAGGAGCTCGTGGCTCCCCGCTTAAGAAGAAATTTGCAAATGAAGGCCGGCCGCTGATGATGGCAGGCATGCTAGGCTGTGTGCTGGTCCTGGCTGCTGTGGTCTCCTGGTGCTACTACTCAGTGTCTCTCCGTAAAGCCCAGTTGTTGAAGACTGAGTTACTAGACCTGAATAAGGACGGTTTCATTATACGTAACCAGACAGGGGCTGTCATCTTCACCATGGCCTTCAGGTGGGTTTGCCGGGCGAGATATATTCATTGCTGTTTAGTTTGCTGATCTTTGCTTTGACCATCTTTTTGTCTGTGGGAACAAAAAGAGAAGAAAGATTAAAAGCCCAAAACTCAGTTTGAATAAGCAGCAGTCAGGATTTGTATTGGACTGGTGAGCAATGTAGCATTAGATATGTTTAATGGAACAAAACATGCAAAGATGCTCATCAGGTGTCTCACGTGGTCTACTTAGCCACTTCCTGCTGCATGAAGTAGAGTGGATATACAGAATACATACACAAATATTATTTCCTACACTGAGAAGTGAAAATAAAAATGTAGGAATTTCTATGAACTGTAATCCACATTAAGATGCTCCTGAAATGAATGAGACCATTGTGAAGCTTATCTTGACTTTCAGTACCCTTTTGTTGTATAAATAACTTTGTTGGCCTTAGCACAGTTGTTCCTCTGTGTGCTGACCTATACTAAGAGCCCGTCTGTCTGCAGTTTATGGATGGAAAACTAGTCAAGACAGACACGTGATAACACCCTGAGGGAAACCTGATTTTGACTGTCCATTATCAGCAGAGCTCCTAAAGACAGAAATAGCCAAAGCCAAGTCCCTCCACTTGTAGAGAAATATAATAATTTATATGAATCATCAAAAAGGTTTTCAGTTTTTATTGTATCACCAAAACAAGCTTGTTATATTATTAGCAATACATAATTATGACTTGGAGTAAGCTTGCTTTGTGCTTTTATTAACTTGCTCCTTTTTGTGTTCTGTCTCTCTGTCCACTCATTGTCCTAGGTCTGGCATGCTGGATCTGGACTCCTGTACAAAGAGGGAAATATTTTTGAGCTGCACTCAATCATACCATGGCAAGCTCAACTTCTTCATTGAGACAGTCCGACTAAAAGACACTGTTATGTGTTACCGCGTCCGCTGGGAGGAACTTCAAAATAAGGAGTCAGTAGAGCATGCAATGGCCTATAATAACTCTCACTGGTATGGAGGGGCAGAAACAGCAGTGCAGTACTGGCCTATAAGGATCCAAGGCGAAGAGGAGCCACAGCCTTTCATCACCAGCGATGTCTACTCCAGCCGAAAGGCTTTTGGGGGAATCCTTGAGCGATATTGGCTGTCAGCAAATGCAACAGCAATTAAGATTAATGACTCGGTACCGTTTCATTTAGGTTGGTCGGAGAAGAACAGAACCCTGAGGTTTCAGGCCCGATACGAGAATTCTCCTTTCAGACCGTCAGCAGGACAGCAGGCCTTTCCTCAGCTCAGCTACAGAGTCTGCGTGGGGTCAGATGTTACTTCCATTCACAAATACATGGTGAGTGGAGACATGCAGCATACCTAAAAGCTCCTTGTTTTTAGTCTGCAGAATTTAATCTCTATCACATAGAAAACTTTTAGGACACTCAGGTATATGAGACCAACTATCCTGCAAATCACGTGATGCCACAAATCTCAACTACTGTATAATGGCCCCCACTGATCAAATAACACACAATCACATTTTGTCCTGTCCTATTAGTCATGGAGTGCCATCAAAACTAGTTTACTGGGTATTCAGTTCTCTTCATAATACCCCTGTCTATGTTCTTGCTGTATATTACGGGGTTTATGACATACTTTGTATCTGACACATTTGGAGTTAAGCGCGTCATACATAGCACATAATAATTGAGTTATTCAAGTCAGCTGCTAAACTGGAAATGAATGGGTATTCAAAGCTGCTTTGATGCCACAAGTCTTATCTCCCTCTAAAGCAGTGGTTCCCAAACATTTTCTGCAGGGCCCCCTTTTCACTGGCCATTAGTATCCCAGTTTGGGAACCACTGCTTTAAAGTGTGGTGTTGAAAGAGCAAGGTTGATACTCCAGAATTTAATGTAATTGAATATAATTGCTCACTTTCAGACAAGAAAAATATCACCCATACTGTTGGTTTGACTGGAAGCAGTTGGATCTACAGTAACTGGTTCATATGATATGTACTTAACAAAGCCCACCTATCAGGACAGCTTAATTTATTTAAGTAGCATGCTCTGGCTTGTTTGTGTTATTTGCATGGAAAGCAATTATAAAAAGTTAGATTATGTGTTAGACTATTTCTTGGCAGGGAAAGGTGACATTCCCATGAGATTTAAAAACTTGTGATCTCTGGACATAATCTGTATTTTGCTTCTCTGAAGTCCAGCAAACATGCATCCCAATGTTTTAGCACTTTGCTGCCACCTAGTGGCAGTACAAACAGTACTTCTATCAAGACTGACATTGGTTGAAATTGCAATGTAACGCACTCTCGTCACAGAATTAGACATTTCACAGCTTGACTTTAGTCCTTCTCCAGCTGTCATGGGGTCAGTTTTGATCAATGAAATCAGGTGTAACACAGTAAGCTTTTACTTTTGAGCCTTCATTAATCATTTGGTGATTTTTCTCAAGATAACGAGATAAGCAGTCCTGTTATCAGGAGAACAGTCCCTGTAATTTTGAGGTAACCAGAAAATTAGCTCTATATCTTCAGTTGACGATTATAAATATGGCCACTCTGGCTTCCGTAGCTTTATGTTGGAGTAAAATTGTTAAATCATTAAGACCTCCCAGTGCAACTTTTTTAACTGTTTTTTGTCCATTTATTTTTCACTGTCAATTTTTTTTTTTTGTTATGGAATTTATTGTTGTTCCCCAAAGTTGGCTCATCCTGGCTTGAACGAACTTTCAGCCGTTGAGTATTTGACCAACACATGGCATCAGCTTTGACTTTGTGCTTCTAAGGTTTTGGAGAACAGCAAATGGCTGAAAACAATGCAAATGGCTACCTCCATGAAGGCAACAGCTTTTAGTTCTCCCACTGTCAATCATCACTCCTAAGCTAATTTGCTACTTGAAGAAAGCCAAAATTGTCAAACTGATCCTTTACACAACAGGAATCACCCATCAAGCATTTCTTGTGCAGGCTTCAATGAAATTAACAAACTGTTGTTTTTTTTATGTACGTGTGTTTTGTTAAGGTGCGGCGATATTTCCCTAAGCCCATCAAAGTCCCATCTCCTGAAGTGTTCAAACAACCAGTGTGGTCCACATGGGCTCTCCACAAGACGGCTATAACTCAGGAGAAGCTGCTGCAGTTTGCCTCTGACATCACTAAGCATGGTTTCACGTGTTCCCATCTGGAGCTGGATGATCGCTACACTACTGATTATGGAGAGTTTGACTTTGACCCGCAGAAATTCCCCAATGCCAGCGGCATGTTTGAGAAACTCAGAGAGGACGGGTTTCATGTGACGCTGTGGACGCATCCTTTCATCAACTATGACTCCATTAACTTTGGAGCAGCTGTGGAGAAAGGGCTGTTTGTCCGGGAGCCGAGTGGTGAGCTGCCCGCTCTGGTTCGGTGGTGGAATGGGATTGGAGGAATCTTAGACTTCACCAATGAAGAAGCCCGGGAGTGGTACCTGTCACACTTGCTCATGCTCAAAACTCGCTATGATGTTACTTCCTTCAAGTTTGATGCAGGAGAGACAAGCTACCTCCCCCGTCAGTTTAGCACCCTGGTCCCGCTGTCTGACCCCGCCTCCTTCACTCGGCGCTACACAGAGATGGCCATACCATTCAGCGAGCGTGCTGAGCTGCGTGTGGGTTACCAGAGTCAGGATATCTCCTGCTTTTTCAGGATTATTGACAGAGACTCCGTGTGGGGATACGAGCTTGGCCTTAAGTCCATCATCCCCACTGTTCTGACCATTAGCATTCTGGGCTACCAGTTTGTCTTACCTGATATGATAGGAGGAAATGCATACCCCAACCACACTTCAGGTAGGTGACTCCATATAATACAGTTACCTTCACCTCCAGAAAGTTTTAGAGCTGAAAGTTGTCTCTCTTAATGGTTTTTAATGTGTTTCAGTCTACAGTAGGGATGCACGATATAATCGGCCCCCTATCGGCATCGGCCTTAAAACTGAGGATTGGACATCGGCTACCCCACCGATATATATATTTTTTTAAACTGAGGATTGGACATCGGCTACCCCACCGATATTTAACAGATATTTAACGATCAGGCTGCAGTTTCTAAAGTCTAAAAAAAAACCAACAACTTCTTCTTCTTCAAAAACTTCATTTTTACAGACTTAAAAACGTCTAAAGACAGTTTCTTTTAGGACGTTCTGTGTGAACAGAGTTTATACACAGTCATTTGTGTAAACAAATATTAGGGCTGGGAAAAAATATCGATACACTGAAATATCGCGATATTTTCATATGCATTTGAAAACACGATATTGATCTATTTACCTATGAAATCTCTTGAGAATTCATCGTTCTCTTACGAAATCTTGCATGATTTCATATGAAAATATTGCAATATTTTATTGTATCAGTATTTTTCCCACCCATACCAAATATCTCCTGTTTTTGGGTATTGTTTTTTTTTTTTCTCAAGGAGAACAAAATCCAGATGGTTCTAGGATATAACGCAAATATCCTATCAGTGTTGTTTGAACAACTGTCATTAAGTTTGACTTGTTATACATAACACAAGTTGAGGTATTTTTCTAATTTTGCAGAAGGAATGAATATTACATAATTTATTTTTCAGCTTTAATATCGATATCTGTTTTTGGCCACTAGGAATGTAACCATTACTGGTAAAATGGTTAACCGTGATAAAATTACCAACCCTGTCCAGGGTGTACCCCGCCTCTTGCCTGATAATAGCTGGGATAGGTTCCAGCAACCCCCTCGACCCTGAACTGGATAAGCGGTACAGAAAATGACTGATGACTGAAAATTACCAACGATTAGAAATACCATTTAAAAATTTAATTATCTTTAAAACCGTGACTGATTACTGCACTTTGAAAAACTCCCAGTGATGCTGCTCATTGGCTGGAAAAGCAGTCCCAGTTTACAATGTCTAATTGATGAAAACATGGCGGAAGGCAACAAAGGCACCCACCTGGTTATCTCTCTTGAGAGTTTTCCCCCTTAAAAAGAACAAAACAGACATTTAGACCCATTTTGGATATTTTTAAAGATGCTGGGGGTCATTTCTTTAATCCCGCGATTATAGTAATAACCTTGATCATTTGGGTCACAATAACCGAGATATGAAATTTTCATATCGTTACATCCCCATCGGCCACATGAGTTATAAAATATCGGCATGTCGGATATTGGCCAAAATTCCAATATCGTGCATCCCTAGTCTACAGTCTAACATCTTTGTTGTATTTTAGGTGGGATAAATGGAACAAATGGTCTTCCAGACAGAGAGCTATACATCAGATGGTTGGAGCTGTCTGCGTTTATGCCGGCCATGCAGTTCTCTATTCCACCATGGGCCTATGACGATGAGGTCAGCTCAACAAACACAAAATGTTTACAGTTAGAAAAACAAACAAATACCTGCATTCCACAGGGTGTTATGATTTAGGTTTATATGTTTGTAAATTCTGTTAATAGAGAGGTTTGTATTTGGTGTGATATTTGCACTTATTTAGCAAAGCAATCATCTTTTTTGCATGGAATCAGTGCAAATCTCTATAATGCAAACTTATGTGAAAAGAAAACACATCAAAATGTTGACTGAAAAAAGCAAAAGTAATGTAGACAGATGTTGAAATATAATACAAGAAAAAAGTCAAATTTTGAAATGAATAAAAGATTAAAGAAAAACATGATGTAGACATGAATCCTTTAAGGGACTTGAGGCAAGATTAAGAAACGAAACTCGCGACTGCCGCGATTGGCGCTTCAGGTAACTACAGCCACGAGCCAACCCATCACGGGAGCGTGCACAAACTGAAGCTATGATGCTGTTAACTCACCTTTCTCTCCGTAGTTACACTTTTTAGTGTCTTTCAGTTGATCTGGATCGTTTGCTGACGGCAGAATAATCCATAACAATCGCTTACAGTGTTTGAATTTACCGCGACCGGCTTCGTCCTATATCAAAACAGCGGATGTAGCGTCATGTAACGTCACGTCCGCATGGCAGAGCTGGAAAACTATAATGTTGTTTACTAAGCTTTTTCTTCGTAGTTACAATTTTTAGTGGTCTTTCAGTTGATCTAGATCGTATTCTGACGGCAGAATAATCCATAACTATCGCTTACGGTGTTTTTATTTAACGTGACCGTCTTTTCCTCCATCAAAACTGCGGATGTAGTGTCATTTGACGTCACGTCTGCAGGGCAGCGCGGAAATTCGGACACCAAATTGCAGCGCATTTTGCAGCACACAGCCTGTTCAAGGCAATGGAGAGAAACATGGGTGGAAACGTTATTTTTGGTATTTAGCGCTTCATCACCCATTAGTATGAAAAAAAGGGACACTCATGCTTGGTTTTTTTCAAATTCCTGCCTCAAGTCCCTTTAAATAATATTTTGCAAATTGCTTTATTTTTTCAGTGCCCTTCATTATACTAAACACAAGAGGGCAGTGAAGTGAAACATTTCTTTAAATTGTGGAGTTCTTTCCATACATGAAGCTGTCAATTTTTTGGTTTGTTTTTTAAAGTTTTTTTTTTTACATTTGTTTCATCCTTTCTAATATTCATGACCCATTTTGCAATCACTTTAATTAGGTCCCCCCATCCCTACAGGAGACAAAGAAAACACATTTACAATAACTATAGATTTATTCATAAAACCTTTCAAATTGGGCTAGAATTGAATATTGATTGAAAAATATGCAGTTAACAGCTGGTGATAAGTTAGTTATATCTGTACTCTTCCCTTTAACATGCTTTTCTGCCACAAGTTATTAAGAAAATGTTATGGGCCTTTTCCATTGCAGCTGAACAGGGCACGGTACAGCACAGGACAGCACCAGTAGTTGAGTTGTAAAAAGGTTTCAGGGGGGATGGAAAAACTCATTGGAGATTCTCTTTAATCTGCCTTGAACGTACGAATCTTAGCTGACATCTTCACTTATTTTTGTTGCCTGATGAGTGCAATTGGTGAGAACAATATAACCGCATGAAGCGGGGGAAGATGGGATTTTTAAACTGGGGGAGACCAAATGATTTCAACTCAATGGGGATTATCACACTTCCGTGTTCCGAACTTCCTGTTTAATACACTTAGAGGGCCCACTTCCGGCCCAGTTCAATGTCCCTGCTTTACTTCGTAGATAACGTGAATAAACGCCAACCCTACTGAAATTTTCACGGATTCCAGACTGAAGTGATACTAAGGAAGAAGTGGATCAAAGCGATCGATTCGCCGCGGTGAAGGGCCGAACTTTATAATAAAACACACGTTTGTTTGTCGCCGGTGGGGCACAACACCGGCACTTCACAGCATGCTAGCATTAGCCAGCTAGCGTTTACTGACGTGCTTAACATTGTACGTCTTAAAACACACAAACATCTGAAAATCGGGTCTGTACCCCCCTGTTTCCAGTGGAACAACTGGGGACTGCCAAGAAAGGAGACGCTTTCAGATGCTTGTGTGTTTTCAGCCGCACAAAGTTAGGCACGTTATCGAGCTGGCTAATGCTAACCTGCTAACACGACTGCGCAGTCTGCCGGCCACAAACAAACGTGTCGTTTTATTATAAAGTTCGGTCCTTCACCGCAGCGAATCGGTCGTTTTGATCCACTTGTTCCTTAGCATCACTTCAGTCTGAAATGAAAACTTGGCATTGGCGTTTATCCGATTAACAAAGTTTAACAGAGTAGTAGCTGGCGGACTACTGTTAGCAGGCTAGCATTAGCCAGCTTGATGAAGTGCCTAACTTTGTGCGGCTGAAAACACACAAGCATCTGAAAGTGTCTCCTTTCTTGGCAGTCCCCAGTTGTTCCACTGGAAACCGGGAGGTACAGACCCGATTTTCAGATGTTTGTGTGTTTTAAGACGCACAATGTTAAGCACGTCAGTAAACGCTAGCTGGCTAATGCTAGCATGCTGTGAAGTGCCGGTGTTGTGCCCCACCGGCAACAAACAAACGTGTGTTTTATTATAAAGTTCGGCCCTTCACCTTGGCGAATCGATCGCTTTGTTCCACTTCTTCCTTAGTATCACTTCAGTCTAGAATGAAAACTTGAGTATGTTTGGAGTTTATCCGATTTAAACAGTATAACAGAGCAGGAACGGCTGTCGTTAACATGGCCCGGAAGAGGAAGTGCCCAAAATCCGGGAACTTCCAGTAAGCGTGATAATCCCCTATAAGTTATTTTTGTGTAATTTGGGCTAAAATTGGCAAGCAGTTTGCGATAATCTATGAGCCAAAGGATTTGACTAAAAAGCCACAAGAGAACTCTTAAGCTAAAATCATTGATTAACAATAAACATTGTTAAACAAAGACCTGATCAATACTAGCCATGCGTGACGGAACTGGTATTTGTCTGGAATGCCAGTTACCCACCAGAACTTCATGCTTTATGAAAAATATGTTTCATTTAACAGCTTCTGTGTTCACCATCCCAGTTTCAGCTTTTCTTGGCTAGATATTGTGATTGGGGAAAAAATTGCTGCTTTGCAGGAGAGACCCTAGGCTGCTTCCAAACCACTTTCACTTCTTATTTTGACACGAGCTACCCCTTCCAGTTCAGATTTGGAGAAGTTGGAAATCACAGTTTTAAGCTTTTCTCGTGGAGATATTTCAATTGGGGAATGTAAGCTATTGCTTCACAGGGGAGACCACAAGCTGCTTCCAAACCACTTTTCCCTCTTATTTTAGAAATCAACTACCTCCTACTGTTGGAATTTTTTAAATAGGACGTGTAGAAGTAGAGTTATGAGCTTTGCGTTTAGCGGAGCTCAGGCAGATATTTGCCCGGTTTGCAAGCGATCATGCCTACAGAATAATTCTTCATCTAAAACTTTGATACTGTATGAGCAGTTTGTGTCACCTTGTTTCATTTGGTTTTACCCTTCACTGCTCGATGACACGGTAAATGCTGGGAGCTGTACATGCGCTGTTAAAAAATTGTAATATCAGTTTTGTAATATTTCACAGTTTTGTCATGTTTTTTAATGCAGAATAATTTGGACAATGTAATAGTCTCACAAAATGTAACATGAAAAAACCTGTAATTGTAAAACCCATAAAATTACCATCTTTCTCAAACTGCAGTTGAGTTTGATGGGTATATAATCATTCAATCAAAAAGCATGGGCCGTTCCAAGATAATGGACGGGTTTTTTCAGTCCTGTCTGTTCCACTGGTGACTATATTTTTTAATTTTTGTGTCAGAACATTCAATTAATTGGCTGCAACCAATGTGTGAAGAAGATTTTAAGTAGGGCTATGCAAATCTAAATTTGATCGTGATTTTAATTTTCGTGTTAAACAATCTCCAAACTCATTTAATCGAGTTGAAACTTTTTTTTTTTTTCCACATATTTCTTGGCAAAATTTTTAAAAGTTATTCTGAGGTTATCCAATTAACAAAAATTTTAAATTTGGAATATTATAGTATTGCACTAATTCTCATCAAAGTTTATTTGGGGAATTTTTTTAAATATAAATATGTAGATTTATACAAGATTAACATTATTTTTCAAAGAGAAATTGCAGAAAAGCTGGATCGTTCATTTTGAATATATTTTGATTATTTTTTTGCATTAATTTAACATTGAAAGTATATATTTGTTTGACTCGTTTAATGTTTTATTGCAAAACAGCTGTAAGGTACATCTTTGTAGCCTATGTTTATTTTCAGTGCTAGAAACCTAAGAAAGAAACGCTAAATTTATGCATCGTATAACTAGAAAATAATCATTTGAATAATCGTGATTTCAATATTGGCTAAAATAATGGTGATAATGATTTTTTCCATAATTGAGCAGCCCTGATTTTAAGCAATATAGTAAAAAAAAAAAATACTCCTGGAATACTTCATCCACCTTGCCTTTAAACGCCTGCTTAGCTCTAGCTCTAAGTCTGAAAGAGACTTAAGTCAGATGTGTTTCCGCAGTGAATCTTCAAATATCTGCAGGATGCAGTTTGAGACCCCCGCTATTTGATACCTTGATTTTTTTTCTTGGTACAACAGCTTATTAGGACTGATAAACACCTGTACACATGATCCAATGTTTTCAAACGGAGAAAGTGGTGGCGCCCGACTCCGTCGGACTAGTATTTGTACATTTTTGCATTGGCAATGTTCAGTGTGGACCTTACACACTACAGGGGCTTCTACATATGTTTATAATGAAACTTGGCCGTTTAGAAACTCTGGGCAGATCTCATCTACCCCCGGGGCCCTGCCACCGAAGAGCTTTTGAACTACCTCAGCCCCAGTGACAGAAGAGTCCACCCCTGAGTCCCTAAACTTTGCTTCCTCCTCTGAAGACGTGTTGGTGGGATTGAGGAGGTCTTCAAAGTATTCTTTCCACCAACCCACAACGTCCTGAGTTGAGGTCAGCAGCCCACCATCCCCATTGTACATAGTGTTGACGGTGCACTGCTTCCCCCCTGAGCCGCTGGATGATGGACCAGAATCACCTCAAAGCTGTCCGCAAGTTGTTCTCCATGGCCTCACCAAACTCCTCCCTTGTCCGAGTTTTTGCCTCAAGCCTAATTTATAGTCTTCCGTAAAGTGCTCTACATAGGTTACGGAGAGCCCTCTACGTCAACGGACAGCCTGTCCGTCACCCCATCAAGGGACGACAGAGATGCCAAGTGCTGTGATTGGTCTATTACAACATAAACACTAGCAGCGCCTTTTTAAACCAGCGAGCCTACAAAACGCAGATATGAGTTCAACCGAAGAACGTTTGGCCGAAGAAGTGAGGAAATACCCAAATCTCCCAATCATCTTTATTTTTGCATCGAAAGTATCTCTATTTCAATGTTATTGAAATAGAGATAACATTGATGATAGTATGTCTTTAGCAGAGTCTTTAGCACAACACTCTAAAAAATTAATCAATAACTGTTACTTCCAACTGCGAAACATCTCTATAGTGAGGCATATTGTTTCACAACTCTGATGCAAGGCTTCTGACCCGCGCAAACAGGAGAGCCCATATCACTCCCATTCTGAAGTCCTTGCACTGGCTCCCTGTTGTTTTTAGGATACATTTTAAAATCCTGGTCCTGACTTTTAGGGCCCTTCATGGTCAGGCGCCTGACTACATTGCTGGCCAGAAATTGTTGATGGTCCCTCGGACCTGCTATAAAACTAGAGGAGACCGGTCTTTTATAGCGGTGGCGCCCTGTCTCTGGAATGAGCTCCTCTGTCCCTTCGCTCTTTGGACTCTGTGGACACTTTTAAAAAGCAACTAAAGACTCTGTTGTTTGCACAGGCTTTTTAGGGCACACAGTTCCCCTGCACATTCTGCTTATTTATTTATTGTTTGATTTTTATCTGATTTTCTTGTGTGTATTATGTGAAGCACTTTGTGACACCTGTCTGTGAAAAGCGCTATACAAATAAAAGTTACTTACTTATTCAGCTGCAGCAACCACAACAGTGGAAGCAAAATATCCACTGAGGTTACCGACCATCAGCATCATATCAGTAGGCCAGTCTTGCATAGTGACCCCTACTGATCGGACGGGAAATTGCACTGTGTATCCAGCACCATGTCAGAGAACTACTGTATGGTGGCTGGAGGGTTCTCCGTCGTTACACAGTTGGATAACGCATTACACAGTCGGAGAAGTATACTGTAGCTTTTAGCGACCACCAGAGCTGTGCTCCGCTTAGCCTGCCGATACATGTCAGCAGCCTCAGGAGTCCCACGGGCCGGGAAGGCCTGGTCGGACTCCCTCAGCTTGACGGCATCCCTCCTTTGGGCCTGCCAAGTCTGACCGCCATCCTCCCCCACAACCTGAACCCACTCACCACCAGGTGGTGATCGGTGGACAGTTCCGCCCTTCTCTTCACCTGACTGTCCAGGATAAGGGGCTGCAATTCTGATGACACTATTACGAAGTCTATCATCGAGCTGCGGCCTAAGGTGTCCTGATGTGTACATGTGGACACTCTTATGCTTGAACATGGTTTTCGTTATGGACAATCCATGACGAACACAGATGTCCAGCAACAAAACACCACTCGGGTTCAGATCAGGGGGGCCATTCCTCCCAATCACGCCCCTCCAGGTCTCACTGTCATTATCCACATGAGCATTGAAGACCCCCAGCAGTCCACGGAAGGAGTGCTTTCAAACACGCCGTCCAAGGACTCAAGAAAGAGTGGGTACTCTGAACTGCTGTTTGGTGCATAGGCACAAACAACAGTCAGGACCCGTGCCCCCACCCAGAGGCAGAGGGAGGCTACCCTTTCGTCCACCAGGATAAACCCCAACGTACAGGCGCCGAGCCGGGGGGGGGGGGCAATGAGTACGCCCACACCTGCCTGGCGCCTCTCACCGGGAGCAACTCCAGAGTAGAACAAGGTCCAGTCCCTCTCGAGGATGGTGTTTCCAGAACCCGAGCTGCGCGTCGAAGTGAGTCCAACTATATCTAGTTGGAACCGCACAGCCTCGCGCACCAGCTCAGGCTCCTTTCCAATCAGAGAGGTGACATGCCACGTCCCTAGACCTAGCTCTGCAGCCGGGGGTCGGACCGCCAGGATCTCCCCCGTTGCCGCCCAACTCACACTGCACCCGACCCCTATCCCAGAGGAAAATAATTTTGGAAAAAAGATCTCATAAAGGTCTCATTTACTTCTCCTAGACCAGGGGTCGGCAACCCAAAATGTTCAAAGAGCCATATTGGACCAAAAAACCGAAAAACAAATCGCTGGAGCCGCAAAAATGTAAAAATCTTAAATAAGCCGGTCGGCAACCTGTTTCAGCCAAACAGCCTTTTAGACCCGTTTCCTGCAATAAAGAAAACACTGGAGCATCAACTGACTTTTAACATTGATAATTAAATAAAACAACGTAATGGTTGCATTTGACATAAAAACGAGAAAACGAAACACCTGCATCAGAAAAAACATTAAACTAAAAAAAAAGAAAAGCGGGGTGAAGGTCACTTTTTAAAAAAACAACATTCGGTTTTATGGGATGGAAAAAGACGCAGCTTTAATCTACCAGCAGCAAACCAAACACGCTGTCCTGTCTGTGCCGTCAACCTTTACTGGGGTGCAGTAAGGTCTACGAAAATGAATTATTGTTTCACAAAATATGAACATAGCTACGCAAAATAATCTGGCAGCAGTGAAAACAAATGAATCTGCCCACGCAGCGCTGACATGCTCCGTGCATCAGACACTTTTCTTCTCTATCGTCGGCCTACTGGCTGGAGAAGTGATCAAAGCGCAGCATGAAGGGTCGGAGTGGAAAATGCTTTTGCTCGTTTATTATTCACTTTAAATGCCAGAACTGCAGCAACAGAGACGCTCCGCTGTGAGGCGTTCGGGGACAGTGCGCCAGGAGGAAAGTTCAGCGCTCCGCGGCCGTCCACACTCAGTGATATTCTTTGTGTATTAATTCCGTTTAATGTTTAATTCCGGATTGCTGATTCAATAGGGCTGTATCAAGCTATGCTGCACAATAGCGGCACGTGAGCATGAAGTGCAGTTATTAACACTGATTGGCTGCGTAAAGGTGGACAGTTACTCAGCGTTTAGTTACCTGCTTGTTGCACCTGGCACTCAATGGGCTGCTTTGCAAAATGGTAAAATATAAATTATGACTTTATTTTAATAGTTAAGTTGGATTTTATTTCACGTGCTGCATTTGCAGTGCTCGGAGAACTCGGGAAAAGTGCGCAACTGTACATGAATCCCCAGAGGGATCATCATAACTAAATTTAGAATAAGATAAGAAACTTTATTGTCTCTCAAGGGGACATTTGTCTTGGTCTTTTAGAGTCACATTATTGAAGTGAACCAACCAAAATACAATACACTTTAGTAGAATAGTCATTAATTCATTTTCCAATGCGGAGCCGCAACAGAGGGACTAAAGAGCCGCATGCGGCTCCGGAGCCGCGGGTTGCCGACCCCTGTCCTAGACAAATGCGAGATCCAGGTGAGAGCTAAATGAGACTCCAACACTGTATCTCTCCATAAGGATGTTTGGTCTGCGCTTTGTCTGGTTCCTCCCCTAGTAACCTGTTTGCCATGGGTGACCCTACCAGGGGCATAATCTAGCCCCCGACAACATAGCCCCTAGGATCTTCAGAACACGCAAACCCCTCCACCACGATAAGGTGGCAGCCCAGGGAGGGGATTTTTTTTTTTAAATTTTTTTTTTTTTATGTTTTTTTTTTTTTAAGTTTTTTTTTTTTATTTTAATTTTTTTAAATGATTTTTTATAGAGATTTTTTTTTAAAATGAGTTTTTAATTAGTTATATTTATTTTATGTTCTTCTGTATATTGGGTATGTTGTGTTTGTTCGCCTTGGGCCAGGTGTTTCTTCTCATGTATTCTTCTTTTTGTGCCGACAAAGTTCTTCTGGTTTTGGCTCGGCAAAGAGTGAACATCTGCTATTTTAAAGAAACAGGACCTCAGGATACAAGTCCTGTTCTTCGATGAAGTCCTGGGTTACTTCAGGTTCACAGATTTCCACAATGAATTCTTCGTTCTTATTTTTGTATGGTTGTTCTTTCTTAGTGGTTTGTCTTACTGGTGTCTCGTAGACCTCCTGTGGTTGATTTATCAAGTTCATAAACAGCTTTACGGGACTGCTTATCACAACTGCGCATCTCAGGATAAGTCCACCCATGAAACGGAGCCCTATGCTGGGTATTTTAAACCAGCTATTTGATACAGGCAATTCTGTGACACATTCCTCCACTAATAAAGAGCATTCTTCTGGATCAGGCTCAATAACTGAAGAAGTGATGTTATCTGAATTAACAGAGCTCTCAGGAAAGATATCTGATTCCTCAGCAACTTCCTGGATTTCTTCAGGTTGACTCCTTTCAACAGTGGATTTGAGGCTCTTTGTATTTTTGCTTCGCTTTTTCTTTGTGATTTCTCTTGCTGATTTCTCAGAAATCTGTTGTGGTTCTGAGACCAGTTCAGTCACACAGTCCTCTACTAATTTAGAGCTTTCTTCTGGTTCAGGCTCAATAACTGAGGAAGTGATGTTATCTGAAATAACAGAACTCTCAAGAAAGATTTCTGTCTCTTCAACTTCTTCAGGTTGACTCCTTTCCACAATGGATTTTAAGCTCTTCTTCTCTTTGCCTCGCTTTTTCTTAGTGGTTTCGGATACTGGTTTCTCAGAAATCTCCTGTGGTTCTAGGACCATTTCTGTGATATGTTCTTCTGATTCAGAGGGTGTTTCTGGTTCTGGCTCCATAACTAAGTATGTGACTTTATCTGAATTAACAGAGCTCTCAGGAAGGAGTTCTGTTTCTTCTGTAGGTTCCTGGATGACTTGAGGTGCAGTAATTTCAGCAGCAGATTCAAGTAGTTCCTTATTTTCTCCAAGAACCTCCTGTGGTTCTTGGACCAGTTCTGTCATACGTCCCTCCACAGATTCAGAGGGTGTTCCTGGTTCTGGCTCCATAAGCGAGGAAGCCAAGTTATCCAAATCAACAGAGCTCTCAGGAAAGATTTCTGTTTCTTCAACAACTTGTTGGATTTCTTGAGGTTGACTAGTTTCCACAGTGGAATTTAAGCTCCTCTTGTCTTTGCGTCGCTTTTTCTTTGTGGTTTCTCTGACCGGTTTCTCAAAGACCTCCTGTGATTCAGGGGTCAGTTCTGTCATACGTTCCTCCACAGATTCAGAGGGTGTTCCTGGTTCTGGGTCTGTAAGCGATGAAGTCAAATGATCTGAATTAACAGAGCTCTCAGAAAAGATTTCTGTTTCTCCAACAGCGTGGATTTCTTCAGGTTGACTGATTTCCACAGTGGATTTTAAGCTCATCTTGTCTTTACGTCGTCTTTTCTTCATGGTTTCTCTGACTGGTTTCTCAGAGACCTCCTGTGGTTCTGGGATCAGTTCTGTCATACTTTCCTCCACAGATTCAGAGGGTGTTACTGGTTCTGGCTCCATATTTGAGGACATGACGTTATCTGAATTAACAGAGCTCTCAGGAAGGAGTTCTGTTTCTTTTGTAGGTTCCTGGATGACTTGAGGTGCAGTAATTTGAGCAGCAGATTCAAGTAGTTCCTTATTTTCTCCAAGAACATCCTGTGGTTCTGGGACCAGTTCTGTCATACGTCCCTCCACAGATTCAGAGGGTGTTCCTGGTTCTGGCTCCAAAAGCAAGGGAGCCAAATTATCTGAATTCACAGAGCTCTCAGGAAAGATTTCTGTTTCTCCAACAACGTGGATTTCTTCAGGTGGACTGATTTCCACAGTGGATTTTAAGCTCCTCTTGTCTTTACGTCGCCTTTTCTTCATGGTTTCTCTGATTGGTTTCTCAGAGACCTCCTGTAGTTCTGGGACCAGTTCTGTGATACATTTCTCCACAGATTCAGAGGGTGTTCTTGGTTCTGGCTCCAAAAGTAATGAAGTCGAATTATCTGAATTCACAGAGCTCTCAGGAAGGAGTTCTGTTTCTTTTGTAGGTTCCTGGATGACTTGAGGTGCAGTAATTTGAGCAGCAGATTCAAGTAGTTCCTTATTTTCTCCAAGAACATCCTGTGGTTCTTGGACCAGTTCTGTCATACGTCCCTCCACAGATTCAGAGGGTGTTCCTGGTTCTGGCTCCATAAGCGAGGAAGCCAAGTTATCCAAATTAACAGAGCTCTCAGGAAAGGTTTCTGTTTCTTCAACAACTTGTTGGATTTCTTGAGGTTGACTAGTTTCCACAGTGGAATTTAAGCTCCTCTTGTTTTTGCGTCGCTTTTTCTTTGTGGTTTCTCTGACCGGTTTCTCAAAGACCTCCTGTGATTCAGGGGTCAGTTCTGTCATACGTTCCTCCACAGATTCAGAGGGTGTTCCTGGTTCTGGCTCCATATTTGAGGACATGACGTTATCTGAATTAACAGAGCTCTCAGGAAGGAGTTCTGTTTCTTTTGTAGGTTCCTGGATGACTTGAGGTGCAGTAATTTGAGCAGCAGATTCAAGTAGTTCCTTATTTTCTCCAAGAACCTCCTGTAGTTCTGGGACCAGTTCTGTCATACGTCCCTCCACAGATTCAGAGGGTGTTCCTGGTTCTGGCTCCAAAAGCAAGGGAGCCAAATTATCTGAATTCACAGAGCTCTCAGGAAAGATTTCTGTCTCTCCAACCGCGTGGATTTCTTCAGGTGGACTGATTTCCACAGTGGATTTTAAGCTCCTCTTGTCTTTACGTCGCCTTTTCTTCATGGTTTCTCTGACTGGTTTCTCAGAGACCTCCTGTAGTTCTGGGACCAGTTCTGTCATACTTTCCTGCACAGATTCAGAGGGTGTTCCTGGTTCTGGCTCCATAAGCGAGGAAGCCAAGTTATCCAAATTAACAGAGCTCTCAGGAAAGGTTTCTGTTTCTTCAACAACTTGTTGGATTTCTTGAGGTTGACTAGTTTCCACAGTGGAATTTAAGCTCCTCTTGTTTTTGCGTCGCTTTTTCTTTATGGTTTCTCTGACCGGTTTCTCAAAGACCTCCTGTGATTCAGGGGTCAGTTCTGTCATACGTTCCTCCAAAGATTCAGAGGGTGTTACTGGTTCTGGCTCCATATTTGAGGACATGACGTTATCTGAATTCACAGAGCTCTCAGGAAGGAGTTCTGTTTCTTTTGTAGGTTCCTGGATGACTTGAGGTGCAGTAATTTGAGCAGCAGATTCAAGTAGTTCCTTATTTTCTCCAAGAACATCCTGTGGTTCTGGGACCAGTTCTGTCATACGTCCCTCCACAGATTCAGAGGGTGTTCCTGGTTCTGGCTCCAAAAGCAAGGGAGCCAAATTATCTGAATTCACAGAGCTCTCAGGAAAGATTTCTGTTTCTCCAACAACGTGGATTTCTTCAGGTGGACTGATTTCCACAGTGGATTTTAAGCTCCTCTTGTCTTTACGTCGCCTTTTCTTCATGGTTTCTCTGACTGGTTTCTCAGAGACCTCCTGTAGTTCTGGGACCAGTTCTGTCATACTTTCCTGCACAGATTCAGAGGGTGTTCCTGGTTCTGGCTCCATAAGCGAGGAAGCCAAGTTATCCAAATTAACAGAGCTCTCAGGAAAGGTTTCTGTTTCTTCAACAACTTGTTGGATTTCTTGAGGTTGACTAGTTTCCACAGTGGAATTTAAGCTCCTCTTGTTTTTGCGTCGCTTTTTCTTTATGGTTTCTCTGACCGGTTTCTCAAAGACCTCCTGTGATTCAGGGGTCAGTTCTGTCATACGTTCCTCCACAGATTCAGAGGGTGTTCCTGGTTCTGGCTCTGTAAGCGATGAAGTCAAATGATCTGAATTAACAGAGCTCTCAGAAAAGATTTCTGTTTCTCCAACAGTGTGGATTTCTTCAGGTTGACTGATTTCCACAGTGGATTTTAAGCTCATCTTGTCTTTACGTCGTCTTTTCTTCATGGTTTCTCTGACTGGTTTCTCAGAGACCTCCTGTAGTTCTGGGACCAGTTCTGTCATACTTTCCTCCACAGATTCAGAGGGTCTTACTGGTTCTGGCTCCATATTTGAGGACATGACGTTATCTGAATTAACAGAGCTCTCAGGAAGGAGTTCTGTTTCTTTTGTAGGTTCCTGGATGACTTGAGGTGCAGTAATTTGAGCAGCAGATTCAAGTAGTTCCTTATTTTCTCCAAGAACATCCTGTGGTTCTGGCACCAGTTCTGTCATACGTCCCTCCACAGATTCAGAGGGTGTTCCTGGTTCTGGCTCCAAAAGCAAGGGAGCCAAATTATCTGAATTCACAAAGCTCTCAGGAAAGATTTCTGTTTCTCCAACAACGTGGATTTCTTCAGGTGGACTGATTTCCACAGTGGATTTTAAGCTCATCTTGTCTTTACGTCGCCTTTTCTTCATGGTTTCTCTGATTGGTTTCTCAGAGACCTCCTGTAGTTCTGGGACCAGTTCTGTGATACATTTCTCCACAGATTCAGAGGGTGTTCTTGGTTCTGGCTCCAAAAGTAATGAAGTCGAATTATCTGAATTCACAGAGCTCTCAGGAAGGAGTTCTGTTTCTTTTGTAGGTTCCTGGATGACTTGAGGTGCAGTAATTTGAGCAGCAGATTCAAGTAGTTCCTTATTTTCTCCAAGAACATCCTGTGGTTCTTGGACCAGTTCTGTCATACGTCCCTCCACAGATTCAGATGGTGTTCCTGGTTCTGGCTCCAAAAGCAAGGGAGCCAAATTATCTGAATTCACAGAGCTCTCAGGAAAGATTTCTGTTTCTCCAACAACGTGGATTTCTTCAGGTGGACTGATTTCCACAGTGGATTTTAAGCTCCTCTTGCCTTTACGTCGCCTTTTCTTCATGGTTTCTCTGATTGGTTTCTCAGAGACCTCCTGTGGTTCTGGGACCAGTTCTGTCCTACTTTCCTCCAAAGATTCAGAGGGTGTTCTTGGTTCTGGCTCCAAAAGTAATGAAGTCGAATTATCTGAATTCACAGAGCTCTCAGGAAAGATTTCTGTTTCTCCAACAGCGTGGATTTCTTCAGGTGGACTGATTTCCACAGTGGATTTTAAGCTCCTCTTGCCTTTACGTCGCCTTTTCCTCATGGTTTCTCTGACTGGTTTCTCAGAGACCTCCTGTAGTTCTGGGACCAGTTCTGTCATACTTTCCTCCACAGATTCAGAGGGTGTTACTGGTTCTGGCTCCATAAGCGAGGAAGCCAAGTTATCCAAATTAACAGAGCTCTCAGGAAAGGTTTCTGTTTCTTCAACAACTTGTTGGATTTCTTGAGGTTGACTAGTTTCCACAGTGGAATTTAAGCTCCTCTTGTTTTTGCGTCGCTTTTTCCTAATGGTTTCTCTGACCGGTTTCTCAAAGACCTCCTGTGATTCAGGGGTCAGTTCTGTCATACGTTCCTCCAAAGATTCAGAGGGTGTTACTGGTTCTGGCTCCATATTTGAGGACATGACGTTATCTGAATTCACAGAGCTCTCAGGAAGGAGTTTTGTTTCTTCTGTAGGTTCCTGGATGACTTGAGGTGCAGTAATTTGAGCAGCAGATTCAAGTAGTTCCTTATTTTCTCCAAGAACATCCTGTGGTTCTGGGACCAGTTCTGTCATACGTCCCTCCACAGATTCAGAGGGTGTTCCTGGTTCTGGCTCCAAAAGCAAGGGAGCCAAATTATCTGAATTCACAGAGCTCTCAGGAAAGATTTCTGTTTCTCCAACAACGTGGATTTCTTCAGGTGGACTGATTTCCACAGTGGATTTTAAGCTCCTCTTGCCTTTACGTCGCCTTTTCTTCATGGTTTCTCTGATTGGTTTCTCAGAGACCTCCTGTGGTTCTGGGACCAGTTCTGTCCTACTTTCCTCCAAAGATTCAGAGGGTGTTACTGGTTCTGGCTCCATATTTGAGGACATGACGTTATCTGAATTAACAGAGCTCTCAGGAAGGAGTTTTGTTTCTTCTGTAGGTTCCTGGATGACTTGAGGTGCAGTAATTTGAGCAGCAGATTCAAGTAGTTCCTTATTTTCTCCAAGAACATCCTGTGGTTCTTGGACCAGTTCTGTCATACGTCCCTTCACAGATTCAGATGGTGTTCCTGGTTCTGGTTCGAAAAGCAAGGGAGCCAAATTACCTGAATTCACAGAGCTCTCAGGAAAGATTTCTGTTTCTCCAACAACGTGGATTTCTTCAGGTGGACTGATTTCCACAGTGGATTTTAAGCTCCTCTTGCCTTTACGTCGCCTTTTCTTCATGGTTTCTCTGATTGGTTTCTCAGAGACCTCCTGTGGTTCTGGGACCAGTTCTGTCCTACTTTCCTCCAAAGATTCAGAGGGTGTTACTGGTTCTGGCTCCATATTTGAGGACATGACGTTATCTGAATTAACAGAGCTCTCAGGAAGGAGTTTTGTTTCTTCTGTAGGTTCCTGGATGACTTGAGGTGCAGTAATTTGAGCAGCAGATTCAAGTAGTTCCTTATTTTCTCCAAGAACATCCTGTGGTTCTTGGACCAGTTCTGTCATACGTCCCTTCACAGATTCAGATGGTGTTCCTGGTTCTGGTTCGAAAAGCAAGGGAGCCAAATTACCTGAATTCACAGAGCTCTCAGGAAAGATTTCTGTTTCTCCAACCGCGTGGATTTCTTCAGGTGGACTGATTTCCACAGTGGATTTTAAGCCCCTCTTGTCTTTACGTCGTCTTTTCTTCATGGTTTCTCTGACTGGTTTCTCAGAGACCTCCTGTAGTTCTGGGACCAGTTCTGTCATACTTTCCTCCACAGATTCAGAAGGTCTTACTGGTTCTGGCTCCATATTTGAGGATGTGACGTTATCTGAATTAACAGAGCTCTCAGGAAGGAGTTCTGTTTCTTTTTAGGTTCCTGGATGACTTGAGGTTCAGTAATTTGAGCAGCAGATTCAGGTAGTTCCTTATTTTCTCCAAGAACCCCCTGTGGTTCTGGGACCAGTTCTGTAATGCGTCCCTCCACAGATTCAGAAAGTCTATCTGGTTCTGGCTTCCCAATAGAGGGACAGACGTTATCTATGCTATTTGAGTCCTCTAGAAAGGTTTTCAGGCCTTCCTGGACTTGGTTTTTCTTTGGGTCTTCTGGTTTCCCTTCTTGTCTTTCAGACAACACCTCTGGTTCAACTGCTTCAGATGTGGAAAGCAGAGGCTTGCATACATTTTCATACCTGCAAGTTGTTCCTGTTGCAGAAAACTGTGGAACAGGTTCCTCTGCAGTCATTTCAGACTGGTAGCTGACGGATTCCCTCACAGATTTCACCTCTACGGTGAGTTCTGCTTCTTTCCGTTCAAGGTATTTCTTCACGTTCTCCAACCCTGTTAGCTTGCACGTCAGGTCAATTTGGAGGGCAGTCTCTACTTCAAGTTTTTTCTTTAATCTCTCCATCTCCTCAAGAGCTGCCGCGAGATCGTTTGCTTTTCCAGACTCACCTTTGTTCCCTCCATTAGGAGTTGCGGTGGCCTGAGCCATTTCTTCACGATTTCCTGTGTTCGTGCTTTGATCTCTTTCAGGGACTTCACTCATCTCCTGTCTTTTTTTCAAAGCGTATTCCAGCCTTTCAGCATTTATTTTGTTGAATTCGCCTTCAGCCTCTGCTGCCATTCTTCTTTCTGTCTCTCTGGAGATAAAGAAATCCTTCTTCTGGATCTTGGATTCGAGAGTGGTCACTTGGTCAGTCAGGTAGACAATTTGTTCACGGAGAGTTGGATTTCCCATGCAGTTTGGAGAGCAATTACTCAGATGGTTAGAGTTATTACACTCATGCCTGCCGTAACGTGGTCTTTGCTGGGGACGATTGTTCACATATCGAACACCCCTTGAGTGAGAAGTCCTAGCAGTGGACTCCGCGTTATTTTCTTTACTGACATTTTCGTAAGGATAGATAACGATCCCGTCCTGCAGGTCTTCCATGAGTTGCTCTTCACCCATGTTGCTCCAAAGTTTATCTGAAGATGTTTGGCTTTGAGTCATTTTTCTGCTTGATGCTCTATTGACGGTTCAACTATACTGTAAATTTAAAGACTGTTGGCTTGAAGATGCTCTTCTTATCGCAGTACAATCTCTGTATGTGTGCTCAGATCTGGGACCAAGAACTGAATGCAAATATGACTTTCTTTCCGGACTTATAGAATTTGGTTATACAGTCTGTCTTTTAAAGTGTTCTGTCCTTTCATTGTTGTCATGCCAACCAGTTGATGACATCACTGGATATGACATAAGCGCTTTGGGCCCCTCCCACTGAATGGAATGTTCTTGCATCACCATAGCAACCAGTTCCACAGCTGATTTTGATTCATTTTACTAAGAACAGCTGGTCCTTTAAAGGTGCCATGACATCAAATTTCACTTTTCTGGGGTTTTGGGAGTATAATATGATCTGTTGTGCACTGATGAGGCCATGTGAATGTCCAGAGTGAGAATCAAAGTTCCTGTTTATGGTCTGTCAGCTTTGTCTCTCTGCTCAGAAACGGCTGAATCAGACAGCAGGCTATCATTCTACGTAGTTCTATCATTCTACGTAATTTAATTGCTCCAATAAGAGCACACTGTCAAGTTTTAAGGATTCATTTGCAGGTTTGACTATTTATTAACTCTTAACCTACCGACTGTCGACCCCTAGGGTTCTTACCAACTGCCAAGCTTTTTCGGCATCTGGTAGAATTAGGGGGTTTTCAGCGCCTCATAAGCTCGGCCTCTATTGTGCAAATGCATCCAGAAACAAATGGCGTGTTCTTGCTGACTCCAGCCCTAATCAGCGTGTAATACATGTATTTAGCTCAAGTCATCATGATCCTGGCACTTTTTCAGATCAGATGTACAAAATGATTTCTAATAAAGTGTCAGCGTCTCACATCTACATTAGATAACTTATGGCCACACGCTGTCAGCTGTTTACTGTTAGAGCACGTGGAGTCCTTCTGTGCTTCAGATTGCTCTAAAAAGCCCAAACAAAACAGGTAATGATGAATAATAAAACCATCAAAACCATCTTCTTTTATCGGACTCTTAAAATAAGATGGGAAGGTGTTTTGAACGGAGTGATTTCAAACACAGTGAATTGAAAGTAAGACGGAACTGACGCAGGCTGCCCACGACAATGGAGAAAACTGGGCTGAATGCCTTTTGAATGCATGCTGGTCTGTGGCGCAGTGGTTAGAGTAACAGCCCTGTGAGTGGATGGTAGTGGGTTTGGTACCCAGGCACAGCAGTCTTTGTGCATGTCGTCTTCAATGTTTTTTTTTTTTTTAATTTACCCGATTTCCACCCCCCCCCCCCCCCCCCAGCAAATATAGATACAAACACTGAATGATATATATATATATATATATATATATATATATATATATATATATGTATATGTGTGTGTGTGTGTGTGTGTGTACATACACCGAAGAGTTGAAATAGTGAAGTGGCAGTGACATTCAGAAGTTGGCTACAATATTCAGATTACCTGATTTGAAATTATTATAGATATTATATTAAAAATTGTGCAGTAACTTATTTTAATTGTGTTTTAGTTAGTTATGGGTTAGTTATTTATACACACATGCTGTTGAGTGCACACTGAGGTGACATTGGGAAGTGGCAGTGACTTTCAGAACATGGCTGCAACATTTAGATTAGCCAGTTTGTAAAACCATGGGGAGTGAATGGGACAATTTAACTATGGCATTGGGGGGTGAAGGGGTTGGAGGTGGTTGGGGGTGTTGGTGGTGTGCGGGGAAATCAGAAAATGTTTGGGAGTGCTGGTATTAATGCTGGTAAAATATTTGAGACAAACCCCCGTCTAATGTGAACAGTAAATATCTGTTCTACGTTTGCCAGGCTCATAAATCTGAATCTAACGTGACTGAATAACAAGTCCTGCGTTTTAGCAAGCTAGTTACCAGGAATCTCAGCTACTTAAGAGGCTACACGGCAAGCTGGACAAACCAGCAGTGTTGTTATTGTGCAACTTGTGGCGAGTTTAGCAAATTTTGTAGATTGATCAAAAGTAATGATTGAGATTCCTGAGTCTTGAGTCAATATTCACCTGTGATTATCATCTTTTTAAAATAGTCTCAGACATGGCGTTGTCCACCCGCTCGTTTGGCCATGCTGACTTTGCAGCGCAGTTAATCCTTAAAGATGTCCCTCTCCGCTGCGGCTTGTGCGGCTCCCTCTGGTATCGGGCATCAACCGATCATGTTGCGTCATTGCATGTTTGCGTGCCCCTATGCCCTCAGATTTTATTTCTTTTACTCAACATGTGTACTACTTTCTGATAATGAAACAGTTATGAGTATTGGTTATATTTCCAGGATTTCCTGTAAAAAGGGAGGGGATGGAATGGGGGGATGGCAGTTTTACAGGGGGGATAATTTTGATTGTTTTTATTTCAGGGGGGATGCCATCCCCCCTCATCCCCCCTCAACTCGAGTACTGGACAGCACCACACGCTAAAGATGACCAGGACGGTTTTTGTTCCACACAGGATAAGCAGTAGTATACCACCTGGAAGTGGGTGGAGTAGGCGTAGTCGAGACTGCCGTGACGTCACTGCCTCGCTGACACAAATGACACTTATGATGACAATTTCCTTTGACCAATCAGTGGAGAGCCGTCAGGTACGTCACATTTTGTGTAGGTTCAGCACAGTTAGAGCTAGCTCTGAAACGGGTGTGGAAAATTGTAATGGCTCGCAGGGGGTTTTCCCAGAGGAAACACAAATAAAGCGTGCCGTGTGGAAGGGTTGTGAAAATGTGCAGTGGAAAAGGCCCATTAGTGAGTCACGTACCGAGGTGATGGTGCTGCACTGGCAGATATGAGTGTGTTACTATGATGCTCACAAAATGTACTTGTACAATCATTTCCAGGTGGTACAGATAGCGCGGAAGTTCACTGAGCTCCATGAAACTCTGGTGGCCCCAAGAGTTCTCGAACTGGCCGGTGAGGTCCTCGATACAGGAGACCCAATCATAAGGCCCCTGTGGTGGATCGCCAATAACGACGAGGCGGCTTATAAGATTGACTCCCAGTTTCTGATCGGGGACGACCTGATGGTGGCTCCAGTGCTGGAGCCGGGAAAACAGGAGAGAGATATCTACCTGCCTGCAGGCCGATGGAAAAGCTATAAGGGGGAACATTTTGACAAAACCCCCATGTACCTCACCGACTACTCTGTGGATCTGGATGAAATAGCTTACTTTACATGGGTTCCGGTGTAGACAAAAGAAATAAAAGTGACATAGAATTACACACACATACTGTATGCACATTTACATTATCTTAAGGAAATATGCCAAGAGAGAAGATGGAGTTTCTAAGAGGGAAATTATGATTTATGTTAATAGTGACCTGCTCTTTGTCAAACCGTCTGGCCAAAGAATTAGAATTCACTTCTGATTCTTTTTGCATCTTAAAGCCGATCCTCATCCTCATGTGCCTTCCACAGCCAACACTAAAGCCGATCCCAGATTGTACCATCACAGTCTTCCTGTAGTGGCCATTTAATAACTGCTACTTAGAGCCTCAGACCCTTTGTGTAATTGGTAAAGGCTTTGACGTAATAGCTGGTAGCCTGTACATTTTTCAGTGTGATTTTTAGTGAGGGGTAGATTAAATAACTGTGCCATAGGAATGCTGGTATGTCTTTCCTGCTGATGGATGGGCAGGGCTCTGAACAGGCAATAAATGCATCCTATGCTGGATGGATGTACCTCTGCTCAGAGGGCTTGGCTACACTTCTCAACTACCTAAGCTAACAAGCATTACCTTGTGTTGGGCTGACATTTACATGTAAATAATGTTAGTCAGCTGCAAATTAATTTATTAATTTTTTCATTTGAAAAAAAGTATTTGATTGATATATAAATGTGGTTCTAGATACTTGCCAAATGTGCAAATTATTTAAGTCAACAGTTGTCAACAATTTACTCTTTTGTGCCATTCTGTCATTTTAGTGCCAAAACATAGAAAGTATGTGCATTTTTTATCATCTGCACAAGTCAAATTCACTGCTCAGGGTATATTTAAAAGGAAGCATTAATGTTAGAAATTATTTTACTACTGCTACTGGTTTACCTTGTTAAATAATTCCTGAAGATGCCATTTTTAGTGTGCCGTCCACATCTGCCTTGTGACTTGATTTGCCTTATTAGCTTAAAACCAACGTGTCCTGACATCAGCACAGATAAACAGTAGTCTTGAGACACTCCTTTCTGCTCATAATAAGTTTTATGGATTGTAGCTTCATAGCTTAAGCACCAACTTTGCAAAGTGCATGACTGTCATGTCTGCTCTTATACTGTGATTGCAAGCATGAAAGTAAAGCACAAAGCTGGCTGAAACATCTGGATACTTGGCTTAAAAATAGTTATGACGATGCTATAATTCTATATAGGTCTGTAACCAGACTAGAGAATCTATTGATACTATTCTTTTAGTATTTGGTTAGTTTGATATAAAGCTATTTTGTTGCAAATAGTTTGTTTTTATGATCCCAGATGTTAAAATCTTACACATAGCAGCTTCTTATGTGTCTTCGTATGTATTTTGGAAGATGTTCCAAAGAGTTTGATTGCAGAATGTTAATCATGCAGAGATTTGCAACATTTAACTTGCATCATTAGTAAAGGGAAATTTGTCAAAACACTGAATAGATGCATTTGCCAAAGCTGAACGTTTCTGATGAAGCTCATCAATGTGACATGTGTGGAATGTTAAATGCTCCTCCACCCTATGAAATATTAACTTGTTTTGAACTGCAGTGAATTAAAACATTTCCTTTAAAGTTGTCTGCCAAAGAAAACAAAAAATGATGCATTTTCTTCAATGTATTGAGCACATGCTTGTTTGGCTTGAAAAGTGTGTATAACAAACTACTATGTTTTCCTCTTAATGATTGTATTGTAATTATTTATTGACTGTAGGGCCATGGCTGTTTTGCCATCTACTGTTTATACTGTATTGTCCCTTTTCAAATAAAAATAAAAAGCTGACTTTTGCCAGTTTTATGTGCATTAAGGAAAAAATGGTTTGATGGTCTTTATTTCTAAATAACAGAGAATGTGTTGTTTGCTGTGTGCAACATAAAGTGTTGCTGCAATGAACACCAGAGACATTGCTAAAATTTACTTTGATCTTTTCTTCACATAATACCAAATACAAAATTTGAAATATAAACGAACGAAAATATACTTCACACACTGTAGGTCCTTGATTTAGTGTGCACAGGATTATACAAACAATGGTGAATCATTTTCAAGCCATCTCTGGTGCAGGACAAGGAGGTTAAGAGCGAAGAAGCTGAAAACAGAATCTCTCCGTCACCCCTTCCTCTGTGAATCACTTAAATATCAGGTATTTACTTTCTTGAAAGTAGCAGTGAAACATTTCTTAACAAGAAACGTGTATTTACCCACAAACAGAATTAGAGCTCCATGAAGCTTCATGGTTGAAAGAGAAAGAAACACTATGAGAACTGAGCTTCTTTAGTACTCAGATTTACATCTCCATGTTAGTTTCCTCTTAAAGCTCTCCTGTCGTGTATCTGACACACCCTATAAGCTCTGAGGGCTATTTGTGTCAGACACAGGACAATTACACAACGTAATATAACACCATCTTTTTAAAAGGAGACAAGATCAAGTTTTTCTATCCATAAATCTGCTTTAAACTATTGTTTTCTGAATATAACACAAGTCATTCTTATTTCCTCTGTTCCATGAAGCAGGATTTGGGGAAAGTCTTGCTTATAGATGGATCATCTGGCTCATCATAGTGAGAGTTCATGGATTAAGTGAGTCCCAGTTGAGTTACCATGGTAACTAGTGCTGGTGGACCAGTCCAACTTCCAAACCAAACAAAATATTTGTTGTGTAAGTCACTGCTTAAATGTCAAGTTTAATTTTATACTATGTTCTGAAAAATGCAAGAATTATAAGTCATAGCTGCCATGCATGGAAACGGCTGGATCAGAGCTCCATAGCTGCATCGTGGTTAAAAGAATCTATTAGACCTCTCCGAAGAGAGAACTGAGGTGAGGACAGCTTACTTCCATTTTTCAAGTTTTTTTTATTCATCTTCAGGGTCTACACAGAGATTTTTTTTTCCCATTTTCCAACATTTAACACAAACAAACTAACAAAAAAGTCAGAATATCACTGCTTCAGAAAATGCAACAAAACTCAAGAAAAACAGTATATGACATCTGGTTTTCTGTTTTGTTATTATCTTTAGATAGTTTTTCCTTTAAAATCTTTTGTTGTAATGCTTTGCTTTTAAGAGATGTATTTCCTGATTTTCAGACTGAACACTTTTTTTTTTTTTTTTTAAAACAAAAAACATTGTCACATATCAGAAGTTCCTAAAGATCTGTTCAGCTGTCAAGGTCATATTCACATTATCTAAGCTGACACTTGATTAAACAGGCAAATTTTTTCCTATCAACAAATCCAAATGTCCTTTGTAAACACATGAAAAACTTACCAGCACAGAGAGAACTATTGGCGGTGAAACTGCACTGGTCTCATCTGGCTTCCTGATATTTCCTGTTTACATCATTACCCAGTAGATCTACTATACAGAGTGCAAGTTTATGTGTCAACCATAGCTTGATTAATTTAACATAATTAACTAGTCTTCTCATGGTTCATGTATTTGCTCCATTTTATTACTCTTCTTCCAAATTAAATTGGTTTCAAATGTGTTGCTTTCTACGTGCAAAATAAAGTGTATCTGCAATGAAGACATGAGGCATTGTTAATGCTGAGTTTAATCTCTTCTTCAGTTGTGCAGAAAGAAAAATAGAGGCAAAAAAATGCAGCACAGAAACAAATATTTTCCCAACTTCTCAAAGAAAGAATGTGAGGATGGCTGAAGACACCAGCAGCAGGATCATACTGGGTCCAGTTGGTGATGCAGTGTTGCACAGGTCTCCTTCACAGCAAGCCATAGGACCTGCACATGCTACGCTGGTTTGGCAGCCCTTTGTAACCACATTAATCCCTGCAAACCAGGACAGGAAAACCCTCAGAAACAACTTCCAAATGATTGTAACACATATGACTTAAAGTATTTGTATGGAAATCTAGATTTTGTTTAAAAATGATCTCAGCTGCAGCTGTACTTTTTTGAGCTTCTAAATAAAGAAAGCAGCTTACCGTCTACTTTTAGAGAGAAACATCGATCGAAAATGACAGGACATGATTTGGTGTCTGTGCACGATCTCGGTTCAGCTGCCATGCATGTGTAGCATCTCAATCCATCAGCTAAACAGACACACAACACATCAAGGTTTCAACTCAAACCTCAGACAGACCAAGACTCATTTATCTCCAGTTATATTACAGTACTATACATTGCGCATTACATATTATTGTACTTGTAAAACTTTCCATTAACATAATACTAAATACGAATTCGGAAGTATAAACCCACAAAAATATAATTCACACACTTTAGTTCTTCTATTTACTGTTTGCAGGATTATACAAACAATGGTGAATCATTATTTTCAAGCATCTTTGGCGCAGGACAAAACGAGCAGGTTACTAATGAAGGAGTTTCAAACAGCATATCTCTGTCACCCCTTCCTCTCTAAAACGTTTAAACATCAGGTTATTACTTTATTGAAAGCAACAGTAAAATATTTCTTAACAAGAAACATGTTCTTACCCACAGACAGAGCCACAAACAGAACCAGAGCTCCATAAAGCTTCATGGTTGAAAGTTTTCTTTTAGTAGATCTGCATCTCCACGATAGTTTCCTTTTAAAGCTCCTCTGTCTTGCATCTGACACACCCTATAAGCAAAGCAGGCTATTAGGGTGTGTCAGGTACAGGGCAATTAGGCTCAATAATATAACACCTGCATATTTAAAAAAAGGAAAAGACAAGATTAAGTTTTTCTAACTGTAAATCTCCTTTAAACTATTGTTTTCTTAATTGTCTACAACGAGTCATTCTTATTTCCTTATGAAGCAGGATTTGGGGAAAGTTTTGCTTATTTAGATAAATCATCTGGCTCATTATTATTATCATCATTGGTGAGAGTTCATGGATTATTGAGCCCAGTTGAGTTACCATGGTAACTAGTGATGATAAACAAGTCTGCCCTGGACCAGGCTAACTGCCAAGGTTAGTTAAGTCTTGTCTAATGAAGGTCCGAATGAGACTCCCCCAAAAAGCCTTTTGCCAGATGAATTCTGGACTTACGGTAAACAACTTGCATCATGTAATGAGATAAACTTTTTAAAATCACATCACAGCATTTTCATCGTTTCTGGAACAAATAAGAGATTTAATATTGCAAAAGGAAAACATTGTATGCAACCAGTTGCAGCATGGGTCACACAACAATTAAGGGGAAAAAAAATCCTTATTGCATTTACAAACACTAAATCCTCCTTTAAGCTGATAGTAAATTGTCATTTGCAGGACAATTTAAAGTGCTTTACATAAAACATTAAAAGCATTACAATGGAGTGTAGGAGAAAACAAACTTTAATAAAAAAGAAAGACAAGAAAATCAGAAGGAACTCTAAATAAGATAAAATTACAAGATGTAAATAAAATAAAATAATCAACAGTTGCTTTGATTAAAAAAAAAAAAACTGCTGCAAATGAAAACGTTTTTAAACCTTGACTAAAAAACTGCTGAGAGTTTCAGCAGACCTGCAGTTTTCTGGGTGTTTTTCCACATTTGAGGAGCATAACAACTGAATGCTGCCTTTCCATGTTTAGTGAACAGGAATTAGACTTGATAAATACAAAGTCACTTTTAATGTTTATTCATCATGGAGAGACAAGATGTAGGACATTTCAGACAGAGTTTAAAGGACTTTATGGAGAATCAAATAACACAGAATGATAATGGTCAATTCTTTCACTTGATCAATGGGAAATTTCCAATATAGTTTACTTTCAGACCACAAGGTTGAAATTTGCCCATTTACCTTTGTAACAACTACAGCCAGCCACCACTCCCTGGTGGGTACAGTACTGTACAGTAGAGCAGGCTTGCTCCTTGAATCCCTAAGTGCCCTTTTGTTCATGTTTATTTTTCTTCTTTGTTTAAAAATTTATCCTGCACACTCCAAGAACAGACATTTAATCTGGAAGGGAAAGTTGTTCATTCAAACAGCACACACAAGCTGAATAGGTATGTGATATGTTAACAGTTATTTAGGTACACAAAAACAAAAAGAACAAACTTGGGAATTTTACTTCACTAAGTGAGCATAACTAGCAAGTGTCCATACCAGTAAGCAAGTTCACCACGCTCCTGATCTCAATCCTACTAGCCCTCTGGTGACATCGGCAGGAAAGGAGAAAGAAAACTTGTGGCCACGTGTCACTGATGCATGGCCACAAGATGTTATCCCATGGCCACGCTACATTAAATTAGCCATGGATTGACAGGTGGGAATGAGATAATTAATGCGTGGCCATACATCACTAATGCATCAACAACTTACAAAATGTCCAAAATGAACTCTTCTGGCTGAAACAAGGCCATTTTAGTTTTTACATATAAGCATAAGCATGTGTGACTTCGGAGAGAAAGTTCCTGGTCATTGCGATTCTAAAGTTTATACCTGTAAATGATCATAAACATAATAAATAAGAAAGATGAACATGTTTTTTGAGCCTTTGTTCCAGACATTGCAGCCAAATGTCCAAAATGAATTCCTCTCACTGAAATAAGGCCATTTTGGGATTTTTGTTCTGTAGTTGTCACAAGCCTGAGCGCTTTCTTGTGGCGTTAGACAGTAATGTTTACTCCTTGGTTCATGTCAGTCAGTATGAATTAACATTTAAAAACATGTTCAATTATCCTTATTTTGATATATAAGTCGCACCGGCCTATAAGTTGCAGGACCAGGCAAACTATGATTAGAAGTGAAACTTATAGTCCAGAATGGTGCGTCTGTTAGGTTTTGGAAATATTAGATTACAGCATCCTTGTACACATTACAGCACCCACATTACATCCAACAATAAAATTATGACTTGTCTCCAGATCGACTTGTTGTTCATGTGTCTACTCAGATTGACAGAATCCACCACAGCCTCCTCACCAACCACCTCCACAGAAGGTGTTCAATATACCCATCAGGTTAAACACAGACTACCTTTGCTTTGCACTGCCTCCTTACAAAGATATAAGGTGTGCTGGGCAATTATTAGTCTATGTTACATTCTTTGTGAACATGGGTTGTTGCAATTCAGCTAGTTAGGTCAGTCTTTGGTGTTTCAATTTTGTGCCCTATTAGCCTCTTTTTTTTAACTTTGAGCACCTGCCCCTCCAAAGGTCTCTGCACGGCCCTGCAGTGGAATACACTTGACCATGACCATTTTCTTCAATACTATCTTCCTGGTTCTGTTAATGGCAGCAACTTTGCCAGTTTTGGTGACTATGTTTGTATTCTTTGTACAGATCCATCTGAAGTGTTTGATCCGTTGATGAGAACAAGTGCTCTTGTTTTGTTTTGGGGTCCTTTTCGGGCTTTTGTATTGCTATAATGTTTCTGTGGCACCGTACAATTCGGCTCATTGGATATCTCCAGTGCATACTAAGTGACACTGTGCTCGTCTAATCTGAATCACTGTGTGTAAAACAAAGCTGAGCTGTGTTCATGGAATGACTTGAGGCTTAACTAGGAGATGGTGCAATTTGAGTTTGGCTTTTTTAGGTGAGTCTTTTTTGAGCACCTGCCCTGTAAGCTTCTGTATTTCATTTGAGCATTAGTATGATGCAGATATTTGTAATATGAAGTTGATCTACAGTTAAATGACAACTTGCCTTCCGACATGTCACCTGGCATTGCCATTCCCACTATTACCTATTACCTCACTGACGGGCTCAGGAAGGTAACCCAACTCTTCAGGCCTTCAAAGGCCTTTTGTCTTCACCTGAACAAAGGAAACCTCGCCAATGTTTGTTTTCTCTGAGGACAATGTGAAGCCCAGCTAAGTGGATGCACAATTGTTGCAGGTTACCTGTCATCATTTCATTTTCACTTGTTTCTGTGGATATTTTATTGTTTCTGTCATATTTACCTAGTATTTATGTATTCTGTTATTTCAGACAAAGTTATCCACCAAGCTATCCATTCCTCTCATCACATGACAATAAACTGGTGAAACTCAGTCTGGAATCACGTTTTGAATGTGCACACCACATACGATGTTCAGTGAGCCAGCCCTGAGTAGTTTTGTCAGTAATGTTGTGGGGAGACTGTCTGACTCTATAGATATATACTGTTAAGATTATGACAAGGACAAGGACGACTGATAAATTAGGGCGACATGACAAATTATGAACCAAGATCCCAAGCTGACGTGTCATTCACAGACGACTCCCATCAGACTGAATGTCAGGTGGGGAGGGTTCTGACAGGGTCCTATAAAGCATCACAGTAAACAGGAAGACGGGGTCCTTCGGAACGTGAGCGAGCGCGGACTACAGACAGCTGGACCTGGGGACTCCATTTTGACCGCTGAGACACGTACAGGACCTGACACACAGTCCTTTGCCGTATTTGACCAGTTATATTGTAATAAACGTGTAACCTTAAGCGACGCGTCTGTGATTCTTCACCGCTGCATCATCTTAGCTCAGCCACTGTTAGCAGGCTGACCAACGAGGTGCCTGACTGCAAACACCACGCTGCTGACATCCACACTTAAGGTCTGTACGATGGCAAAAGTCAACATTAGTTCTCTTCTATTATTCTTAAATGAACACCACTTCTGATTAGCTACCAGAAGGGTTGCGCTACGACAATGTCATTGTAGATGGAAAAAAAAAACTTTCCACTCAATATTTCAAACTTTTAGTCACCATTCCAATAATGAACTAAGACAGTAAGTACAATTTTGTATTAAATGTGTGAAAGTAACTTTATTGAATAAACAATTTCTTGAGCCTTTGTACAGTAACTTAACAATGTGAAGAAGTTAATAAAGATATCATTGTCCTGTTTTCGTCTGAGCCTTGATTAAAGGGATACAACACCCACAGAATGATGTGCCTTCATTTTTCACTCACGCTTACGCTGAGCAAGACTGTGACGCACTTTTTCAATATCTCAAATGCAGCCAGAGATCCGGGGGGTAGTTATCCGCTGACATTGATTCATGAGGTTCACTGGTGCCTAAAACAAAAAAGTCCATAAAAGTCCACAAAAACCTGGCAATATTCCTCCATACTGCTTGTCCAATGTAATCCAAGTGTCCTGAGTGGGTAGAGCCCATAATTTACTTGAAACGACATCATTTCGTATATTTTTATTGCCTAAACAGTAGAACATCATGCGAGTTCACGACACTATGGAAGACAACATTGCACATTCTCTTTCTTTCTTTCTTTCTTTCTTTCTTTCTTTCTTTCTTTCTTTCTTTCTTTCTTTCTTTCTTTCTTTCTTTCTTTCTTTCTTTCAAATCAATAGCCAACCCCTCTTGTGTTTGTCCGCAGCTCGGGCACTCTAAGTGCAATGTGAACAGCTAATTTCTTCTTCTACGCTTGCATTATCGGCAGAGTAGGCTTCCACAGTGTCATGAACTTGCATGAACGTGCATATAGGAAGTACTACTGTTTAGCTAGGGTTGGCAACTCTGGATAAACGGTTTGAGCGAGCTACATTTAAAAAAAAAGTACACTGCCTGGTCAGAGTTTTAACAGACCTGCAGGCTGCAGCTCCCACAGAGGTCTGACTTTTTCCCTTCCTGTTTATGAATACATGATGTATTGACTACTGTCAGGATGGAAGGACCATTTCACCCAGTATAACAAAAAGTGTTTCTGAGCAAGACTCTGGCTTTATTTTTGGTTACTGTGCTTTGATACCATTCCATGTGAAAGCAGCTGCTACAAAGATTTAACCTGAACCACATGGACCAGTAGAAGCACTCTTCTTTAATAAAATTAACTTTTTTCTAAAAAAAAAAAAAAAAAAAAAAAAAGAAGAAGAAAAAACCAGACATTTTTATGAACATGTAAATCTGATAACTAAGAAATATGCTATGTTCAAATCTTTGGCCTTGTATTTTCTTATTACTGGAAAAATATCAATTATTAACTAATCATGTACTGTATATGTCACCCAAAGATAGGAATTGTGCTTTATGTGGTTTGTTTGTAGCTATCTGGAGGAAATTGTTAAAAAAAATTACACTCCATTGTAATGCTTTTAATGTTTTATGTAAAGCACTTTAAATTGTCCTGCAAATGACAATTTACCTACCAGCTTAAAGGAGGATTTAGTGTTTGTAAATGCAATAAGGATTTTTTTCCCCTTAATTGTTGTGTGACCCATGCTGCAACTGGTTGCATACAATGTTTTCCTTTTGCAATATTAAATTTCTTATTTGTTCCAGAAACGATGAAAATGCTGTGATGTGATTTTAAAAAGTTTATCTTATTACATGATGCAAGTTGTGCAAGTCCAGAATTCATCTGGCGAAAGGCTTTTTGGGGAGTCTCATTTGGACCTTCATTAGACAAGACTTAACTAACCTTGGCAGTTAGCCTGGTCCAGGGCAGACTTGTTTATCATCACTAGTTACCATGGTAACTCAGCTGGGCTCATTAATCCATGAACTCTCACCAATGATGATAATAATAATGAGCCAGATGATTTATCTAAATAAGCTAAACTTTCCCCAAATCCTGCTTCATAAGGAAATTAGAATGACTCGTGGACAATTAAGAAAACAATAGTTTAAAGTAGATTTACAGATAGAAAAACTTAATCTTGTCTTTTTCTTTTTTTAAATATGCAGGTGTTATATTATAGAGCCTAATTGTCCTGTACCTGACACACCCTAATAGCCTGCTTTGCTTATAGGGTGTGTCAGATGCAAGACAGAGGAGCTTTAAGAGGAAACTATCGTGGAGATGCAGATCTACTAAAAGGAAAACTTTCAACCATGAAGCTTTATGGAGCTCTGGTTCTGTTTGTGGCTCTGTCTGTCATTACTATTCGCGGTTTTAAGGGAAGAGACCCCAAACTGCCAGACTTTTTAGAATTTACTGATTTGGGAAACCAAAAAAAAATTGTAATATAAAAAAAAAAAAAAAAAAAAAAAAAAAAAAAAATCTCTTTAAAAAAAAAAAAATTTTTTTTTTTTTAAAATGAAAGGGGGTGTTTGAAACTATTTTAAAAGAGAAAAAAATTGAACGAATGGGAAGGTTTAGAAAATTTTTTTCCATCTCTCGTACTAAAAAAAAGGGGGGGAATACAAAGAGGGGGCCCCCCCCCCCCCCCCCCCCCCCCCCCCCAGGCTCTGGTATTTCCATCATCTTCCCCCTCCGTCCCCCTGACGGGAATGGGAAAACAAAAACCCCCCCCGTCCGTCTCGGGAAAAATAAAAACAAAAAATCATTGCTTCAAAAACCGCTAAAAACTCCCAAAGTTAATAAAATTCACTTTTTTCTAAAAAAAAAAAAAAAAAAAAAGAAGAAGAAAAAAAACAGACATTTTTAAACATGTAAAACTGATAACTAAAAAAATATGCTATGTTCAAATCTTTGGCCTTGTATTTTCTTATTACTGGAAAAATATCAATTATTAACTAATCATGTACTGTATATGTCACCCAAAGATAGGAATTGTGCTTTATGTGGTTTGTTTGTAGCTATCTGGAGGAAATTGTTCAAAAAATTTAACACTGTTTCCACAGACTTTGATAACTTCAAATTGTCAAAAAATAATGTTTAGAGAGTACAATGGGCTATTAAATTCTGAAATGTAGCATACCTAAAAATAGAAATAATTATAAGAATAAGTATCTTGAAATTGCCCTTCACTTGAGTAAAACACTTTTTTACTTTCAACTCAGTTTTGTTATCAAATGTTAGAACTACAGCTTAAGAGTGATCGTCGTTGTTAGTAGATAAAATATTGTTTAAGTCACTGCTTAAATTATATTAAGTAGAACTGGGATGGGCAACTCCGGTCCTCGAGGGCCGGATATTAGGAGTTTCCCTGTGGCAACACACCTTGTGACCTGTGCATAGCTTCACGTCAAGCCATTTTTTGGAGTCAGTTGTGTTGCAGCCTGGAAGCTCCTCCTTATACCTGCAGTATGCCGGGTTTTGAGGACCGAAGTTTCCCATCCCTGAAGTAGAAAAAAAAAGAATTTTTCTGTTCCCTCAGAAGTGTCACTTTGTTTTGACTAACCTAAGTCTTGATCCACCTACACAGCAGTGCAAGTGCAATGTCAAAACATGCATGTGGGCAATAACACAAACCAGGCTTTTTGAAGGGCAAGCAAGTTTATTGCCAGTATATAGTACATTTCATGCACATACATGACAATTTAAAGTGCTTTACATAAAACGTTAAAAGCATTTTAGCTGGGTACAGGGAAAAGAAATGAATGAAATTAAATGAATGCAATGAAATAAAAAAAAAAAACTTCATTTATCCGAGGAGGGAAATTCAATATTGTAATAGGTTGTCTTTTTTTCCCAACAACATAACATATATACAATGTAACGATAAAAAATATAAAAACTAACAGTGCAACTAGAACATGCAAAAACATAAGAATAAAAAGCATGATTTAAAACTGGGCTGCCCAAGTCCAGTCCTTGAGAGCTACTATCCTGCACTTTTTGGTTACATCCCTCCAACTCACCTGAATCATATGACATATGACATTAACAGGTCTCTGCAGAGCTGAATGACATGCATAACAGAATTAGCCATTTGATTCAGGGGTGCGATCCCCCTTTTTGAAGAGGGAGACCACCACCCCAGCCTGTCAATCCAGGGGCACTGTCCCAGATGTCCACACGATACTGCAGAGGGGTGTCAGCCAAGACAGCCCCACATCATCCCGAGCCTTGAGGAACTCTAGGGGGGGGGGGGGGATCTCATCCATCCCCCGGGGCCCTGACAATGATGAGCTTTTTAACCACCTCAGTGACCTCAGCCCCCTCAGTGACCTCTGCCCAGATGACAGAAGAGTCCACCCTTGAGTCCCCAAACTCTGCTTCCTCATCTGAGTTTTGGCTTGGTGGAAAGAATATTTTGAAGACTCCTCAATCCCACTAACGCGTCCTCCAATGAGGAAGCAGAGTTTGGGGACTCAGGGGTGGACTCTTCTGTCACAGGTGCTGAGGTCACTGAGGTGGTTATAAAGCTCCTTATTGTCAGGGCCCCGGGGATGGATGAGATCCCACCTGGAGTTCCTCAAGGCTCTGGATGCTGTGGGGCTGTCTTGGCTGACACCCCTCTGCAGCATCGTGTGGACATCTGGGACAGTTCCTCTGGATTGACAGACTGGGGTGGTGGTCCCGCTCTTCAAAAAGGGGGGTTGGAGGGTGTGTTCCAACTTCACAGGTATCACACTCCTCAGCCTCCCTGGTAAGGTCTATTCAGGGGTCCTGGAGAGGAGGGTTGATCGGATAGTCGAACCTCGGATTGAGGAGGAGCAGTGTGGTTTTCATCCTGGGTGTGGAATGGGGCTCTACACTCTCTTCAGGGTCCTGGAGGGGGCAGTAGGAGTTCGCCCAGACAGTTTTGTGGACTTGGAGAAGGCGTTTGATCGTGTCCCCTGGGGAATCCTGTGGTGGACGCTCTGGGAGTATGGAGTACTGGGCCCCCTTATATGGGCAGTTCGGTCCCTGTATGACCGGTGTCAGAGCTTGGTCCACATTTCTGGCTGAAGGTCAAATTCATTTCCAGTGAGGGTTGGACTCCGCCAAGGCTGCCCTTTGTCACCGATCCTGTTCATAACCTTTATGGACAGGATTTCTAGGCTGAGCCGAGTTGTTGAGGGGATCCGGTTTGGCGGCACAGGATCGGGTCTCTGCTTTTTCCAGATGATGTGGTTCTGTTGATGTCATCGGGCCGTGACCTCCAACTTGCGCTGGAGCGATTTGCAGCTGAGTGTAAAGCGGCTAGGATAAAAATCAGCACCTCCAAATCCGAGACAATGGTCCTCACCTGGAAAAGGGTGGAGTGTCCTCTCCAGGTTGGGGGTGAGGTCCTGCCCCAGGTGGAGGAGTTCAAGTATCTTGGGATCTTGCTCATGAGAGAGGGAAAAATGGATCAGTGTGGTGTCTGCAGTTATGGGGACTCTGTATCGGTCTGTCGTAGTGAAGAAGGAGCTGAACCAGAAGATGAAGCTCTCGATTTACCGGTTGATCTTTGTTCCTACCCTCACCTTTGGCCGTGAGCTGTGGGTCATGACCGAAAGAACAAGATTGCGGGTACAAGCGGCCAAATGAGTTTCCTCTGCAGGATGGCCGGGCTCTCCCTTAGAGATAGGGTGAGCCCTCTCCGCATCGAGAGGAGCCAGATGAGATGGCTTGGGCATCTGGTTAGGATGCCTCCTGGACACCTCCCTGGTGAGGTGTTCCAGGCACGTCCAGAACACCTTGGGATCCCCCGGATGAGTTGGCTGCTGTGGCTGGGGAGATGGAAGTCTTGGCTTCCCGACCTAGGCAGCTGCCTCTACGACCCGACCCCGGATAAGGGGAAGACATACAGTACGGTATGATACGGTACGGAAAACATGACTATTTGTACAGCTCACAATAATATTTCAAATGGTATGTAAACCATTTTCACCACATTTATTTTATATCCCTGCTAGTTTCTCTACATACAGTATATCTGTTCCAAATGACTGTTGTGTAGTGTGAACTTGACTTTAACCTTTTCTTACCTTTTTCATTTGTTGTTAAACATGTAGGCCTAAGTCAGAAACATCTCTGTGTAATTCAGCTGGTCCAGCTACACTTCCTCCTACCATGAATAGAATTAGACACACACGCCTGCACTTACTGCAAGGGTGTCAGCTGCAGGGTTGAAAGCTAACTAAGAGTTAAATCCTTATTAGGACAAACCAGAGTAACAACTACTAGTCTTTAATGCGTATGTGGCAAGGTACGCAACAGAGGGCCCGGGCAGGCTTTGAACCCCAGACTCCCGGGTGAAAGTCATGCACGCTGAGCATTCAGCCAAAGGGACATCCCTGTGGCCAAGTAGCCAGGGCACATGATCAGTCGGAGGCATAGTGACAGGACCACACTGTCACACGTATTATATCCAATTGCCTTGAAAATGACCTTTTTAAGAATTGTCTGCCCCACATTCAGCTGGGGCTACAACAGAGGTATAAAACATGATGATGGGTGTTTTTCCGTCTCCTTGGGAGCAGGTTTATCAGGGCAGATAGGTCAGGACAGGAAGGCCTACGGGCTGAATATGAGATAAGATCGGACACAGAACTATACTACTGGTTTTCTCTTTATTCTTTACCTTCCCTCACTTTCTGGGAGTAATATTTTAGTACTATTTTGTATTTGATTGTATTTTTGCTTGCTTTGCTTTAATAAAAGATCTCAGACTGCCTGAGGAAAAACCTGATTCACTCGCAAAGTCCCTGACTCATCCTTCATAGGAGTGTAGTTAAGGGTTAAAGCTGCCTCTCGACACACTGATGAGACAAGAATACTTCCTTTAATATTTCCCGTTAGAGGTGAGTATGATTTTGGTCCATGTTTAAATAGAGACTGCCGCGAGCAGAGAATAGTTACCGTTATATACTGATAAAATATATACAGGTCTGCTTGTGGTAAGACCTTGATTTACGACCTCCTGAACTTAGTAACGGATGTACTAAAGATCTGAAGGCTGGGGAAGTAGAGTTGCCT
The DNA here is from genome assembly GCA_023101725.1 of Atherinomorus stipes. Taxonomy (NCBI): domain Eukaryota; kingdom Metazoa; phylum Chordata; class Actinopteri; order Atheriniformes; family Atherinidae; genus Atherinomorus; species Atherinomorus stipes. The sequence continues at coordinate 835,935 of JALJCO010013178.1, forward strand.
CTAGAGGCTTAGCGTCGTAGCCCTGAAAAGTTCCCCCCACCTTCACTTCATGACACAGAAGGTTTTAAGATTTTTTTTTCTTTTGGAAAACTTCTTTAAACAAAAACAAATTATGGACCAGTGTGTACTGTTCTGCTATCTTGTGGTCACTTGAATGTAGTGACTGTGATCTCAAAACAAAGCCTTGAATACTGAGCAGCTGCAGTGAAATATTCTACATAGAACATGACAGAGATCTTACATACATAAACATCTTCTTCATTATGTGCTTGCTGTGTATCAGGAATATCACTATAGTCAAACAAGTTTGCAAAAGATGTCACATTTTCTAGATATCAGGTAAACTTTACTGCATCAGTACACATAGTTAAAAAAGGGTGTTTTACATCGTTGGGAAGCCTGATTAGTCACTTTTACAATGAGGTAAAACCTTGGCCAGTGGTGATCCCATATCTACAGTCTGTTCTGTCGGGATGACAACACTCCTCCACACAGAACCAGGATAGTCTGGAGTCTATGAATTTAGAAGTGGAGAGGATGAAATGGCCTGCCACGAGCCCAGACCTCAACCCAGCTGAACACTTATGGAACACTAAACTCATAAAGTGTAGCTGCAATGAAGACAGGAGACATTGTTTTTGTGAGTTTTATGTCTTCTTCAATTGTGCAAACAGAAAAATAGAGGCAGAAACAGAATGCAGCACAAAAGCAAACATTTTATCGCTGTCTCAGAGAAAGAGTGTGAGGATGGCTGAAGACACCAGCAGCAGGATCATACTGGGTCCAGTTGGTGATGCAGCGTTGCAAAGGTCTCCTTCACAGCAAGCCATAGGACCTACACATGCTACACTGGTTTGGCAGCCCTTCGTAACCGCATCATATCCTGTGAGCCAGGACAGGAAAACACTTACAATCATTTTGAAGTTGTTTCTAAAACAGTATGCAGTATATAGCTTGAGGTATTTGTAAAATCAAAATTGAGATCTTTTAAAAAAAATAGCTCCAGTTATTTGAGCTTGTGAATAAAGAAAGCAGCTTACCGTCTACTTTAAGAGAGAAACATCGATTGAAAATGACAGGACACGATTTGGTGTCTGTGCAGGATCTCGGTTCAGCTGCTGTGCATGTGTAGCATCTCAATCCATCAGCTAAACAAAAACACACAATACAACAAGGTTTCAACTCAAACCACAAACAGACCAAGACACTTTTATCTCCGGTTATATTATTATACATTTCGCATTACATGTTATTGGACTTGTAAAACTTTCCATTCACATAATATAAGTATAAACTCACAAAAAATATACTTCACACACTGTATTTCTTCTGTTTAGTCTTTTCCAGATTATACAAACAATAGTAAATCATTGTTTTCAAGAATCTGTGACGCAGGACAAAACTAGCAGGTTACAAAAGAGGTAGTTTAGAACACCAGCTCTCTCTCTAAAACCGTTAAACACCAGTGGTTTACTTTCTTGACAGCAACAATGGAAGATGTCTCAAGAGGAAACATGTTCTTACCCACAGACAGAGCCACAAACACAATCAGAGCTCCATAAAGCTTCATCCTGAACTTGAACTGTTAATCCGACTTGTGGGAGTGAAAGTTTGAGCAAAGCCCAAGCACAGTCCAGTTTTCAAACTTGAAGATTTGCATTTTCCCTTACAGCCCCCTCCTGAGTGGGCTGAATGACTGGCTGTGACGTGACCCCATTATTTCTGAGACAGCCTGCAGGTTAACCCTTTCCAGAAATCGAGAAAAGAACTGTTTTTGGCAGGAAGCTTCGAGGATCTTTTTTTTTAAAAATCTACAAATAGTCTTTGAATTTACTGAGAAAAATTATATCTTTAATTAAGAAAACACTGAATAAAGAATAGTGTTTAAAAGATTCTAGATGGTTTCTTTTGAGAATACGTTTTATTCTATGACGAAGATTATTTCACTCTGTCAAGTTTCCTTTCCTTTCCTTTGTTGTACCTACATCTTGGTTTCTGATTACTAGACCACATGTGATTCTCACTTTTTTTTAGTTCCTCAGTATTTGTTCTCAAAGATTGTTCTTTGTTTAGTGCCAGTTCATTGTGTTAGTCATGTGCTTTTCACGTCATCCTTTTGTTAGTTTGTCTCTGGAGCTCCCTGCTTCTGCTGCCGTTCACGTCTAATTAAGATACAGTGTCTTAATTCATACAGAACATGATCCTTCAGTAAAATCACATAAAAGAAGGAACATCACGTGCCTGCTTAGAAAACTGTAGCACAAGGAACAGGAGAGTTTTTAATCAATCAAAAATCCTGCAGCTTTCTTTTAATGACTGCTTCCTCATTGGCATCAAATGTCATCTTATCTAAAACTATACTGATGTATATTGTTCCATTATTTCTATGTCAAATATTTGTATGTGATGGAGAGTGAGAAGCTCGACTGTTTAAGTAACTGAAGAGTAGCTCCAAAAGTATAAAATCAATCGTGTCTGAAAACATAGAAATATAACATCTGTGGGGCAGGAAGGATCAAGAGTCTAGATTCATGACACTCAGCTGTCTCCCCGCTGGTTTCTCTTCCCTTTTCTTCTTCCATGTGTGTTGTATAAAGAAAGTCTGTCCTATTGTGTGTTCATGTCCTACAGGAATCCTGCTAAGGCCTTTTACCAGTTTTATAACATCAACATTTTTCTTTAGAATTTTTTTCCCCCTTTTTTGATAGTTGGAGACTCCCCCATATATATGCTGCTCAAAAAGAGAGAAAAATAAAGGGAACACCTGATGAAGCTACAGCCATGTAACTTAAAGTCAGTCACACTTGTGGGATATTAAAGGTAGAGTCCGAAGCCCCTCCAGCGTTTCTGTTTGCAAACAACAGTATTCAAACTTAGTGCTCCTCCCTCTCAGGCTAATGGCCGCCTCGTTCTAGCTAACCTATTCAGCTTCAAGCTTCTCCTTCAGAGCTCAGAAGTGGGTACAAGCCAAACCAGTATTAACCCTGGTTTTCCAAAGTGCATTATCTGAAGCTCTTACCTTTTCTTTGGCGCATCCACGGTGTTTCCTTTCTTTCTTTCTTTCTTTCTTTTTCCTTCGAGAGTTCGAGTGACTGGCATCTGCTCCAATCATGAGCTTATTCCCACACAGCGTCATGCTCTTAGCTCTGTCCTTGGCTGCCGATATAAACAGAAATCTCCACCCAGAAACGTCCCGAACACAAGAAAACAAAGCTAAAAAGCAAATTACAGGCAGGGGGAGAGAGAGATGCATTCAAACGCGCCACGGCACGCGAGTAGAGGCCCAAAGGCGCAGTTTGAGACGGATTTCCACTTGCACAAGTCTAACGTTTATTTTCAGGGGAACGTCAGACTATACCTTTAATCTGTCGCCAGTTGGGAAGTAACACTGATTGTGAATCAGTTTTGCCTGCTGTTCTACAACCCCCATAAAGAAAGGTCCTGCAGGTGGTTCGACCATTTTTCTGTCTTCCTCCTTTCTGGCTGATATTTGGTCATGTTTTCATTCTGCAACCTACAGAAGTTGCTCAAGTGTAGCTCATCCAGGATGAAGCATCAATACACACTGTGGCAGGAAGGTTTGATATCCCAGCACAGTGTTGGGAGCATGGAGGAGATACCAGGAGGCAGGCCAGTATACCAGGAGATGAAGAGGGGGTGTGGGAGGACGATAACCCGGCAGCAGGTCTGCTATCTGCTTCTTTGTGCAAGGAGGAACAGGAGGAGCACTGCCAGAGCTCATCAAAATGACCTCCAGCAGGCTGCCAATGTGCATGTTTCTGCCAGAAATAGACTCCAAGAGGGTGGTATGAGGTAGCCTGGTACACCAGCCTGACTAACGCCATGTATGAGATACACGGCAAGTCAGTCTGGGCTCCCTCCATTGGAGAATGATTCCACTCCGGTAAAAAATTGACCGGACCAATCACAGCGCACCAGTAGAATTATTAACAGATGAACGTTAAACTCCTCCGACGTCTCCACCGCTGTTTTTGCTCTGTTTTGGTGCGTAACTAACAGCTTCCGGGTCATAGTCACATGACGTGCGACACAAACGCTTTCTCATATTAGTAGTTCAGCAATAAACAATGCAGACATGTAACAGAGTATTTAAAATAATAAAACCGAACATTCTATGTTAATATACACAAGAAAACAACATCAAATAGAGAGGGAAAAACAACGTGTAAACGCTGATTTCCGGCGTCGCCATAGCAACGTAGCAACAGAGTGCCGAGCTACGCCAGCTACAGTCACTTCTGATTGGTTCTCTCCGGTTCACTTTCCTCCTGTTAGTCCCGCCTCTCGTCTCGCATTGGAAATCAGTCTCCAATGGAGGGAATCCAGACTAACTCCCGTGTATCTCATACATGGCGTTAGTCAGGCTAGTGTACCAGGCTAGGTATGAGGGCCCGACATGCGCAAGGAGGGCCTAGCCCACTACATGGATCCCTGTTGGCATTTGCCAGAGAACACCATCAGCCACATGTGGCTGGAGTTTGTTAGTAGTTTCTGCATGATGAATACATTGATGCTGGAGACTGGCCTTCCGGTTCACCACACCTGAATCCAATCGAGCACCCCTACATGTCTTGTTCCATCAATCGCCACCACATCAAACCACAGACTGTACAGGGGTTGACTGATGCTCTTATCCAGGTCTGGGAGGAAATCCCTCTGGAGAACATCCATGGCCTCATTAAGAGCATGCTCAGATGTTGCAGGAAGTGCATACATGGACGTGGAGGCCACACACACATTACTGAACCTCATTTTGAGTCTTGAGGAATTTCTATAGGAGTTAGGTCGGCCTGTGATCTGATCTTTCCACTTTTATTTTGAGCATGAATCATGCAGGCCTCCACGGTTAAACATTTTACTTTCCAATGATCATTGTTTTTTTGTTCTCAACACATTCCACTATGTAATGAATAAAGGTTTTCAACTACAATATTTAACACATCATCATTTAGGATATCTTGACCGTTTCCCTTCATTATCTATCTATCTATCTATCTATCTATCTATCTATCTATCTATCTATCTATCTATCTATCTATCTATCTATCTATCTATCTATCTATCTATCTATCTATCTATCTATCTATCTATCTATCTATCTATCTATCTATCTATCTATCTGTCTATCTGTCTGTCTGTCTGTCTGTCTGTCTGTCTGTCTGTCTCTCTGCCTGCCTGCCTTCTTGTTTGCAGATTTTATGGAAATACAGAGAGAAATGTTTCACACTCCGGAGCAGAAGGTGGTAGTCAGTCACATAATACGCGGATTACCAACCACAGTCATTGAAAACCAAGAAGAAGAAGGAGAGGCGGAAGCACGCCGCTGCGTCATTTACGCGTCAAAACGTCAAAACACGCGCCAGTATGTTTTGAAAAGCCGGGCAGCATCAGTTAGCAGGATTGTCCTGCCATATTTACCTGCACGAAGATATCTTCGCGGTTTTTAGTTATGTTTCTAATTCAAGGTCAGATTTAAACATGCCGAAGTCTGTGAAAAAGTCCTGCAGCACTCAGACCTCCATTAGCAGGTACTTCGGAGGGCTGAGTAGCAGCAGCAGCACTCAGCGTGGGATTAAACAAAATCCTGCTGAGCACCAGCTTTCTAGAGGAAAGGTGAGATTTGCTTGGCAGAATGCATGTTTTGCATGCCAGACGTGGTCATTCCTGGACCTCAGCTGTTTTTGCGTTGCAGCAGAAACCTTCCTCTGGTGATGATGTTGGTTTGCCAGCTAAACGAGCCAAGTTTTCCCTAAAAGACCAGCAGCTGGAGGAGCTGGAGTGGGAATCTGCACCCAGTCAGTCTGGCAAAGGTGTGTTAAACTCAGGAATCTCCCAAACTTCCATGCAGCTTTCCCATATTCCAGCCGTTTCCACCTCTCTAAAACATCAAAATTTTCCAAACAGTATTTTCACTTTTCCTTCTGCTCAAGTTTGACTACATACAAATGTAAACATAAATGCTGGATCTCCTTTCTGCAGAGACCAAGCTCACATCAAGCAGTGGAGGAGGCAGTCTTTGCTCTTCCACCTTGGAAAAGCTGAAAGGCTTCAGCTGTGGGGCTGAGCTCGGTGACATCCAAGAAGAAACAAAGAAAGATGGTGCTAGCAGTAAAATCTGCAACCAGAGAAGCAGCGTTTTACCTACTTGGGAGGTCGTAGACCATCATAAAACTACAAACAGAATACAAGAGGCAGAGGAGGGATATGAGGAAGAGGACATTAAGGGAAAAGGGGATTTACAACTTGCTGCAAAAAAACAGGTACTCAATGAAACCTTTTCTATCATCATCACCACCTTGCTCCTGTGCTGCTGAGAATGATGACTTAATTCAGGTGACAGTGTAGAAATATATGGAGTGTTTGGCATACTTTGGTACCCTGTGCTGTGTTCGTTATTCTCTCAGGTAAGACAGAGGCTGCAACATGGTTCTGAGGCATAGAGTGCTGTTTCTCCTTGGACAGGGTGGAGCTGGTTCACTGCAAGTGTCCGAACCAGCAAAGCAGGCCCATATTTAGAGTCACACTGCATGACATTCTGGCCTTAAATCTGTGCTTCTAACCTGTTTGGAGGTACGCTGATATTTAATGTGCACATCTCTGGAGCAGCCATTGCCCTGTAGCATCCAGAGGGTGAGAAACCACTTCGAAAACCTTCCTTCCCCATCCTGGAGCATCACATGACAACTGCGTTCACTTCAGCAGCGTCGTGTGTCACATGCTGGATATAAACATAATTTTAGTGCTCACCATGCTGGATTTAGGGAAGTAACCCAAATGGACATTTTTAAAGGAGGAGAGGAGAAGGGGAAAAAAGAAAATAACAAGAGATAAGACGAGAGTCACTGGCTGACTTTTACTGGGTGGAGAAAGCTCAGGGAAGAGACAAGATGCAAGACAAATGCTTCATTCGTGTTACGACAACACTAGTCACGCTTAGAAGGAGCAGAAAGAAGCTCAAGCTCCTTTTTTCTTTCATGCGTTGGGAAATTTCTGCTCATACCAGATGTTTTGTTTCATTTCCTTCTTATAAAGTGGTTTAGAAACACCACCCCAGGGTGGCCAAGTCCGGCCCCCGAGAGCCACAATCCTGCAACTTTTAAATACATCCCTCTTCCAACACCTGAATTACTTTGTATGCCTGTCATTCTGCTCTGCGGAGGCCTGGTAATGAGCCATTCATTTGATTCAGGTGTGTTGGAGAGGGGACGTATCGAAAAGTTGCAGGATTGTAGCTCTCGAGGACTGGACCGGCCACCCTGCACGACCCTCTGAGAGCACTACCCAACACCCCCTTTTTTTAAACAGGGCTTTAACTGCTAAATAGATAATGCAAGATTGTAAAATCTGTAGTATCTGTGATCATGTTAATGTCTGGTTTTCTTTCTCTTGCTGATCTAAGTTTGATGTACTTTGATGCTGTGCTCACTCTTGTGTTTGATTGCACTTTACATATGCCGGATCTAACTTTAGAGAGACACACAACCCCCTTAATAACCTCTGGGTTAGCACTTTAGTTGACACTAAGCAAGCCTTGCTGTGTCTAAATGACTGTCTGTCTCTGACTCGGTGCTGATGCATCATTTCCTGCTTTCACACTTCTGCTTTCTCAGCGACAGTTATTGGAAACAGTGAACAACAGCCGCAAGTTAGTTTCCTGAAAAATGAATAATCTCAGGCCACTTTAGAAGAACATAATATAGAGAAATCTGTTTTCTTTACTTGTATTTAGTCCAGTCAGTTTTCCTAATTCACTTGCATTTTATTGCAGGTAGTGCAGAATGAAGAAAAAAAAAACTATTTCTTTCCTCACATGAGTGGTAAAGTAACTGAAAGCTTTGTGTGGGGAACTGTTGCTGTTTACAAAGGGGGTTCGTCTTTTCATTTTCACTTTTTATTGTTTATTATTAAACTGGTATCTATTTGTTTTTATCCTGCAGGGGTTCAGCTTGTCTCAGTTTGCAGGAAGGGGTGTGAACCTGAGTCTGTCATCAGACTCTGTTGCTTCCTCCAGACGCTCGAAGAGTGCGTTCACTCCCCTGGAGCTGCAGGTCATCCAGCTCAAACAGCAGCATAAGGATGCCCTGTTGGCTGTGGAGTGTGGTTACAAGTACAGGTTCTTTGGAGAAGATGCAGAGGTGAGAAGTGGAAAGTGCCTGTGGTGATGTTGCGTGAAGAGCACTTTAAACCCAAATTACTTTACATCAACCTGAAAGACATGATGCTTAGATGAATCATAGATTGATTATTGTTAATGGACCTTTCCAGCTATTGTAAGTGGTCATTTTCACTGACTTTAATCTTTGTGTCGCACATCAAAACCAGTGGTTTCATTTTTCAGAGATCAAAGTATATTTTTGGAAAACAGACTGATTTAAAGAGAGGATCATTTAAAAATCTAGCCTTCTCCTTTAACACGCTATTGCTATGTTGGTGTGTGTGGACAGATTGCTGCAAAGGAGCTGAACATCACCTGTCATCTGGATCATAACTTCATGACATGCAGCATCCCCACACACCGCTTGTTTGTTCATGTCAGGCGCCTGGTGTCTCACGGACACAAGGTACCAAACCGAACTTTTCTGCTGTTTTTGTTCAATAATCCAAGCTATTAAATGAATCCTGCTGTTTCGCTTCTCATCTGTAGGTTGGTGTGGTTAAGCAGACTGAGACGTCTGCCATCAAGGCTTCAGGGTCCAACAGGAACACCCTGTTCACACGTCAGCTCAGTGCCCTGTACACCAAGTCCACTCTGGTGGGGGAGGGTATCCTTACACAGGGTGGAAAATGGCTTCTCTGTCTCTGGAGGACTTTAGTGCTTTCCTTGACACTTTTCTTCTCCAGACGTAAACCCAGTCTGCAGACTAAAGGATGTGGAGGAAGGGGGCTGTGATGACATCGTGTCGGACCCTCCTGACAGCTTCCTGCTGTGCATCAGTGAGAATTGGGACAAACTGAGGAAGCAGCTCACCGTGGGGCTGGTGGTGAGTGACTCCATCACAAGTTGCCTGATTGGTGCAGTAGTTGTAGGATTCATATTCATACGGTTTTAAGGAAGTTAACAACTTCAGTTTAGACTGGGAACATTGTAAAAAAAAATGTGGATGAAATCTTGTTTTCAGTAAGAATGAACGCAGATTTTTCTGCAGCACGCAGCAGGTAGTATCCTCACCTCCCAAATGATTAACACTGACAAGTCTCTCATTTAAATTTGACAACTTTTCTTGAGACAGGTGTGTGCATGCAAGACCTTTTGAAGGGCATCCTGTGGGACGATAAAGACTCATTATTTTCAGATTGACTCATATTCTCTTTTATGTTTGATAAGATTCCCTCGTTTTTGTTATATTCAACCACCAGATTAACCAGAGAAAGACCGGACCTTTAAGTTAATTTAATCCCTTCTCAGTTTAGTTTTCAGAAAACATTCAGCATAATGATAATATAGATATGACACTATAATACACTTAAATATGCAATGCTAGAAATTTTATTGATGTCACTCATCTTCTCTTTAGTGGAAAATGAATGGATTCTCAAGTAATGGATACACATGAATGTTGGTCATAATAGTCCAAAAATGTAACTGAATATGAATAAATGTCTGTTCAGCTACTACTTGTTGAGCTGAACTTTGAGCAGCAGCTTTATGTGCCTAAATAATTAGATTTAGAGGAAAAGTATCTTCACAGGAAAAGATGGAACCTTTTTTTTTTAAATTTATAAAAATTAACCCCGTAGAAGGATTTTTAATCGGACTGTTGCATACAGGCGGTATGACAGTCGTATCTGATTACCTAGTCTTACTTTTAGGACTGAAACAGTACTGTATGCAGCACTTGTGTGTATTTTACAAGGACAATAAGGAATTTAATATTTTTCTGTAATTACTCAAATGTCATGAGAAACAGATATTTCTGTTCACGTTGTACCAGTGTTTTCTTTGGCATTTCTCATGCATGTGTGTATGCATGCAGGCCGTTCAGCCCAGCACCGGAGATGTATTTCTGGACTGTTTCCCTGATGGCCCGTCTCGCTCTGAGCTGGAGGGTCGCATCATTAAAATCAACCCTGTGGAGATCCTTGTGCCCTCAGACCTTTCAGAACAAACCCAAAGACTCCTGCTCAGCATCACTAACGCCAGGTAATCTACTGTTCAGCCACCAGGGGGCAGTATATGACCACGTACTGCACAGCATCCTCTTATTAAATCAAGTGTATCCTATATTATTATCACAGAAGTATTTAGCGTAGAGTTGCGTTAACAAAAATATTTGCATTTTAGTTTGGTTAATTTAATTCAGAGCGATTGTGTGTACATTTCCCAGGCAGATTGATAAGCGCTGTGTCCAGAGCTCTCTTTGCTCAGTCTGAATGTGGAAATCAATATGTGTTCTGCAAGTGGTTATGAGATAAAGGTCCTCATCACCCTGGATTTCACCTCAGGGCTCAGCAGGTCTGAAGGCTTGCAAAAGCTGATCAACCTACGATAAGAAAAAAATAGTTTTGTTTCATGTGTCCAGTATTTGTCTGTTATGTTTGAATATGTTTCCATACACAGAACAAGGTTGGATTTTATGCTCAATCTTACACATCTAAAAGGTTTTTAAAGGTCAGTTCAACAAGAAATTCAATGATACATTAAGTTTGTGTTAAGACAGAATTGAAAACTAATTCAGATCATCTGTGATTAGTTAATGTGGTACAATTATCAAGTATAAGTAGATCATCACTATGTGTAGTGTGTACCATGAGATGAAAGAGTGTGTCCTTTGTTAAATGGCCGGCTAACGGCACAGCCAGCAACAACGACGTTGGACTGATATATTCCTCAAATCTGTTATCTCCTGTTGCGTCGGCTTCGTTCTGCAGCTGTATCCTCAGACTGGAAGGGACGACATCCTCTGCCGGCTGCGCCCGATCGCATTGTGCACATTGTGCAGTGAAAATGAAATGAGAGTGGGAGGGATTTGATTAGAAGGCGATAGTTGGATAAATGGGAGAATTTCCGTCAGCCCTCCTCTTTTGTCTTGTGAATGTACATTTCTCATCACTCTTTTTTTTTTTTTTTTGTAATTCCAGAGGCTTTTTTAATTTAACCACCAGTTTCAATTTCACCTCTGAAATTTAGTTTCTTCCTTTTCATTTCACTCTTTTTTTTCTCCGTCATACAAATGTAGAAGTTGAGTGATTTATAGGAGAGACAAGCCTCTGAAGGCCAATTCAGTTATTGTTTGAAAAGCACTGCTCTCTAGTGCTCATCAGAGAGAAGGCTTCGTTTCCAGCCTGTAATGAGAATAAACGGGAGCTTTGTCTCAGATATTTTAAACCCATTACTAACCACTACAGACACCATCCAATTATGTTTTGTATTTTTTAATAGAGACTATTAGTTTCCTCAGTTATGAAACAGCAAACCAAGAGGAATGACAATTGTGTGGATAATTGATTATAAAATAATTTGGTTTTAAAGGATGGCAGCACTGACCAGCATTACAATCACAGTAATCTGGCTCCAACCCTTTAAAGAGCGTTAAAGCAAGACCCACCCAGGAGAGCATTTAAAACGGGGGATTTTTGTGGCTGCTTACGTCAGCCAGTGGATGTCTCTTGGGTGGGCTGACAAGACTGGACCCCTGGCAACGGGGGTTTGTGTCCATGGATCAGCAAGTAATGAGTCCCTGTGAGATTGGTTGTAGCTAGGCGCAGGATTCGGGGCTCTACACATCCACAGCCAGGATGAGAGAGGTGAAGGTGATCAGAGCGAGCGGTTCTCTGACTGCTGTTTGTGTTCATTGTTTGCTTAAGATTTTAGCTTGATGACTGATGATCTTAAGATGTGTTTGATCTGCATCCTGGTATTTGCCATGTTTAAGAAAAGATTCACACAAGAATTTATAAGCACTACAATCCAGAAGCGCTCTGCCTGTTAATCTCTGAGCTTTAGTTAGCAACATGACCGATGCAACTTTAAGCTTTTCTACTTCCAGTATCTGATGAGGCATAGAAACGGTGACATCATCACCTGTCGGTTTGCAGGCTGCAGTTTATAAGCTGATCAGTAGTTTGTCATTTGGACTTTGGCATTTTAGTATTTTAGAGCTAGAGGGAAAATGCAAAGACTGAAAACGCAAAGACAGGATGTACGTCTGTCGTGTACTGGCCTATGCACAGCTGGAGTTTTAGTTTTAATGCAATTTTAAAGTGTGAGTATCAGTCCCTGTTGTATCGTTAAGAAAGTTCTGTTTTGGGTTGACCAAAGTGAAAGAATGATGGTAATATTGTGGGTCCTGCCTCCAAAGCAGGGATCGTGCATGCCATCATAAAAGAGGGTCACAAATAGGGATGGGCGATATGGACTGAAAAATCTATCCCAATAATTTTTGTTCCTTATCACGGTCACGATAAATGACAATAAAAAATATCAGTTTAAACACTTGTATTATAAATCTATCACTAAATTCTGTCTTGAAAGCCCTAAAATAATACCAGAGGCCACTAAACTACATCAATTAAGTTCAAGTAGTACACCTGTACTGCAAAACTGTAGTGAGACCAAACAAACAAGTCTGAAATATGAGAACAAATTTGACATTTATTCAAATGGTGCAAACAGCAAAACTAACTATATAAATAACTCTAAATACAACCTGATAAATTGAATTGATCATTTTTATTGTGAGATGACAAATTATTACTGTGGAGAATTTTTCTGACGATATATCGCTCACGATAACTTGTCACCCATCCCTACTCACAAACAGTTTTGAGACCATAAGGAGAGATTCTGACAATGTGAGATATTCAGAATGACAATCCTGGAATGGGTCCGCAACCAAAGCTTACAAAACCAATACAGAAGCTTGGAATTGTATGTTATATTAAAACAAAAAATGGGTGTTTTTTAATTTTTTATCTTACAGCAATACGAAAGGACGGACAAATTTATAAGAAAAAAAAAATAGATGAATGGATTTGACTTTTTTGTCAAATATGATAAGAAATCACTAATTCTATTGTATCTTAAGGAATTTATACCAAAAATTACACAATTTGATCATTTTTGAGTAAAATAAATAAGGCACTACATATCTGAAACCTATGTTGGGGACAGAGTAAATAGTAAACAGTAAAATGGCACCATAGAAATTCTTTAGGTTTCAAAGAAGAAAAAAAAAGAGTGAGCTACAACATGCTTCACATTCTGTTCAGACTGTTTAATGCACAAATTATGTGCATCAAACATGTTGAACCAAAGTCTTTTAGGTCTGTGTCATACAAGGTGGCTGCAGTTAAGTAATGAATAAAAAAAGCAGCTAAGACACCTGAGCGGAAACGACCTGCTTCTGGATCCATTGCTGTGGCGAACCAGTTTGTTCTGACATTCATGGATCAGAAAAAAATGAACTGATGATCCCTTTTATCTTGTTCTACCAAGATTGAAAACTTGTACAACCTTTGATGAAATTGCGATGACATTTACGGTCTAGAGAGGATGCTGATATCACTTCGGGGATCTGATATTTTCTTGTTTGGTGCCATCACGTCAAAATTTTAATTTTGGGTTTGTGTCATAGCTTTGGCCTCTGCTGCACTTCAGTTTTACTGCAAACTGAGGAGTCCTATAATGTTAATATTAGACATTTTGATTTGAAACATTAAATAAACATGATTCTGATTAGTATTTATTACATTTTAACATTCTGATGTCAGTGTTAAGCTCAGAGCACCAGTGTGTGTCTGTACAGCCCCACGTAAGCATTAGTGTGGTAACAGACTTTTAACAATGTGTTTTTCATGTTTTAGTTTAAACAAGAAATGGAAGAAGAAATCTCAAAGCCGACTCATCAAAAACTAAACTACGTTCCTGACGGCACTTTCATTTAGATGAGAACTCAGACGTTTTGTTTGCTTCCGTAAACCTCACCCCCCATCCACCTTATTGGTTTCCTGTAAATCTCCAAAAACACTTCCTAAACTCAGCTTCACAACATTTGCTCTTCTCAGTATTTTGGAGAAAGATTGCTCAGCAGTGTCCCTGGATCAATAACTGCAGTTGCAGCTGTTCCTGTAAACCTCATAATATGGTTGAATTGACTGGTTAAGTGATTAATGGTCCCAGTTTCATTTCTAGCACAATACGCCGTCTATTGATCGTTTTTGCTCCTGGTCCAACCAGTGGCTGGAGTGAAATATGATGATTATTTCATCTTTCTGTGTTTGTGTGTGTGTGTATGTGTGTGTACGGGCATTAAGAAACGTTAGAAAGAAAATGCTTCTGCACTGCGTCCAGAGCCACGTGTTTGCCTTGGTTGCCCTGGCAACAACAGAACAGACAAAGCAACAGAGTCCTTGAGAGCAGCAAAGCTGTGAGAGTGGATGTGGCAATAGAGAGATACGATGGTACACCAGGGAGATGAAGGGGAAATGTGTTTTCATGTGTGCAGCAGAGGGGGGGTGTGTGTGTGTGTGTGTGTTTGTAGAGTCTAGTTGAACAAAGGCATTGATGCAGTGCAGCTATGTCTACTTTTTGTAACTGGAGGGAGGATCAGCATACATCAGATATTTTCTCTTTCAAGCAGCACTGACTTCCTGGATCAATACTGTCATGTGATGCTGATAATAAATAAAGTTTATTATTGTTTATGTTTCCATCCAGCACTCAGGCTGATGACCGAGTGAGAGTTGAGAAAAGGGACAGCGCTCAATTCGAATTTGCCTCTGCAATGAACACACTCACCAAATTCTACTGCCACACCCTGGAGAAAGGTGCGTTTGTCTCTTTATTTCAGGTTTTCACCCCACATCACCCTCAGATACACACATCCTGTTACTGCTCGGCTGTAAAACACCGGCTGTATCTGAGGGGTGGGCCTGTGACTCATGGCTGTGCTTTAGTGTTGAAAATCTAACACGATTGTGTCTGTGTCTTTTAGACTCGCGCTCTCTTTCCAGCGTAGCATCGTTCGAGAGCCCGGTGATCTGCTGTCTGGGGCCCCTCATCCAGTACCTCCAAGATTTCACCTTAGAAAGAGTTCTTAGAAGTGAAAGGTGCATTAAAACACACGCTCGCTCTGTCACGCATCTCGTAAGCACAGTTATCCAGCATCGCTGCTGTTTGCTAAAGTCCCATCAAGCCAACCTGGCATCCAGCTGTGCAGCTGGAGGGAGTGTGGGGAAACTTATGGCTAATCACGCTCTTATTTTTCGGACCAAAACTTTTATCCGAGTCTTCTTGAAGGTGTAGTAGCAATCATTCGAAAAACAATGTCCTTTTACTTCCTCTACAACTCTCACATTTCTCTATTTTTGACATTTCCCTGATTGTTAGTGAGGAAAATATCTTTCTTTTCACGAGTTTGCTGGCAGCGACAAAAACCATTAGAAGGAAACTGGCGTCAGAAAAACAGCCCTTCTGCTGGCTTTTTTATTTGAACCAATAAACATCTGCACCTACCAGCGCAGATGATGGGCTCAGAGAGGTCGCAGGAGATACTGGGTGAAAATATATATTTTTTGTTTCTTGTTTCCTTTCGTGTTTCCCATGGAGTGTGTAGAAATGAATACTAGAAGTCTATAAATGACTGGATGTAGCAGATTTTATGATTTAACCACTGTCAGGAATAATGGTAAATACACTGAACTTGGATGAAGCATAAAGTATTGGTTTTCTCCTTTTTTTTTTCTTCTTTTGCATCTCTTTGCACATCATACAGGTTTTTCCCCTGCCATGGAAAGCAACTTGGGGTTCAGCGTAGTCACACAGGACACAGTTTGAGATTGTACTGCCAACTCTCTGATGCTCTACACCTGAGCCAAACCATCTTGTTCTTTTGTGCAGCAGAGTCACTTTGATCTGAGCCATAAAAAAAACATTTAACAACTTCACTTGTGACATTTGCAAACTTTTCCCAGAGGATGCCTTGATCATTTGATTATGGAACTGTGTTTTATTAGTATTTTGTGCTTCATGCAGCTCATTTCGGCGTCTATCCTGTGAATCGGAGGGTATGACCCTCGGTGCTACTACGCTCAGGAACCTGGAAATACTCACAAACCAGGTAAATACACATCTGAGCTTGCAGCCATGGGTGATAATTGAGTATAAAAGGGTGACAGTGGAATAATAAATACTTTATGGTATGCTGGATAATCCTTATGTGTCACCCACCTTTAGATAAGACCTGAAACAAGCTTTTGCTGGAGATAGCTATGAAAGATCTACGTATATGCTTTGCTGCCTTTGCTGTTTGTTGTTGAGAAATTTCACCAGGTCAGAGTATGAAACTTGAATTGCTTTGCTTTCATGTGTCAGTTAAATGAAGTCTGAGATCTTTGTGTTTTTTTACTCATCTTAGGGCACCAAGGAAAGCCCTGTGTAAAGGAGCTCATGATCTGTGCTCCTTGTGTGTGTGTGTGTGTAAGCTCTCTTTTTGAAAGTTGTGTGGTCACTATGATAGTGACAAATCTAAGGAGGAAAGAGGGCAATATTTTGTGGCTCACATGGAGCCATTTTTGGAGAACTCTTAAGAAGATGCAGTACATTTGTTTCTTGTCCCGTGGTTATCAGTTTAGGCCCAGGATTGGTAATACATCAGACTGTGGTCTGTTTTCAGCTCTAGGCAGTATTTAAACACAAAAAGAAACAAAAAACTGCAACGACTCTACTAATCTTCCTTACGATGTCCTGCATGTTAACTGTGTCTTCCCTTATGTGTGCTCTCTCTATCATAGACAGATGGGAGTGTGAAGGGAAGCCTTTTCTGGGTTTTGGACCACACTCGTACTCTCTTTGGAAGGAGACTGATGAGGAAGTGGGTGAGCCAACCCCTCACAAACCTGCAGTGAGTACAGGATGCTGTTGACCTGTAATAATTCAGCTTCATTCTTCATTTATCATCATTTATTGTCTTGGCAATATGCAGCGTAAATCTTAATACACTTAAACTTGCTTAAAACAGCGCTGTTGACAGATGTAAGACTTCCTTTGGTACCCTGCTATCATTAAGCACAGATATGGTGCATCAGTTAGAAATAAATCCACAAAATTGAAGTTATCAGAAGATTTGAATCAGAGATCCAAGTTATGGTAGTTTGTTTTTTTATTTTCTGTTTCTGATCTGAACCTCATTTTCAGATTTGATTTTAACTGAGCAAATTAACTCTCACTGGTTATTATAAGCACTGCTTATAGGTGGTAAAGGCCTAACTTTGGGGACACACAATGCACAAGACCCAGTGCTTTCTAATTACTTGACTGGAGTGTTATTATTTGATATGAATCAATAAATAAAATGTCAGTACTGTGAATAATGAAAAATATCAGGCGCAGTGTTATTTTGATATACTTGTAATCAATTTCCATGCAGCAGATGTGAAGAATAATGTCAGTGTCTGTTTTGTGACCTGAAGAAATGAGCTCTGGGATTGATGGTTATTAAAAATATATCCTATTCCAATTTCCTTTTTCTGTTCATGAATGAAATGTTCAAACATCACATAGGACACGTCGATGTAGTCAAAAGGGATACAGTACAGAGCCAATGAAGGTAAACATTTATCCTTTTATTCAGCAGAGCAGCAGTGAAAATGCACAAACGGAAAACATGTTCCCCTTCTTTGCAGTGTAATTTTCTAATTCATGTAGTAACAGTGCGAGTGTGTGGCCTCCTTCTCTCGCTGTGCAGGGATTATAGCTTTGGATTGAGCACTGCTCTTCAGATTATACAGATAACTCCTCTGCTGAATTTAAACATGAATAAAATCCTGATTACACTCGGATTAATTCTTAGACACACAGCACATCAACGCACAGACACTCTCGCACATGTGTGCGCGCGCACACACACACACACACACACACACACACACACTCTTAGACAATATATATTTATGAGTGAGTCCAGCTTGCCTTTTTTTTTTTTTTCTCGATGGTTATACTCAGTGGGAGATTTTTCATTCTGATTGACTTTGAGACCAAATCAGCCATTGAAGTGATTTTTAACCTTTTGTTTAAAGGTTATTGGTCCGTATCTTAAATATTAAACCTGGAAACTAAAAGGGTACACAACCATGGATAATTTAAAGTAGCAAAGCAAACTAGAAAAAAACCAAAAAGGAGAAATGACTGACGTCATTTTGAGAAGCATGAAATTGGCTTAAAGTTGTGGCATGTAATTGATCTCAGGATGTGTATAACTCAGGTGGAACAGTGTGCAGAGCTGTACTGATGGCAGTAAAACCAGCCTCTCGAGGGAGCTTGTGTCCTGCGCTCTTCCTCATCTGCTCACTCAACTGCTCAACCTCAGCTCAGCTCCTGAGACTTCAAAGGCTGGTCCACCTTCTATTAGTTCTGTTAGCTCTGCTCATATTAACGATCACTCAAAACGTCACCCCCCTCATTGATGGAGGATTTATCTGGATCCTTTTGGTTGCTATGAATGCATCACAGTGTCTGACTGTGTCAGCGATTAAGAGAAAACACCAACAGTGCTACTATATGTATAATAGGGATGCACGATATTGGAATTTTGGCCGATATGCCGATATTTTAAAACTCACGTGGCCGATAACTGATATTGATACCGATATTAAAGCTGAAAAAAATGAGCAGTCATCGCCATTTCCGACACTGAAAAATAGGGATGGGGAAAAAATATCGCTAAACTGAAATATCGTGATATTTTCATATGCTAATATCAAATCGATATTTAAAAATATGGTATCGATCTATTTTATTTGCGAAATCTCCTGGGATTTCATCATTCTGTTACAAAATCTCATGATATTTCGTGAAATCGTGTGAGTTTTCATGACAGAAAGATAAAATATCACGAAATTTAGTTAGTAAAATAGATCAATACCACGTTTTTAAATGTCAATATGATATCAGCATATGAAAAATTGAGAAATTTTTGTGAATTCTCGCGAGATTTTGTAACAGAACGCTGAAATATTGCGAATTTCGTTCGTAAAATAGGCCGATACCACCTTTTTAAATGTCAATGTGATATCAGCATATGAAAATACAATAACGCGATATTTCAGTGTATTGATATTTTTTTCCCACTCCTACTCTTTAGAAGTTTTAAAGTCTGTAAAAAAGTTTTTGACAAAGAAGAAGTTTTTTTTTTTTAGACTTCAGAAACAGCGGGCTGATCGGTTTAGTATCGGTAAAATATCGGTGGGGTGGCCGATGTCCGATACTTAGTTTTAAGGCTGATGTAGGACGATACCGATAGGGGGATTATATCGATTATATCGTGCATCCCTAATGTATAACCTTTACATTCATAATGATAATATAAAATTGAAAATAAAACTGTATAGCACTTCTCACAGATGTAGAACCACAAACTGCTTAACAAAACTGCACAAGTACTGTAAAACTACATGACATCCAAGATAAGAGATAATAAGATTAAGACTGTCATGATAAGCGACAACACAAACCGCAGAAGGGAAATAAAACTGATGGTATTTAACTAAAAGCCTATTTAAGCCTGGAATTTCAGCCACTATAAAACAGCTTCTTAGCTACAACTGCTTTGCTGCTTCATACTCTTCACTGTCTCTTTGTATGTTTCTTTCTACTCGTTTGCTCATTTTGTGACTTTATAGACATATTGCATACCTGACATATCGAGGCGAGAGTGGTTGCCTTCATGGATAAGGTTCCACTGTGTACTTGTGGGATGATGTGCTCCTTCCTGTGAGCTTTTACTCGTCTTCCCCGCCAGAATATTTCCAGTTGTGAGAGTAAGCCTCAAAATCTGTTGCCGTCTACTGCAGCAGTGAAATCTGCCATAATTCTCTGGATTATCTCAGGTGTTCATAAACACAAATTTAAAAGAAGTAATGAAGTTTTTAATAGTTCTTTTTTTACTAGCTTGTGGCTGCAATCACTTCTGCAACAAATCCCCTGAATTCATAAAGAAGCTAATCAGTGGCAATTTGCTACATATTTGTTATAGGCTCAGATCACCATGTTGTGGAGGGGGAAAAAAATCAAACCCGATTCAGCTCTCTAAAGGACACATTTCTTTCACTCTTGATGGAAATTGAACGTTTTGATTACTTTCATTTTGATGTTGTTTTTCATGCACCTCTTTTCTCCCATTAAAACTCAGGCTTATCTCTGAGAGGCAGGATGCTGTGCAAGAAATCATGGAGTCAGACTCCCTCACTTTAAATTCCATCAGATCTTTGCTGTCGCATCTGCCCGACCTGGAGAGAGGCATCTGCAGCATTTACCACAAGAAGGTGAAAGAACAGACTCATGACCATCTTTCTCAATCTAATATTTTCTGCACCCTCATAGTTTTAGGTGTATTTGTAATAATTCCTGTTAGATTTTTACAACACTTATCACATGATGGTGACTGTGATGTAGTGACATAAGGGATGTCCATTCTTGTTTCTCGAACTGTAAGTTGAGATAAATTTCTTTCTCTTTCCCTCACCGTGATCCCTCTATCTTTTTTATGGCGCGTTTCTTGATCCAGCAGTTGCCTCAGCTGCACTGATTGACTGTCTCATTTCCCATCTAAGAAATGTCACAAGGCTTCATCCTGTGTGTGCATGCCTGTAATGTTCAGAGGGGAAAGGGGCTCTTTAGCTTGATGACTTGTTCCGTGCTCAACTTTCTGACTCCTTCATTTACTGTTAGAAAAAAAATGATGAAATGTCATTTAATACAGACACATACCAAACACACGGAGGGGGCTTAATTGCCATTTTGCCCATCAGTAGATAAATTGGGCTGTGTGTAATGGCCTGTATCTCAATGAGGTTCATTGACATAATTGGTGGGGGGCATGCTTGTGGTTTCCAGTTGCTGTCTGTTTGTTTTAAATAAAAGAGCAACAGAGGGTCTGCAGACATGGGGGAGCATTAAAACTGCAGCATGTGATTGATACCAAAACCTCTGTTGCTGTGACCCTCATTAACCTGAGGGTTATGACTTGCAACCATGCAGTAAGATCGCCAGCTTCACTCTACTCGGCTGTATTTTCTTGCTGCCGTATGGTGGAGACTTGCAGACTGTGTGGCTACTAATGAGGGAACTTGTTCAGTGAATTTAGCCGTCATAGCTCTATAAACCTGGCTGTTGCATCCAGTGGAGATCAAAGCAGTGATGTAATCTCTCTCACACACACACACACACAAAAACACATAGACATTTATGTACACTTACATGATGGAGAATAATGTACATATTTCTGTTTTTTTCTGATCATTACATAGCTGGGATTTCAGTACTAGTGATTGGTCAGTAGCTTGCACTTCATTAAATATAGACTATTTTAAGTAGACTTTTTTAAATACTTATGTCTTTGACTAAAAGAATTTATCAGTTACTGTCCCCACACTTCTTCTTGAAGAATTGGACAGTCCTATGATATTACTTACACAAATAGTTTTGTCAGGGAATTGTTGAAAATTTGGCCCAACAGTAAAACAAAAAATTATTTAAAAAAAAAGAGAAAATAAGATGAAAATGGGCAGTTTTTGTCAAAGTTACCATTGATAAAAAACCACAGTATAGTTCAAGTATACAAATATTTAATTCTTTTTTAGGCAAACTGCAGGCAATGCATTTATTGATGATTATATGTGAGCAGGTTGTTGGAATTTTGCTGAGTTTTTGCTTGTGCAGGTGTATATTTAAATGATGTCTGTTAGTTTATTCTGGTGGTGTTTTTATTGGGTGGTGCACAGAATCATGTTTGACCGTATTTCACTGCCATCTTGTATGTGCATATGACAAATAATCAACTTGAAAGAAGTTGGTTTTGGAAAAATAAGGCCTGAAAAATTGGGAAAAACATAAAAATTTGCCATGGTCCCCAAATTTGCAGAGCCCTGACCTGCTTTTGTGTTTGTGTGTTTCAGTCTTCCACACAGGAGTTTTACCTCATTAGTAGCAGTCTTTCTCGCCTGGGGCTGGAACTGCAGACTCTGCTTCCAGCTATCCAGTCGCAGATCAGTTCACCGCTCCTCAAAAGCCTCTTATTGGACACTCCTGACCTGCTGGCTCCGGCCCACAGCTTCCTGAAGGTGCTCAATGAGAAAGCAGCCAAGTGAGTGTCCCACAGCACAAAAGGATTTATCGTGAGGTTAAAGAGGAAGAATAGAGCGCTTAAAAACTAACAGTTACATAAAAGCAGCTGGTACAGAGCTGAGTTAACACAGAGACCATACAGTGGGGATTTACCAGTAGAAAACACTTGTTTAACCCTCTGAGGGAAACTGAAATCCTCCTAGAATGTTATCAGAATTTTCTGTTAGGGCAACAGCTATAAATTACTTAGATTTTTATGTAATTCTTTTTTTAAAATAATAAATAATTTATGAATGTCAAAAAATATATAGAAGAGCTACAAATCCTATCCTAAGAGCTGAACTTGCAGCAGAATTTGTCACTGCATATGATATATTTATAAAGATATTGCTCGCAGTTTTCTATACATTATCTTAGTTTGATTTGGTGGTGCATAGTGATATATGTATATCCTAAAATAAATATTATTGTAATATATTGAAATGATTGGATTGGAGAATCAGAGAAAACACTCTGCAGTAGGACAAACTTGGGCTGAGAAATGCAAGTTGTGGCACAGTGGGTGATGCTACATGCCTGCTGTCGCTCCTCACATCGTATGATCAACAGTTGGCACACAGTTGATGAGTGAAAGACATCCAAGTGACTCATGGAAGTTTTTCTTTTTTCTCCCACTTTTCAGTATCGGGTTTAACTGATCAACAGGCTCCTTTTTTTTGTTTTTGTCCAAATGTCAATGCTTTGATGGATTAATGCAATAAATGTTACCAGCAGCTGTCACATTTCAAGTGTGTGTTTGTGCAGGTCGGGGAATAAAACCGAACTCTTCTCCGATCTGTCCGGCTTCCCGGTACTGCAGGAACGAACAAAGCAGATCCAGGCCGTTCTCTGTGAGATTCAAGAGCATCGCAAAGACATCCGGCTGCTGCTAAAGGCCCCGGCGCTCGACTACACGGCTGTGTCTGGACAGGAGGTAGCGGCTGTGTGTGCATGTGCGAGGGTGACAGCAAAAGCAAGGTGGGAGGAGATTGATGGTGGAAGACTCAGTAACAGTGATGATCTGATGTGTGTGTGTGTGTGTGTGTGCCAGTTTTAATCCAGAGTGACAGATTGTTTTGCCTGTCTGCTCTGCTGTGATTTATCAAAAGACTTGCTCCAGCTCTCCCTCCTCTGCCCTCAGTTTCTGATTGAGGTGAAGAACTCGCTGTCATCCATTGTTCCATCTGACTGGGTCAAAATCAGCAGGTCAGCAGCATTACGTCAGCACACACACATTCACAAAAAACTCTGCCATGTGCTGACTTTCCTTTTGAAATGTTTTTTATGGCTTCATCTGAATATAAACTATTTTTACATATGCATGGGTTCTATTAAATTTGTTTGTACTGAAGGAATTGATGGACAGTTAAGTTGGTGATAGAAATCATTTCTAATGGTTGATAATTCTTCAGTGCAAGGGCATATATTATTGTATCAAAAAAATAAACATTTCTGGCCGATTGGTATTTTTTATCAAAGTTCCTGAAAAAGGTATGTTACCTGTCAACATACTCAAAGTCACAGGCCACTTCATTAGGTACATCTTGGACTTCTTTTCCCTTCAGAACTGCCTTAATTCTTTGTGGTATTGATTCAACAAAGTGATGGAATTCATTTTGACTAGGGATGCACGACATTGGAATTTTGGTCGATATCTGATATGCCGATATTTTAAAACTCATGTGGCCGATAACCGATATCGATACCAGCTGAAAAAAATAAGCAGTCATTGCAAATAGCAGTTTTGTTATTCGTTTCTGCCACTTTGAAAAAAGGGATGGGAAAAAATATTGATACACTGGAATATCGCAATATTTTCATATGCCATATTGATATTGATATTTAGAAATGCGGGATTGATCTTTTTTACTTACAAAATCTCGCGAGATTTCATCGTTCTGTTACAAAATATTGTGTGAGACTATAAGACTCACGATATTTTGTGCATTCTCGCGATATTTCGTAACAGAACAATGAAATATTGCGAGAGTTAGTTAGTGAAATAGATTGATACCCCGTTTTTAATAGGGCTGTCAAAAGATTAATCCTAAATTAATCCCATTGTAAATCAAGAGATTCAATTATTCTTTCGTACTGCTATATTCAGATAATACATTATTTTTTGTTTTACAACTTAAAGGCTAAAACCAAGCCAGAAATCTGGGAGTAGTCCAGGACTCAGACCTGAATTTCAGCTTCACATTAATTATCCCAAGATTTTGTAACAAAATGGTGAAATATTGCAAGATTTTGTCTGTAAAATAGATTAATGCCACGTTTTTAAATGTCAATATGATATCAGCAAATGAAAATGTTGCAGTGTTTCAGTGTATTGATTTTTTTTTCTCAACCCTAGTCTTTATAAGTTTTAAAGTCTGTAAAAAAGAAGTTTTTGAAGAAAAAGAAAAAGTTTTGGGTTTTTTTTAGACTTTAAAAACAGCGGGCTGATGGTTTAAATATCGGTTAAATATCGGTGGGGTGGCCGATGTTCGATACTCAGTTTTAAGGCCGATATAGGCTGATACCGATAGGGGGCCGATTATATCGTGCATCCCTAATTTTGACATGATGGCGTCACATAGTTGCTGCATATCCATGATGAGAATCTCCTGTGACTGTGGAGACCATTGTAGTACAGAGAGGCGATTGACCGGTTCAAAAAGCAGTTGGAGATGATTTGAGCTTTGGGATATTGTGCTTTATCCTGCTGGGAGTAGCCATCAGAAGATGGTACACTGTGTTCACAAAGAGTCAGCAGCAGTACTCATGATGACTGTGGCATTTAAGCGATGCACAGTTTGTTCTGTAGGGCCCAAAGTGTTCCCAGAAAATGTTCCCCACACTATTACAACATGACTATCAGTCTGAACCACACAAGTCAGGGGGATCCAGGCTTTCATGTTGTTTACGCCAAATTCTGACCCTACTGTCTAAACGCTGCAGCTGAAATTGAGATTAAGGAGAGCAGGCAACATTTTTCTGTCGCCTGGTTAGTGCTGGGCAATAATTTGATAGCAATATATATCAATTTATGGGCATGCCTGCGATAGGAAAAAAAGAGGCTCATAAAAAATTTGATGGAGAAAAACAAAACAATCTCCCTTCTTTTTTCATTACAGCTTAATTGTACATTCTTTATTTCTTCTCAACCAATAGTGAGTTAGATCCATTAAAACCCACTTTATTCTCCTTATTTTTGAAGTTTCTGATAATTTGTAAGCCTTAGATTTAAGTTTCTCTCTATTGTCCCGAAACTAATATTACTTGTGCTATTTTTTTATTTATTGTAATGACATTGAAAAAATGTCCATTTTGCTCCCGTTCTCCTCTTAAACTTGAAAGCTTTAAGATTTTAGTTTCAGAATTAAGATTTTTTATCATTTATTTGCAGTTGTTTGTGTACCTGTTTTATCTAACACAACTGTGTAATGTCACGTCATGTTCAGCTTTGACAGAAAATAAATATTTGAATAAGATGAACCCTCTGACATCTTTAAATCTAATTTAAGAGTAACAAGGAGAATTTAAGATTGTCAAAAATAACTATTTGTTCCATATTGTGATATTTAGCGATTTTGACTTAAATGGGAAAAAAAAAAATTGTTGTAATGAAACTTTTTCCCATATCGGCCAGCTCTACATCTCATTTTAATAAGTCTCTGTGAATATAGCCTCATTTAGATTTTGATTAAATATAGTCTTGATATGATTTTTTATTCTTTATATATATATATATATATATATATATATATATATATATATATATATATATATATATATATATATATATATATATATGTATATATAAATAAATAGATAAAAATAAAATAAAATAAAATAAATAAAAAAGAAGATCCAGGGGTTGAAATGGCTCCCCATAGACACAAGTGAATCTGCTACAAATTCATATGATGCTATTTTTCTTATATCAGGCCACTTCTTCTTAAATTATGGCTTGTTTATAAGAGAAGAAGAAGAAATTCCCTCACACACATGGTTTGTGAAATGAATGGTTTCTAGAAGGAAGAAGCTGGAAATGTTGATGCCATGTTGTCAGTTTAAAGCAGTTTTTACTAATGACTGCATTCTCATCTTCATCCTGTCATAGCAGGTGACAGAGGTGGGCATCCATTTGCCGTTCCTCATGAGGAGGGAGGAAAGCTGTTTGCCTAACTCTCACCAACTGCCACACCTTCATTTAATCCAACCTTTGCCTTGTCTTCTCCACCTCCCCTCTTTCCCCTGTCTGTCTCAGTACAAAAGCAGTCAGCAGATATCACTCGCCTTTCCTGGCCGACCGCTACAGAAAACTGCAGCAGCTCCGAGAGCAGCTGCAGCTAGACTGCCAGAAGGAGTGGACCAATTTTCTGGAGTATGACAGACATCTGCAAACACTCTCACACACACACTCACCTGATTATAATTTCAAATGAAAAATCGGCAAAAACTTGTCAGTGTGAGGTTCAGGGGTTTGCTTTCAGAGCTCTCAACCTGCCAGAATTATAGTCTCTTTTCGTCAAGTACCTCATCACTGCTGTCTACATGGAACCCTGTATGTACTTACTTTAATTTACACTTCAAATTCTCTTTCCTGTGTTTCTCTGCAGTCAGTTTGGGGAGCACTACCACACCATGAAAAAGGCTATTAGTCACCTAGCAACCATGGACTGTCTCTTTTCATTGGCTGAGGTGGCTAAACAGGGGGACTATTGCAGGTGATGCCCTCTCATGATGACCATAAATACTGATGCATGTTGCTGAGTGCTGTACTGTATGTTTTTTTATGTGTGTGGGATTGTATTTTTGTGTATGTGGTGGTGGTGGTGGTGGTTGTGGGGGGGTAGTCCTGTGTCATGTCCTATAGTCTCAGACAGGCTGTGTGTGGGCGTGTGCACCAGGCTCAGTAGTGAGCTCTGCCAGAACACCAACATCTCTCCCCCCACTCACTCACACACACACATCTTTTGTAATGTCTATTTCCACTGTACACATTTTGTTTCAGCTTTTCTTCCATCTGCATCATAAAACTGAAGATTTTCTGTTTTGGCATCTTCTTTTTAAGCTAGGCTGTTTTTAATTTGATTATTTTTATTTATGAAATGTTGAAGTAGAAAAATGAGCATCTGTAAAGGCAACTGTTTGCTGTGTGTGTGTGTGTGTGTGTTTGTTTAGTATGTTTCAGTAGAAAGGAACCAATGAATCAGCAGGCCTATTTATTCAGGCTAGTAATGGGTTAAAACACATACAGTCATGAAAATAAATTCCATCCCATGGGAAAAGCTCACACTTAATCCTCTCTAAAACAGAGCCTATTTAAAGAGGTGATACTCCAACAAATGACACATAGAATTGACATTTTGCTGTTATTTACATAATTTAGATAAATGGAAAAACATATATTTTTTTTTATCACGGTTTAAAAATGTAATAAGATTGTTGTCTTATGTAATTAAAACCTCAGCAGTTTTCGTTACAGTTTATTTTTGCATGTGCTCTTGTAACGTCTTTGTGGTTTTTTTCTAGTGTACACACAGGCCATGTTGGGAAAATGATAATGATGTTTCTTTGTGGGTTAAAATCTTCAAAAAGAATTAAAGTTAATGAAATGTCTTTGATGTAAAGCTGCACATGCTTGTGTGTGTATTTACCTTGCTGATTGGTTTTCTGTGTTCAGACCAACAATGTGTGAAAATCTGCACCAGATTATTATCAGGAATGGCAGACACCCTGCAATAGATTTACTGATGGGAGAGAACAACCAGTACGTGCCCAACCACGCTCAGCTGCAGGTACACACCAACACACACGCAGGCTCTTTGAGGGTGCTTTGAAAATAAGAGGACCCACAACACACAGATATCTGCCTGCTCTAACCCACCGAGACTCGTGTAGAGATGTGCACGACATACATACCCACACACTCACTTCCTCGCTCGGTGTTAGAGTGGGTGTAGGTTAATCTTGCAACAGAAGCACAAGCCAGTAGGAAGAGAAGCCAAGCTTTTAGTCCACCCACCTCTTCAGCTGTGCAGGACAACATGCAAATATCGTATTCTTTCTCCTTGTTTGCCTTCTGTCTGTGTCACAGTTTGTGTCCTCTCCTTTTCTCTCCCTTCCTGCAGGGTGATGGCAGGAGAACCATGATTATCACTGGCCCCAATATGGGAGGCAAGAGCTCCTACATCCGCCAGGTTGCCCTTATCTGTGTTATGGCCCAGATGGGTTCTTATGTTCCGGCCTCTGAAGCCTGTTTGGGTATTCTGGATGGTATTTACACCAGGTGAGCACACGAGCACAAACTTAAAGGTAGAGTCCGAAGTTCCCCGCAGCGTTTCTGTTTGCAAACAACAGTATTCAAACTGAGCGCCCCTCCCCTCTCTCCCTCAAAACACATGTACTGTGATAACAGATTAAGAAGATCCATCCAGTGATTAAAAAAACAAACAAACAATAGGCCTATATATGACACCAATAAGCCAAGTTAACACTCAATCAAAGGGCTGCAATACAGCAGACAGATTACCTCACTTAGATTTAATAAACTAACTTCCATTCAGCG
This sequence comes from Atherinomorus stipes, assembly GCA_023101725.1. Classification (NCBI taxonomy): domain Eukaryota; kingdom Metazoa; phylum Chordata; class Actinopteri; order Atheriniformes; family Atherinidae; genus Atherinomorus; species Atherinomorus stipes. Next base: position 864,614 of record JALJCO010013178.1, read on the forward strand.
ATTTAAAGGTAGAGTCCAAAGTCCCCCCACCAGATCTGTTTGCAAACAACAGTATTCAAACTGAGCGCCCCTCCCTCTCAGGCTAATGGCTGCCTCATTCTTCAGCCTATTCAGCTTCAAGCCTCTCCTTTAGAGCTCAGAAGCGGATAAAAGCCAAACCAGTATTAACCCTGGTTTTCCAACGTGCATTATCTAAAGCTCTTACCTTTTCTTTGGTTCATCTGTCGTTTTTTCTTTCTTTCTTTTTTTTTTCCCTTGAGAGTTTGAGTGACTGGCTTCTGCTCCAATCATGAGCTTATTTCCACACAGCGTCATGCCCTTAGCTCTGTCATTGGCTGGTGATATAGAAATGGAGCGAATTACAGGCAGGAGGAGAGGGAGTTGCATTCAAACGCACCACTGCACGCGAGCAGAGGCCCAAAGGCGCAGTTTGACACGGATTTCACCTGCACAAGTTTAACGTTTATTTTCAGGGGGGAAACGTCGGACTCTACCTCTAAATGACACGTTTTACAGCTGTGCAAAGAGTTGATTAAACAAAACAAGTTGTTTTAGAATAAAGTTTGTTTTTTTTTTAAAAAAGGTTTTTTTTGTTGTTAATACAGTAAAATATGTCAAATAAAGATTATGCTGTTAAACCGGTTGGCTTTACTAAAACAAACAAAAAACAAACAAACCGTAAACTTGTCACCTTCACAAAAATCTTTTGTTAACCTGAGTGACAAAAACTTTCAGTTTACTGGAACAATTTGAGTTTGTAAACTTAAATGAACTTGATAATCTTTGTATGCTGTAAGCACGAGGTTGTTGAAGAAACTTGATGCGGTAGTTTCATAGGAATGATAAGAGATCCTTCACAAAGTCTTGGTTTTATTTTCAACACATAATGATTTCAAGTTCACTAACTTGAAATTAAACAATTTGAATCAGCTTTTTCCATTTGTTGTGCAGCAGGAACTTTGTGTGGTGGGTTTTTTTTTTTTTTTCCCCTTCTCTGCAACTTCCATGCTTAAGAGTGTCATGGTGTAGCAGCTGCCTTGAAAACATGTTGTACTTGGGTTTACTTGGGACGCAAAGTAACTTCAAACCAGTCACAAGGCACTCCCAAAATTAATTAAAAATAATTTGTTTTCATCTTCAGTCAACATTATAACATGTAAACTGTGTGTTTATGTTCATAGCATCAGTCTCATGCATTTTAGTCTTCCCAAATAACTCAGTTTCATTCATTAAAATACAACAGCAAAACAAATAGAAAAAAATTTGAGTAAAACTTTACGACATTGCTGCCCCCGCGACCTGACCTCGGACACGTGGAAGAAGATGGATGGATAGTTTGTATAATTAAAAAATGGACAGGACATAATAGTTTGTTTTTTATATCTTTCTGAAATCATTAGAAACCTTTTGATTAACCAAATTAAAAAATAAAAAGGTATTAAAAAAAACATTGGGTCATTTCAATGATCAATAAGCTCCTAAAGTGCAAAGTTGCATATGATGAATTATCCTTAATTTGTTGTAAACTGATGTCAACAGCATTGTGTAGCAGCCCCCCAACAACCAGCTTTTACGCACTCCTCTTATTTACATTTATTCAACTTAAGTACATTAATGTATTAATTATTAATTTATTCATTCAACACTTTGCTCTCCATAGTTCATTTGACTTATTTTATGTTAATATTAAGAACAACTACATTGAAATTAAGCTATATCAATGTGAGGGACCAAACTGAGAAATCAGAGTTAGAGAAAAGTCAGAAAGTTAGAGAAAAAGTAACAAATTTATTCCCCCCCCCAAAAAGATTAAATGTTAAATCAGGGCCCATAAAAGAGGTCAGCAAAACCAAACTTAACACAGGAAACTAAAATTCTAACTCACCTAACAAACTGACACACAAGGGGGACATATATACCTGCTGATCAGGCCATTTTGACACAAGAAGGGACATTACATAATGACTTTAACAAAACTACAACAAAAGACTAAACTAATCAGTACAATACTAAGCAGCAACCTATGAAGGAAAAAGAACTTAGATAATTAAACTCTCCAAATATAACTAAAGAAAACTAGAAAAACCTAAACCCTTCCTACACCTCTTCTTGAAACAAGTGGAAGAGTCCAATTGGGCTTTAGCACCATTGAGGAGATCCACTGCAGCTGGGACTCATCCTTTGGTGGCCTGGCCACGCCTATGCAGCAGCCTCACAGGAAGTTGTAACAAATAAAAAATATATGTTTGTTTAAAGTAAAAACAAGAAGTGACAAAATGAGTCAACTAAATGTGTGCACCCAATCAGTTAACCCCTGCCAAATCCCATTAATAAAAGGATATTTAAAAAAAAAGTTGAGCTTTTACAATACTGAATTTCCCTTCCGGGATGTATAAAGTATTTTCATTTCATTTTCATTTCATTTCATTAAAAATGGTGAATATTTAAAGTGTTGATGTTTTAAATGAAAAAAATTACCAGACCATTTCATTGTGTGGCTACGCAGGTGGCCATCACTAAATCTGTTATGCAGGGTTCCTGCAGGTCCTTAAAAAGTTTTAAAAGTCTTAAATTTACAAATTTGCATTTAATACCTTAAAAAGTCTTTAGATTTGACAGATTTGAACTAATTTCTTCCATTCCATCTCGACCATTTTGTTTAAATTAGGAGCCAATTATTGCTGACTTTGTAGTTATAAATGGTTAAGGAACATTTAACCCATCACAAGCAAAGCATTTATTTAGGCACAAAGAAAAGCAACCTTACAGTGACTTCAGAATTTTGTGGATGGATAAGAAAGATTAAAAATGCAAATGTAATACTACATTAGTCAGTGTAACAATTAGTCACTGCTGATATAAATACATGCATTTTCTTGAATTCACGTAGTCATTATTGCCAGAGTTGCCGTGAAAAAAGCATTAAATTCTGTTCTAAAGGGTCTTAAAAAGGTCGTAAGAAGTCTTAGATTTAACTTGTAAAATCCTGTAGGAACCCTGATTACATTAAAAACAAAGTTGCAATTTGCAGTTGGTTTCATTTAACCATGTTTTCATGTTATTTTGTTAGCCCTCGTGGCATTAAACCAGCTCTTCTCAGCATATGGTCGATGTATGGTGGTTTGAGTTGGTCCTGTTAAGCATGTGCATGTGTCTGTGCAGTGGGCCTCAGGATTGTGGCATTATATTTCACTACATTACTCCTACTCTCAACATCTCCCTTGGCCCTACCCTCTATTCTGCAGAAGTTGGTACCTTTTTTCTTTTAGGGGAAAGATGAGTTGCCATCTAGCTTTTCAACCGGGCCTGTGAGGCCATTCGGACCATTACTGCTTGAGGCCTAGGTGGGTCTAAAGGGGGGTGGATCTTTGTTGGGTTTTGTTGATGCATTCTTGGCACGCTCTGTGTGGTGGGTAACACGGTGATGAGAGAGGCCATTGTCATCCTGGGGAGTATGCTTGGCTTAAAACAGTTTGTTTTGCTTGCTTTTTATTTAATAAATTTACGATTTAACAATTCATTTTTCTTTTTGACTATGACCCGTCTACTTTTTCTGTCTCCTATCCTGAGGATTAAGAGAAAGTAGAAGGATTTTCTTCAGCTGAAAGTCAGACGCAGACCTGGTCCTTTTTTTTTTTTCTTCTTTTTTACCCCCCCCCCACCACCACCACCACCACCACCACCACACACACACACACCCACACACATACACTTACCATCAGTAATGATCTGTAGCAGAAGCTTTCATTTCTCTGTGCATTATTTTCCATATGTTCCAAACCTTAGTTGAGCAGAGAACACCTATTTATGTGCAAATGTAATGGTGCAGTGATTATCTTACCAAAGAGCTGCCCCCTCCCTCTGCAACTTCCTTGCTTAAGAGTGTTTCGTGACATTAGGTATGGTTGCATGTGTTTATGAGGTTTTGAGTAAACATTCTGGACTTTTTTTCAGTGTAATAAACCACATTCTTTGGCTATAAAGCCTCAGTTAGATGGTCAGAAGAGAGGAGTCAGTTTTACTCTATTTTTTAATGGAGTTCAAATGTTTTTCAAAAAGATTAAAACATGTATTTAGAATTACACATGCATTCTTGAGAACAGGTCCATAAATATATATTAACAGATGCATGCTGTTATATTTAGTCCATTATGTCAAAAAAGGGGGTCAAAAAGGAAACAACAGTGCAATTCCAAGCTGTTGTTTCTTTTTATTGGGTGCATAGACACGCTTACAAGCACTGAAGACATTATAACTACAGTACTTAGTCTAGGAGGACCGTGACAATACTCACCCAGCACACTTGCTACCTTTAACTCTAAACACTATATGTTTTAGTGCAATCAAACATAAGAACAGGAAAATTACCAGGGTTCTTACGACCCCCAAATAACATCGTTCACCTGGAGCCACTTTTCCTGACTGTGACATGGTTGAGTTTATTTTTAGATCTGACACCTGGACTAATCCCCTTTAATCCATTTTGTTGCTCACCACACAGGAGAAGGTGTGCAAGAGGAGCAAAAAGGGAACAAGAGTTGTTTGACGAGGCTGGCTCTATTGTTCCATCGCGGTTGTAGAAGCCCTCAGACAATAAGGCTTTGTTGGAGGAAATAATTTTTGCTGCTGATTATTCTTGTGATGATGAGAGTGGCAGTAAGCTCCACATGTAGTTTCCAGTATGACTACGTATTAGTGTGGAACACAGGCCAATGCATGGTTTCTTTTATTCTGCCTCTGCTGCACTATGTGATTAGACATAATGGCTTGCAGATGTGTGTAATTGTCTTTTTTGTGAGTTTAAGCATGTTCACATGTATTAACCCAGTGGGAGCCAAAGACTTGTCAGCACACTGAAAGTCTGTGCAAATGCATTCTTACCTCTAGTTTTGAAAGAAACAGTGGGGGGGTTATATTTGAAAAATCAAGTGATTTTGGCTGGTTTTTGTTCCTCTGAAGACTCAGTTTAAGTTTGATTTTGGATTTAGGTTTTGACTTTAAGGAGTTTTAGTTGGTTTTAGTGGGCAGAAATAAGGGACTGATGCTAAAGCTTGAAAAGCTTGTGTTTTTTGACCATGCGGTTTGCAATAACAACTCAAACGAAGAAAAACAGATTGCGATATTTCTTAATTACCTATAAATGTAAACATGTTTCCCCACTTATTTCAATTGTGGATAAATATCTTTTTCTCACCATCATGGATTCAAATGATCTGAAAATCACTCATTGATATTTTCCTGTGTTTAGACTTTCTGTTAACTCACACAGCTCTGCTTACCACAAAGTGTAAAACTGTTGATAAGCTTTCCTTCATCCAAAGACTACTGAAATGAAACCGTTAGATTTTCTTGGTTGATGAGACATTTTAAGCTTTTGAATTTTCAAGTTGATCAGATTAACAACTCACCGGAACTCACTCATCTCAACTTGATCCATGCAATTTGTCGTTTTGATATAACTCACTCTGGTTTAAGGATTTTTGGACGCTCGGAGTCTCCTGCCATTTCTAATTGCACATGTAGGTTCTGAATAGTAGAAAAATGGAAACACAGGAAAGATTTAATTTGCACAGAAGGACTGTAAAGCCACATCTCATTGACTTTAGCCTGGGTTTATTGAAAATGATATCAGGGTCAATAAATATAATATTACCTCAGCAGGACAACCACAACACTCAGCTGTAAAAACTGTGTGGCATAAAATCTTAACTTTATTGAATTCTTTTAATCTTTTATGCATCTGCACTCCTTAATAAATGAATAGATGGATAAAATGATTTAAATAGATTAGAATGAAAGAACCATCTCGGGGTTATTGATTTTTTTTCTCCAAATAACTGTTTGCTGTTTGTACCTCTAATCTCTAATTCGTGTAGTTTTATCATGAGACATATGACACAGAAAGACGCTCTTAATAGTGCTTTTCCCTGTGTTGTGCAACATAAATAATGATAATGAATGAGGGAGCGAGGCAACCAGCATCATGTAACACAGGTCTTCTGCCAGATTATGATGAACACTGCTGTGTTGTCTGAAAACCTCCTCATTACTGCACAGGATTTTAAAAAGGGATTAGAAATGGATATTCATCCATTTTTGCATGTAATTGTACTCAATAAACAAATAAATTAGTCTGGGTCACAACTGATGCTTGTCGATGGATACGACTTTGAACTGTGGAATAATTATTTTCAGGTTTAGGTTGCATGACATTACAATAAAGTGGATTGCAACATAATGAAGGCTTTGGGTGATTAATTGCACTCAGATCAGGTCTACAGAGGTAAAATTACACATAATTTTTTGAAGGTATTACCCAGATGTCCCTGCTTGTTTGATCGGGGATGGAAGCTAATATCCTCTTTATCTCAGAGACCGTGCTAAATAATGTCCACAGGGGAAACACACCTACTCTGTATCACCTGTCCACTGTCCTCTCGTCACCTCCTCCGTTAAGTCGTCCTGGGTTCTAATTGGACTGCTTTGTCTCTATGAAAGAGATCCTGGGGAGAATCTATCTTGATAATAAACGCTCAATCAATTCCTGCTGCTGTGTCAAGTCTGATATACACAGCAGTGGGAATTGCCTCATCTCAAGTGAGAGAAGTAGATGTGAGTGTGAGTTTTGAGTTTTACTTTAGAGAAATAAGTAGACTTTTTTTGGATTGGGGGTAATGACGCGCTGGTGTCTAATGGGATATGCTGTCTGAAATGATCCAAATGATTGATTATAATGAGGACAAAGTGAATAATCTGGATTAAGGCTGCGTTCTGCCAGACAGTCTTGGGTTTTATTTTCCTGCCCACTCTCATACATACTCCTACTGACATACAGTCATTTAAACACAATTCTACTAGTGGTTTTTTATTGTTGTTGTTTTTTAACAGACAGCAGAAAAGTATAGGATAAGCTGGGAGTGTAAGTTAGTGTGTGTGTGTGTGTGTGTATGTGTGTGTTAGTTATTGCCTCACAGATGCATATCTATGCATGTATGCAGCTGCTATGCTTTCTTGTTGGTATCGAGTCCTGAAGGTTATGGAGCACATTCTTCCATGCCTTCATGGTTGTTATGGAAACAGCAAGAGGAAGCAGAATGTAAAACTGTGTTTTGAAAGGACATTTAATCGACCGTGGACTCCCAGCAGTGATTATATCACGTTTTACTAGAATCTCTCACAAGCTAGTCTCCTATCAGAAAATGCTGCACTTTTGGATCCTTTGTTTCTTTTTGGGAGTCTTAAAATACGTCTGATATCCTCAAGAACCCTCAAATGGTGGCAAGTGTTTTGGTGCCAACAGGTCTCTGGGTAGCAGTAACACCTACTGTAGGTGGGTGTTGTACACATGTTGAGCATGTGGAAAAATGCAGTGTTTTACACCGACTCATTTGTTCCTGGGTTTTTATAGAGCTGCAGTGTCAGAGCGCCTGTACCATCTCGTAGGAGGTATACAGAGATGGTTAGGCCTTTACCACACTATAGGACATGATGGTTTCAATCTAACAGGATTAAGCTGCATAGAAATAAACTATTCAAAATGTCAGGACAAAATGGAGTCAAGCTCAAAGTGACAGGACCAAATGTTGATGTGCTTACTGTATGTTATAGAAAGATGTGTACGTCAAGGTTATTCTTTGTATTGCTTCATGCAAGTCTTTTCATGTCAGTTTAAAATATATAAGACAGCAAAAAGAGTAGGAAGTTTTTAAATGTCTGCTTTCCTACAACTTGAAAGCTTCACAAATTGTGGCCCGATTCTTATTTGTTTGTTTTTTGTACAGCAAGAACTGCAAGTATTTGTCCGGTGACTTTTGATCAGTTTGCTTATTTGCTTGAAGGAATTTTATCCTGATCTTTTAAACAGAACAGCCTCTTCTGGGATATTAGAAGTCATGCAAGTTTATTTGTATTGCGCATTTCATGTACAAGACAATTCAAAGTGTTTCATTTAAAACATTAAAAGTATTGCAGGGGGAGAAAAGAAAAGCATTTAAAAGTGAATAAAAAATATAAAAAGAGAAACAAAATCATATTAATCACAATAAGATTATATATAATAATAATAATATAGAATATATTAGTGGCCCTCCATGCATTAGACTAATTGGTAATTGCAGGTCTTTCCACATCCCTGTTGGATTAAGGTCAGGACTTTGGCTTTAATTAACCCAGAACTGTGTCCAAGGTTGTTGTCTTTTACTTAATTCACTGTATTTTCAGAATATTTTTGAAGGCAGGTATCACAGCGTTTCTTTTTTTTTAATTTGCTTATATAGTTCCTGAATGATTTTTTTTCTGTCAGTGATGGGGCCCCCTCCTGCCTCAGATGCAATGAAACAGAGCCAGTCCATGATACTACCACCCTCATGCTTTACAGATGGGGTATTTGATTTTTCAGCGTTACCAAAGGGAGAGATTCCTTTGCAGCTCTTACATGCCCTGCTCTTGAAATGGTATTAGTTGCCCAAGCACACATTGGGTGGGTATGGTCTTAAATTTTCTCCATTTGTAGAAAATACCATGTGTCTGGCTGTGGATTATTGCAGAGATGGTTTTGTCACTTTTTCCAATTCTTCAGAACTATCCTTTATTTATTGTGTCATACATTTCTAACTGCGTAAGAATAATTTTCTGTTCCTTTCCCCTCTTATTTGAGCTCCACACAAGCATTAAGGCTCATGCAGTACCTTTCTAAGTGGGTGTGTGGAGGTGTAGGTGTCTGTTTGTGTGTTGCAATATAACTGGTGTGAAAGTATTCTCAAATTATGATTTATTTCCATGATATGTCTGCGCTTCCAACTTTTTGTTTGGAATCAGTCAATTTAATTAAGAAGTTTTATACTATAAGATTATTTTATTCATGCAGTGACTGCTTGGACATTTTTTTTCTGCTGGAAAAAGACAGAAAAAAGCCAAAAATCAAATCAATATATTAATACAAATCAAATAAGATAAATTTAGAATGAAAGCTGTCAGATAAACACCTGAAAATAACTAAACATGTTTTGTGGAGACATGTATGACGTGAATAAATTGATTCTATTTTCAGTTTCAGTTTGTTTATGTTGGAAGGAGGGACTCATTGAAACCAGCGGGGAGCCCAGCTGGCGGAGTGTTTCCGCTGAGCATCCCCTCATCAGCAGACAGGCACCATGATCTGATTCTGTCCATCCTCTCTGTCTCCAAGTGTAGATCTGTCATAATTTCCCTCGGGTTCGTGCTACACATGGAGATGAATGCTATACATTGGGAGATGAGATGCAGCAGCATGTCTGCCACACCTCTTTCCTGTATGGCATATGTGGTGTAACCATGGTAACCCCTGTTGGTGGTTCATTCATAGGTGCAGAACGTCAGTCAGGGCAGGAGAAAGACAGATTTAGAGGTGAGAAACGGTGAACTGCAGCATCTTTGATGCATCTGGTGATGAGTTTCTCATCAGATGAGTCAGTTCTCCAGCAGTAGGTCTCTGAGCATCAGAAAAGCCTACATTTGGATTTAAAAAAAAATCCAGGTGTATCACTGGATTAGGTGTATCACTAATCAGTAAACATCTGTTGACTCGGTCGGACTCTAAAGGGTCTTTTTTTAGCTTTTTTGATTTCCTGTTACTGGGTTTAAATATCTATAAAATCATTAGCTATAATTTTACTTAAAACGTGCTTGTCACTACTTTTATTCTGGCCATTCAAGACTGTCTTGTAAATTTATGTCATGTTTGGGAGTTGAAGCAAGTACACTTGTTTTCTAATCTTCACAAATGGGTTCCTCTGCTTCTTAATTGGTCACACTTGTAAATTTTGTTTCAGTCTGAAGGATGCCAACAAGGTTCTCATTGCTGAGATTGAATCATTTTAACACCGTTAAAATTTATTGTTTACTTGTGGAAAGCGGGGATGTCACAGTCATGGATATATTACAGGGGTGATATTGAAGTTGATCCTGTTTTTCTTTAATTCTTAGTGGCAGTCATGGATCTGATTGTACAGGAGGAAATTGGAAATTGCAGAGTTTTATTTACAGCATGTCAGGAATTGTAGATGAGGCTCCTTTATGGCTGTTTTTGTGTTTAAATTAATACCACAACTAACTGAACTATCCAAAATAACATCAGAAGAGTGAGCAAGGTCTTACAAAGTTATGGTTATTACAAAGTTTGCAAGTCAAATAACATCTGAAAGAAATCAGGAGGAAATGTTGCAAGTATTTATTTTTTTCCATGCAGCCCCTACGGCACACGTCTGGTAAATTTAAGTGCTTTATTCAATTCTTCACAGATCCCATACATTTCAGTTTATCCCAGTTATGTTATATTCTGTATTAATGTGAAGTTTGTTAAAGAAATGTCAAATATCCATTTAAGCAGAATTTTTTTTTTCTTCATGACTCCAAATCATTTGCACAGATCCTTGATTTTTATTTTATTTTTTGAGAAATTTGATAGCTGTGCAGATGAGTAAAGACTTAAAAATGTGAAGTTGAACTCAGGCAACATAAAATTGGTTAAATATCAGGCGCTCATAAACATCTCTAATGCAGCCAGTGTCCTATGTTTAGAATTAGCAATGCACGATATAATCGGCCCCCTATCGGTATTGGACTATATTGGCCTTAAAACTGAGTATCGGACATCGGCCACCCCACCGATATTTAACCAATATTTAAACTATCAGCCTGCTATTTTTAAAGTCTAAAACAACCCCCAAAACAACTTCTTCTTTTTCTTGTTCTTCTTCAAAAACTTCTTTTTTACAGACTTTAAAACTTCTAAAGACTAGGGGTTGGAAAAAATATCAATACACTGAAATGTCGCAATATTTTCATATGCTGATATCATATTGACATTTAAAAACGTGGTATCAATCTATTTTACTAATGAAATCTTGCGATATTTCATCGTTCTGTTATAAAATCTCGTGAGAATTCACAAAAATTTTGCAATATTTTCATATGCTTAAATCATATAGACATTTAAAAACGCGCTATAAATATTTTACTAACAAAATCTCGTGATATTTCATCGTTCTGTTACGAAATCTCGTGAGAATTCACAAAATATTGTGAGATTTTGTAACACAACGATGAAATCTCACGAGATTTTGTAAGTTAAATAGATCAATCCCGCGTTTTTAAATTTCGATTTGATATTGGCATATGAAAATATTGTGATATTTCTGTGTATCGATATTTTTTTCCCACCCCTATTTTTCAAAGTGTCTGAAACGAATAACAAAACTGCTATTTGCAAAAACTGCTTATTTTTTTTCAGCTTTAATACTGGTACCGATATCGGTTTTCGGCCACATGACTTTTAAAATATCGGCATATTGGATATCGGCCAAAATTCCAATTTTCCAATATCGTGCGTCCCTATTTAGAACCTCTCTTATTCAACCAGATGAAATTTCACTCATAAGTACCTCATGCGTAATGCCCATGTATTATGTTATTTTTTATTCATCTATTCATATTTTGAGGCTTTTTTGGTTTGGTTTAGTTGACATTGGGGAAAGGTTTGTCTAATGGAATGTGGGATGAACCTGTCAAAGAATAAAACTTGTAGAAAATTATTCAACTCAAATTAAATAAAGAATAAAATGAAAGGAAGAGCATTTATCCCCCAAGGGAAATTATAAGTATAATGTTGTAAAAGATTTTTTTTTTTTTTTTGGAGGGGGGGTATTTTATAAAAAACTAGTTCACGGTCTTGTTCCAGAGGGTGATGGCTGTGGGCAGGAATGACCCTTACCCCTCTGTCTTGCTGCATACTTGAAGAAGCCTCTGACTGATCACACTGTTTCCTCACTGTGTTTTGTGGAGAGTGAAGAATGGTCCATTATGTTCGGAAAGTTGTGCAGGAGTCTTCTCTGGACAATCAACTACAGAGTTGTTTGCAGCACAGACCCAGCCTGTATTGTATATCAATTAAAAGAAAACCACAGAATTTTAACAGAAAAGGAATTCACTTTGGCTGGAAAGAAAAAAGCAGATTTTAGCTCTGTCGGGACCTAGTTTTAACTTTAAACAACCAATCACATCTTGTGAAATCTGTCTTTCATTTTCTTCTGCTCAGCTTAGAAAAACAAACCTCCTGCTGTTGCGCTTCCTCTGCTTTCATACCCAACCTTTTTTGTCTTGGTGTTTTCATCTAATTTTGGTGCACAGGTGTTTACCCTGGAAGAACGCTGTGTAGGAGCAGAAACATCACCCAGTTAACCAGCTTTTCTTTCTGCTGCTGGTCATTTATTCTATTGCAGTGGTTTCTTTTTTAAACTGTAACTGCTGCCATATTATATTCATATAATTCTACTATCCCTCTCTCTCCTTCACTTATCTAGTCCTTGCTTTAATGTTTAACAAAACATCCTCATATCTAAATGATCCTCCTGTCCAAATTATTTTAGAATTATTCATTTTCATATTTATCAACAGGGTTTGCCTTTTGGTATTTAAAGTTATGCAGTTTAAAATGCAGTAAAATATCCAAGACTTTTTTTTTTTCAGTTATGTGAAATTCTAGGAAAATAAGAATTGTTGTCCTTATAATTTCGGATCACAGCATCTGCAGTGTCTTAGAAACAAATCGCTGTGTGTGCTGTCTTTTCTTTACCAAGTTTGCTGATTGTCACATTAAGTTCATTGATCTGTTTCATGCAAACAGTATTTCCAGGTCTGGAACATCAAACTTTAGGATATTACACACATTTGTTGGCGTGTTGTCACCTCCTAGTTCCTGTGATGTTGAACTTATTTCTCGCTATAAGCATTTGCTTTGTGTGGAGTGATCTCAAAATGAGAAATCTTCTGACGCTAAAGAGAAATTTTCACAGTTTTGATTACGACCTTTGACCCCTCTTTTCTTTTACCTGATTGGTTGTCAGGATGGGGGCTTCAGACAACATCTATAAAGGACGCAGCACGTTCATGGAAGAGCTGACAGAAGCCTCGGAGATCATTTCCAGGGCAACGGAGCACTCATTGGTCATCCTTGATGAACTGGGACGCGGCACAAGCACTCATGATGGGATTGCCATAGCCTATGCCACCCTGGAATACTTCATCAGAGATGTAAGTTTGTGTGTTTGTGAAGGCAACGTGTGCCAGATTAGACACACAAAGAAAAATAAAAGTTTCTGGTAAAGTAGAGTGTGCATACTAATGTTAGATTGCAAGAGCTTGTTGATTCCAGACATCCATGATTGTTTTGCATTGAGACAAGCTAGGGCTGGGCGATATATTGATATAAAAAATATATTGATATATTTTTAAATGAGATATGGAATTGGACCATATCGCACATATCCACATATGGAGTTCAATGTTTGTTTGTTTTGTCTTTTTATATAAATGCTAACCTAACTAGGGTTTGTTATATTTAATTCTGTGTAATGTTCCTTACTTGCATCTGCGAGTATTATTTTATACAGTATTATACAGTATTTATGTTTACATTTTATTGTTCTTTGAACAGCTGGGCATTATTTTATCCAGTCGGTTCAAATGAAACTCATACTTGTAATGTCATATTTGGCTCTGACTGTAACAAAACATTTGCTCTCACTTTGCAATAAAAATATCGGGATATATATCGTATATCGATATTCAGCCTAAATATACCGAGATATGACTTTTGGTCCACATTGCCCAGCCCTAAGACAAGCCACTAGAGGGGCCTCAGCAGGACAGCAGCTCACTAAGCAGATGAGTAGGGACGTAGGATCTATAATGTTGGTCCACTGATAGAGCAGGATGTAATAGATTAGAGGAGGGAAAAAAGAACAGTTGCCCCTAGATACAGGGCTGGACTGGGGCAAAAAATCAGCCCGGGCATTTTCAACCGAGACTGGCCCACAAGGTATAGATGGAAAGATGATGAAGCCTCTGTTATGTTAACAGGTCTCCCTTGAAATAGAGAGGGTGTGTCTCAATGGCTATAAATATAGGTTAAATAAGAAAATAAATAAAAAGCATCCTCCCCCAGTCCTGTTATTCTATAAAGTAGCCCACTAAGTAGTCTGTGAAGTATGAACAAGGTGACAAAAAGCTACAATATAATCAGGAGGATGTTATAATGACCAAATTATTGTTTCATAAAAACAAACATGAACCAGGTGAAAAAGGTAACCATTGCACTCCTTATTTATCTTTATCAAATCAGATTTTTTTTTTCCAAGTACAAGTAGGGCAGCCCCCTACCATACTCATGCCATATAGTCCCCTATTACAATCTTACTCCAAACAGGCTTATAGCCTAGATACCAGCAACCTTAAAATCAGTGCTCCTGAACTATATAGCTGTTCATGAACTGGGTACACTCCCCATCACAGTGATAATAGTTCAATAATTTTTCATAAATAACTGAAATACGGTGATTAAAAACAAACAAACCCTTGGGACAGACCAAATTTATTTTATTTTTAAATCTCCTGATGCAACCGTTTCATTTAGTGGACTTGCTTTAAATATTCTTTCAAGTTCAGCTCTCGATAACATGTTGACGTTAATAAAACTTAAGAATAGCTACTGGATCCTTTTTACTACTGAGAATTACCATTAACGACAGTATTCAGCTCTGCACGCGCCTGTGATGTAGGCGACACATCTGCGTAGCAGGAGAAATATTCCAGCTCAGAGGCCAAGGTTTATTAAAGATTGTGGATGAACATGTGGTGCTTATAGAGGAGCTACTGTATGTTTGTAGGTATCACTTTTGCAGTGGTGTCTACATCTATTTATACTGTCAATATGGGGATTTAACTCCCTGACGAAGACAAAAAGCAACATAAATGTGTTGTTTTTAAGTGTATATTAATGTCCTAATACAAGGTGAAGACATGTTCTAAAGTTTTGGATAAAGTTCTTTTTAGCTTGGTAGCATTTATGTTTAATTTTACAATAGGTATCTAGGAAATGAATGTAGGTCAATCCAAAGTCCTCTAAGTCATGGAAACATGAATGTGTGTGCTCTGCTGGGATTGCCACCGTCAGGAACCCTTGGGGTGTTGCACAATGTTGCGTATTCACATTTTGATGAGTGTTAAACTGAGAAAATGTGTGAGGAGGGTCCCTTTCATCAGTGCAGATATTGGCAAGTTAATCACTGCATGGATGTGGTGAACCTTTTACTGTTTGTCCATTTATTTACCAATTTGTTTTGAAGAAATGGTTCAACACCATGAGCAGAGACAGCTCTTTAATGCTGTTTGACATGGACTGTGTTGTGGCACCAATTAGGACACACGGCTGTTCATTTTGCCAGCTGTTTACACTCCATAGTTCAACATAGACTTCAAAGACAAGAGGCTTCCTTTGTTCTTGTAACGTGTAACTACATCCCAAGCTTTGATTTCCACCACAGAAGAGGGTCAGTTTTTAATGCAGTGCTGTCCGAGGGCTCAGAATTTACAAAGGTCCAATACTGTTGTTATTCTTTTGCTCCCTGAGTACAGAGGTTACTTTAAATTTTGGAGTCTTTCACAGAATGGCAAAACCCGTCGTAACTTCTTGTAAACGGAGAGCTTAAATCAAATTCAAAAGGAGCAGATATTTGTCATAAAGCAACATAAATTCTGGCTTCTTATCAGATTTTTATGTAAACTGGGTTTCTTTTCGCATATCTGGAGCAGTGCACACTTCAAGTGATGTTAGAATGATTGTCTAATATTCAGTTTGTCGATTTAAAAGGTGTAAAACCTAAAAAAAATTACATAATCGTATTACTTGTACAAAAGCATCATGCTGTTTTATTTTCTGTATTTATTTTTTAATGTACAGTCAATAGGTGTTTGTGTGGCACTCGTGCCCTCCCTGCTGCTGCTTCTCTGGGAAGAAAGGATTCAACAAATTTAGATGGCCTACACTGACCTTAGGGAGCGCATATTTAATCTCATATTTGAAGCTTTTTGTTTTGTTATGCGAGTGATTGTCGTTAGGCATCCACCAGCTGTTTCGTCTGACTGTCGGAGGACTTAACAAACTGCATGTCCTGAATTTTGGGCCTTTTCCACCAGGACGTTGAGTCTCCAGAACCACTTCTGCTTGGACATTTTAGAATTGGGATGCATTTCGACTGTTAAAGACCCACAACCTAACTTTTAGACCTTAAAAAATCTGCATTTCCGACTTGTTTGGATGGCACACCAACATTCATTTTGCGCATTTTCGAGCTGTCACTGCCCAGCAGCGTCCGAAGGCTCAGAAACTGCACTATGTAACTTTTGTAGCCTGGATGGGGCCATGACGTTGCAGCCGACTATTGGTTGCGCACCTTGTCATGTACTAGCAAACGGATATGAACCAGATATGAACACAGTGGATGTTTTGAACACGCATCATGTCGGATTCGGCAAAGAAATGCAAAGAAACATTACCGGAGGAAGAGAGGAAAAGAAAGAGAGAAAGGGACAGAACAAGAGTCAAGATAAGACTGTCTGTTACTGGCTGGAGTGAATCACAGTTCAGGTATAATGAAATGAAATGAAAAATGAAATGAAATGAAATGAAAAATACTTTATTCATCCCCGAAGGAAATTCAGTATTGTAAAAGCTCACTTTTTTTTTTTTTTTTTTTTTTTTTATAAATAAACAAAAAGTCAGTTAGTCTTGTTCTTTAGGGTGATGGTTGCTGGCAGGAATGAATTCCTGTATCTCTCCGTCCTACAGCGAACTTGCGCAGCCTCCCACTGAACACACTCTGTTGATTCTTCACCGTGTTGTGGAGAGGATGGGAAGAGTCCTCCATTATCTTCATCAGCTTGTGAAGCATTCTTTGAACGATCAGCTCCAGCGGCTCCAGAGTTATCCCCAGCACAGAACCAGCTTTCTTGATCAGCTTGTTTAGTTTCTTCAAGTCTCTGGTTCTGATGCTGCTGCCCCAGCAGATGGCTGCAAAGCTAATTGCACTTTCTACCACAGACTTATAGAAGATATGCAACATCTTTTTGCAGACATTAAATGATTTTAGCTTCCTTAAGAAGAAGAGTCTGCTCATACCTTTCTTGTAGATGTAGTCACAGTTGCATTTCCAATCAAGTCTGTTGTCCAGCTGAACTCCAAGGTATTTGTAGTTCTCTACCACCTCCACCTCCTCTTCCAGGATGTAGACAGGACTATGCTGCTTATTCTTGCTCCTCCTGAAGTCAACAATCATCTCTTTAGTCTTGCTGGTATTTAAGATGAGCTGATTGTTCTGCACCATTTCACAAACTGATTGACAAGTTCCCTGTATTCGGCTTCTTGTCCATCACTAATACCCCACAACAGCAGAGTCATCAGAATATTTCTGCAGATGACAGGACTCAGAGTTGTACTGGAAGTCTGAGGTGTACAGTGTAAAGAGGAATGGTGAGAGTACAGTCCCTTGTGGTGCTCCAGTGCTGCTGACCACCATCTCAGACACACAACCTTTCAGTCTCACAAACTGTGGTCTGTTTGTGAGGTAGTCGTAAATCCAGGTGGTTGTGGAGGGATCCACCTGGAAGTTATGGAGCTTCTCACATAGCAAAGCAGGCTGAATAGTATTAAATGCACTTGAAAAATCAAAGAACATGACCCTCAAAGTGCTGCCTGACTGGTCCAGATGAGAGTGGGCTCTCTGAAGCAAGAAGATGATGGCGTCTTCAACCCCAAGCCCATTACGATATGCGAACTGTAATGGGTCCTGAAAGGTGTTCACTTGCTTGTTGAGGTGAGCCAGTAAGAGTCTCTCCAGGACTTTCATGATGTGAGATGTCAAAGCAACTGGTCTGTAGTCATTTGGTTCAGCTGGTTGTGGTTTTTAGGGACTGGAACAAGACAGGATGTTTTCCACAGCACAGGAACTCTGTTCTGTCTAGGCTGGTGTTAAAAAGGTGCTGGAGAACCGGACATAGTTGTTCTGAGCAGGTCTTGAGAACTCTGGGACTGACACCATCTGGACCTGCAGCCTTGTTCCGGTTCAGTTTTCTAGTTGTTTCTTGACCTGGTACATGAGACAGTAGGCTGGAGGTGGAGACAGAGGAGGTCTCAGGATGTCCTGATGTGGAGGGAGATGAGGCTGTGTTCAGGTCATGACTGAGGTGCAGGGTGACAGAGTGGAGGTGGGACAGGAAAGCTGTGAGCTCATGGAGGGGTGTGGAATGTTGGGTTGTCGGCAGGGGGGGAACTGAACCTATTGAAGAACATGTTCAGTTCGTTAGCTCTGTCCAGACCTCCGTAGTCTGGTCCCCCTTTAGCTTGAAGCCAGTGATTTTCTTCATTCCCGACCATACATCCCTCACGTTGTTCTGCTGGAGCTGGCTCTCCAGCTTCTTCCTGTAGTCCTCCTTGCACTTCTTAGTCTGTGTTTTCAGTTGTTTTTGTGTGGTCTTCAGTAACTCCCTGTCTCCATCCCTGAAAGCTTTCTTTTTGATGTTCAGCAGCTTTTTCAGGTCACTGGTGATCCAGGGTTTGTTATTGGGGAAGCACCTCACTGTTCTTGTTGGAACGATGCTGTCCACAAGAAGTTTATGTAATCTGTCACACACTCAGTCATGGTGTTGATGTCATCTCCATGAGGTTCACAGAGGACATTCCAGTCTGTGGCCTCAAAGCACCCTCTCAGAGCATCTTCAGCCTAGTAGACAGGTTTTAATTGTCCTCTAATGACTGGTTGGTGAACGATGGGCTGTAGGGGAGGTGAGAAGAAAGATAGTCAGATCTTCCTAGAGGAGGCAGGGAGAGGAGCTGTTGCATTTTAGTATTTGCATAAAATAAGTCCAACATTTATTTTTCTGGTGGAGCAGCTGACAAACTGCTGGAAAGTTGGCAACGTAGCAGAGAGGGAGACGTTGTTGAAGTCTCAGAGATCGCTATGAATGAGTTTGGATGCTGTGTTTGTAGTTTAGCCACGAGGAGCTGATGACATACAGGCTGTCTTGGTGCGGTACCTGGTATTATATAAACGCTACAGAATAACAAGGAAATGGGTAAATAATATGGACGGAAACTCAGCTAACAGTTAATGTCTTGTGCAGATCTCTCCTGACAGTGACGTGTCCTGGATGACACCAGCGCTGACTGCCAGCACTGCAATTCCGCCCCCTCGCTTCCCGCTGAGCTGTATATTTCGGTCGCACGGACCGCTTGAAGCCGTGTACAGACGATTACAGTCCGGGATGTGTTATGCAGCAAGTCTGGTGAAACACATGTCTGATTGTCTCTTGAGACCTGTTAGCACTTCGGCTCGCCATGTTAGCTGCGATCTCACGTTCTATCAAACAGTTGGAAGAAACGGTTTAAATCACGTTTCTCTCTGCTTCCCTGCCTGCACCTGTTCTTACTCATGGGATTTGACGGTTATTGCTGAAAATGATTGGGAGAGTTTAACAGTTGATCACGGTGGTAAAAATTTCGGCTATGGATACACATATAAAAGAGGAAAAAAGTAGAGGAAAAACCCGAGCACACGTTGACAGCATAAAAAAAAGAAAAACTAATTGACGAATAATGGATAAAAAAGACAACTATATTAGAAAAAAACAAAAAGTAAGGAGAGTTAAAATTGAGCTACCTGAGGCATAGAAAGGGCTAATAATAATGATAATAATAATAATAATAATAATAATAATAATAATAATAATAATAATAATGCTAGTTTAGCCGTCGTCAGGGGGCGCGCCACTGAGAAAACTGCTAAAAGTTCTGTTGTGGGTCTTTTAAAGATTTAAAAAAAACAGCAACAACAAAAAAAAAACTGAACATAATGTAATGTTTTGCTATTGGTTTTGGAAACAGACTTAGAGGAATCACTGCTACCTGCTGGACTGCTCATGTTTCATCAAAATTGTGGCGCTTTTGTTGCTTTAACCTCTCACCTCCTAGTAATGTTTGAACTTTGGAACCAGGAGTTTTGTGGTGCCAACTTTTGGGACCAGCACCAACTGTCATTGCTGTGGAAATGCATAAAGTCTGGTTCCAGGAAAAGGCCCTTCTTCCTCATGTTGGTGGAAAAGAGGCCTTTGAGTCTCAGAGCTCAGCCCCTTCTGCCGTCCACAGTTACAGTTCATGGGTGTCTGGCGTTTGTTCCAGTGTTGCTCTCTGTGTAATCAAAGCCAAGAAGCTGGATCCAATCTTAGTGTTGGCATTTTAAATTAGGTTTATTTTCTTTTTTTCTAAGATCATGGTCCAAAAGCTCCAAACTACCTTCAGTTAACTGTATTTAAATATGGACATATATCCTCAAACTCCTTTCCAGTTTCATGTTTTGCCAGTTCAACATTAATCCTTGGACAGAATGTTGGGATTATGTAATTCTGCTGGAAAACATGGAAAAATGTTTAAGTAACGGTTAATGCAGCAGGGAGCTGCTGTTGGCAGGAGGAGGGAGCTCTCTACTTGTTGTGTAACATCATTGATTTGTTCGAAAAGCTTTGCTATTAAAGGAAAGGCAAACAAAAGGGCACAACAAAAGTTATTCTTTGCAGGAAGAAGCCTCTTCAGTTCAGGCAGACTTGTTGTCTTTCATGCTGACTCCTCTACTTCCCACTCCCTCTCCTCTGCAACATCCTCCTCCTCCTCAGCAGACTTATCTGTTCACGTCAAAAGTCAAACTACCCCTCCTTTGGCTAGGTTGTTATAGAAACACACCTTTCCCAGTCCCTGCCACTCACCTGAGAGGTTGTTAAGAATGTAGATGGGTTTCATAACACCACTCAATAATAGAGACAGCCTTGATGCAGTGAGAGAAAAAGAAGCTGGGAAGCAGAGAAGAGAGGTTCTCTTGACGAGAAAGATGATTTACCGTAGAATCATGACTTGCCTCTGACGTTCAAGACATCTTTATCTGATATGATTCCCTTTGACCTGTGATGTGTGAACTGATTCTTCCCCAGCCAGTGCCCTGACTTTCTTGGACTTTGATTCCCTCCATCAGCAGCCACTGCCACTGACTTCACTCATTGCTCATCTTTCCTATGACTCAGTCTCACATCTGTCTGCACCGACATTGTATCCTGTTCAGCTTAACACTTGTGGATTCAGAGGAGACCAAGGACTCACTAAAGCTAACTTTTTTCTGCATTGTAGTTGGTACAATTTCTTTGCAACATATCACTCCATGTGGGCGTAAATGGTCTGATGTGCTCATTCTGATGCACCAAGCTCCAACCACGTGCTCCACAGCACTCCTCATTGCTCTGTGCCTGCATTGCACTCATGTACGGAGATATGTTCCCGGTATGTTTTACTTTTAGCTCTCCGTGGCTGCATTGCTTTGGAGTGTTTTTGGTAAAGGTATTTGGATTTTGCATGTTTAATAACAATAATAATAAAGTTTCAAGTTTATGACAAACCTCTTTGTGGGTTCAACACCATCAGAAGAAAATCTCTGGGTAGAAATTAAAGGGGAAACCCAGGCATGGGATATCGTACAGTATAAGAACTGTGTTCTACCATAAATGTGACTTAAATACTAGGGATGTATACTGAGCACCGGTATCGTTTGGTACTGGTTCCTATCTTAACTAATACCCGGGGTACCATTAAGATTCTGTTCCATTTTGTTATTAATATTTTTTGAACGTCTACTTAACCATCGTGTAATCATGGTGGTGGAGTAGGACAAACACACTTCCCTTATACACAAAGCTTTCCTTCACCAGCCTTTGTGTTCAGGCCTCTTCAGTGCCATCCGAACAGCTGTTCTCAACCACTGGAGACACACTCTGTCCAGAGGTGCCTCGGCTGCAGCCTGAGAAAGCAAATATGTTTTTCTAGTTCTTACCAAAAACTGTTTTGGCCAAATGCTGCAGGAGACGTGCCTCCACTCCACAGTTCTGTTTATCCACGTTCACAAAACGTTTGGAAACCACTGGTGTACACTGTTTAAGCTAATGAGTGTCAACTTCATCAGCCGATGGTAGCATTAGCATCACGTTTGTTCATCAGTAACTGTTTTTTTGGGGGCGTTTGTTTGTGTGGGTTTTTTTTTTTCTAAGGAAGAAAACATTTTAAAAAACCAATATCTTTATTGGAATGTCTATTCAACTTGTAAAATCTAAAGCAACTTATCAGCATCTACCTTTTCTCTCTCTGGATTCCACATGTTATGAGCTTATGATGATGATGATGATGATGATGATGATGATGATGATGATGATGAGGTGATGATTATTTTGTTGTTGTTGTCATTATTATTATTACTACTAATGCAGTGACCACACTGAGGATGGCATATGGGCACAAACACTTCATTCCTATTGGTCAGCGTGGTGGTAGAGGGGTCATGGTTTGACTTTGCTTTGCAGGAGCAGAATCTGAACACCCTGCAGTCACTGAGTTAACTGTGAACTCCTCTGTAGTCCCAAGTTTTCTATTGTGAGTCCATCTGTCTGGCAGCTGAAATGGACTAAAACTCTCATCATGCAGCAGGATAATGACCCCAAAACCAGCAGCAAATTTATAACAGAATAACTGAAAAAGTAATGATTTAAAATGTTGCAATGGCCAAGTCAGTAAGACCTCATAAAAATCAGGTTCTTTTTTTTTTTCATGTCTTGATATGTAAAATTAAGGATTATAAAATTTTGGCTTTTTTATTTTTTCATATTGCTATACCACACGCAGCACCTCAGCAAGAATGCTGTAAACAGTGGGGGTGAAAAGACAAAGGGATGCTGAGCTGAAATTGGATTTGTGCTTAATTGGACAGGGGAGAGTATCAAGACAGAGAGATGCTATTAGTTGTGTTGACACCTTCAGCTCTCCCCTCAGGATCAGTTTCCCAACCGGAGGCACACTTGTGAGCCCACATATGCTGTTGTCTTTGACATTTATTAGAAAACAGTATGAGAGAGTGGTAAGACTCTACAGGTGTGCCAAAAAAAACAAACAAACACTGATTTACGGTTCAGAACTAGAATCAGAAACATACTGTGTTACATAAGGAAGCAGCTGATGTTGCCTGTGGTTCATCAGCCGTCTGTTGTACGTTTGTTAACCATCAATTTGTGAGCTGAAGATGTCAAGTTTTCCCATTTGTCCTGTTTTTCTTTTCTTTTCTCTCTGAATGTCTAAATGCTCCTTAGTTCTCTTCAGTAAGACATGGGAAGTCTCAGTGATGCCACTGCAATTTCTACCTACAACCAGGTAGATGTTCCCATTTAACTTATGATATCCAAGACAATTGTTTGACATTTCCAATTAATTATAATGTGAATAACTGGCTTATCGATTAAGTGATTCAACACTAATGTCATCAGACTTTTGCAATGCAGAGCACAGCTATCAGTGCACCCCGGGGTGGTCTGGTAATGAGCTGCCATTAGCACCTAATCAGATTATTATCTAGACTGCAGCCTCCCTCTGACACACTTGCTTTGTTCTTACCTTTCCGTGCAGTAGGAAACGGTTGTTTGTCTGTGTGTGCTTGTGGAATATCTGTGTGTTTTACATGCATTACTCTACTGTAAGTTCAGATCCTTGATCCTTGAAACACTAAGAGTGAAACAGCACATCTTCTTTAGATTGTACTGCCACTAACATGACCTTTGGGCCCACACTGGAACAAACCATGATGCTGGAAGATTTGGGCCTTTTCCACTGTGAAGGCTCACGTTTGATTTGCTATCATAACTGCTATTAGTCCTTTCCTTATTCTTGATCCATAGATATTTGCGATACAACATTTTCTCACCTTGACAAGACTTATTTATAACATATGGTGGAGAATATTTGTCACATTATGTTTGCATTTCCTTCATCATTAACCTAATTGGCTCATTAAAGTAAGCAGGAGGATTAAGTACACCTGTTCTAGTGAAGCACCCTTAGATGCTGTCATCAGGGAGCAGTGTTTAGTTGTAAAACATACGGTGAGAGTGAGTGAGTGTGCATGAACCACTGGCTTTGTGATTTTCGTGTCTTGTCATTAATGCCAGAGTTCAATCATGGAGGCTTTGGGTGACTTTTGGACCGACAGAGATTAAAGAATAGTAGGATGAGGTGAAGATACATCGCTTTGCTTAATCTCTCTCCAGAGCATAAAAAGCTGACTTTAGTGTTTAAAGTGAAAGGCAGAAAAATGGGAAGGATTAAGTGTTTCAAGACTGAGGGCAGAGGAATAAAACAACTGAAGTACATTGACTGATAAGGGTAAAAAAAACATGTAATGGTGTGTACTGTATATATGTATTGGTTTCTTTTGTCAGTACAGTGAGTGCAGGATACGGAGGGAGTTACAGTAAGAACACTGGAACAACACACAGCTGATGTTGATACTCTTTGTTTTCAGCTATCACTTTTGCTTAGTTGTGACAAACTGTGTTGCAAAATGCAAAACTAAATAGGATGCCAACCATTTGGAATATCTACCACTTTTACTTTTTGTGGTTTTTGTTCCTCATAATGTCCTTTTTTTTTTTTAAAATGAAAATTTAGAAAAACTTCCCTGTGCTTGCTGCGCACACAAACCACATATATGCAGTATGGGTAGATTGTTATTGTTATGTATAAATTGATTTAGAATAAATGTATGATGCATGTTTCATGTTGCATTATCATTGGGACTGATGGTGCTGAGGTGGAAGTAGCAGAACTTTGCAGATAAAATGTAGTGATGTGGAGACTTTGTGTGATCCCTGCAGCTGAATGTGTCCCTGCTGTGTCCTGTTGACTTCTTAGTCTGTTTCATGATCACCACAAGCATTTTCTAAATCTAACTTCTTAATGTTTACTATCCTAAAAACCCCCCCACCTTAAAAATGGTTGTAGTCTGAAGCTTGTAGAATAATGAAAAGAATGTTGTTAGTTTTATGCTGCGACAGCTGCCACCTCTGTCAGCTACTGTTCATGTGTTCAGCTGCAGGTGATGACAGGGTCTTTGTTCACGTCTGTCCGCAGTACAAGGCAGCTTCACAAAGGTGAAAATGCAGGTGAGGACTGAGGACAGGTGGTACTGTTGCAAATAAATATAGAATTTAACAGAAATGTTTGTCCTGATTAAATTTAGAGCATCTTTTATGAAAACTGTATTCCATGTGTTCATTGATGTTAATGAATGAGTATGCTTGTTTATGATTATTTGTATATAAGAGACTCACAGGCCATTTTATAGGCCCACCCTACTAATACTGGCTTGGAGCCCCTATTTGCTGTCAGAACTTCCTTATGTCTTTTGTTGCATAGTTTCAACAAGGTATTGAAAATTTTGTAGCCTCAGTTTCCTGTTTTTAGCTAGCATGAGAGGTGCTGGGTGCGTTTTTCAACTGTTGTGAGCCTTCTTTTCCTGTCCAGCATCATGGGAAGCAGAATGATGATTTGGCTGCTTTTTTTGTGTTGAACAGATTTGCTTTGTCAAGAGGAGCTTTATAAATATAAGGCACTTCTTAATATTCTGGATTCATTCAATTTATTTCATTTTGTTTAATTGAATGCTTGTTTATAACTGCATTTTACATAATATCGCTAGGCCTGACAAGGGGAAAGGGAAGGTTAAGAAAAGAAACGATAATGGGTACACCAAAAAAGGAAAGAAATGGTTAAGAGAAGAAAGAAAAGACAAAGACAGCCAACTGTTGCATCTGCACAGAAACCCATCAGATACCACTCCACGGCTTTTGCTGGAACACAAAGCTAGCAATCCCCTACAGGAGGACCTGCAGGTGTCAACCTACTGTAGCTGAAAACAACTCAAATCAAGACAGCTACTGGAGCATAATAACATCGTACATACTTACAGACACACGCATGCATACAGAACTACACAGAAAAGAGGCAAAACCCAGGCAGAATTAGTTATTAGTTCACACCCAACAGAAAGTACAATCACAGTTCAACATGCAGAATAAAAAGTGCTCAATGGTGAGTGCAGTCATGCAGATGCAACCTCGTCTCTACAAGAGCCGGAGGAAGCCTGCATGGCCCAAGACCCGGGTCACCAGCAGCCACCCCAAAGAGACAGACATGCACCCACCCAGAGGGCGGCAGAGGTTGGCCCCAGCCGAAGCTCCCCCATGGTCTCAGGGCTCAGGCCCCAGTGGGCTGAGACCAATAATCAAGAATCAAGAATTCTTTATTGTCATTATGCGAACACAATGAAATTCTGTTCAGCAGCTCCGGCTTAAGACAAAAGACACAATACTGCACAAAGGGGAAAGAAAAAAAGAAAACACACAAAAAAAAAAAAAAAAAAAAAGCACTAAAATATTTCTTAATAAATATAAAACTAGAATAAAAAGATTAATAACACTGCAGGTTAAAACTTGTACATAGTGAGACTTAATATGGATATGGATATAGTATTACACAGTTTTAATATTTCAAGTGCAGAAGGAGTGAATATCCATATGGGGGACACTATTTAAACTTTGACTGGATGAAGCATTGATGTGTACCGGGATGGAGTGATGGATTTCACAGCTGTAGGGAAGAAGCTGTGTAGCAGTCTATTTGTGTGAGTTTTTATGGTCCTGAACCTCTTTCCAGAGGGGAGAGGTGGCAAACAGTTCATGTCCTGGGTGGGTGGGATCAGCAGCTATGTGACCAGCCCTCCTTTGGACCCGGCTGTCATATAATGAGTTCAGGCATGGGAGAGGACTTCCAACAATCCCCTGTGCAGTTTTCACCACCCGGACCAAATCCTTCCTGTCTTGTCCAGTGCAGCTTCCGTACCACACTGTGATGCTCAGACAGAGGATGCTTTCTATTGTGGCTCTGTAGAAGTTTGTCAGAACCTGAGTGGAGAGTCCAGTCCTTTTGAGCTTCCTGAGGAAGAAGAGTCTTTGTTGGGCCCTCCTCGCCAGGTGAGATGTGTGCACAGACCAAGTAAGATCGGATGTAATGTGGATGCCCAGGAACTTAGTGTTGTCGACCCGCTCCACCACCTCCCCATGAATGAGGAGAGGGGTGTGATCCATCCTCCTGGATCTCCTGAAGTCCACAATGACCTCCTTGGTCTTACTGGTATTGAGGACAAGATTGTTGTCAGAACACCATCTTGTCAGGTGCTGGATCTCCTCCCCTGTAGTGTGTCTCATCATTATTTGATATGAGACCCACAACAGTGGTGTCATCTGCAAACTTCACCACCATGTTAGTAGAATGAATGGCTGCACAGTCATGTGTGAACAGGGTGAAGAGAGCCGGACTGAGCACACAACCCTGTGGAGTACCAGTGCTCAGAATCAGTGTGGATGATGTACAGTCCCCAATTCTCACCCTCTGTGGCCTGCCAGTGAGAAAGTCCCTGATCCAGAAGCACAGAGAAGCATCTAATCCCAGGTTGTGTAGTTTCAGTATCAGCTTATCCGGGATCACAGTATTGAAAGCTGAACTGAAATCTACGAATAACATCCTGACGTAGATGTTAGGATGCTCCAGGTGAGTCAGGGCTGTATGCAGTGCTAATGAGACTGCCCCAAGACCAGCAACCGCTGTGACCCTTCTGTTTTCAGGTTTAATGTGTTGTATTTTCAGAGATGGTACCCGGCATACCTTAGTTATAACTGGTTATTTTAGTTACTGGTGGCTTTTTTAAATCTGTAACCAGCCTGTCCATTCTTCTCTGGCCTGTGACATCAACAAGGCATTTTTGTCCATTTCCGCTCAATGGACTCGTCTTTCAGACCATTCTCCATGAACCCGAGAGACGTTTGTGTGTGTGAACAGTGAGTATCTCAGTAGCTCATCAGGTTTCTAAAATACTCAGACCAACAACCATACAACAGACCCCCCCCCCCCCCCCCCCCCCCCCCCCCCCCCCCCACACACCCCCATTCTGATGTTTGTTTTGAGCATTAGCAGGTCATGATTTTGTTGTGCAAAATTGTGCTCAGGCAACAGAACTGGTTTTCTGCAGGTTTTCACAGGATAGTGAACCCCCACCCTTCAAAGGACAAAGGTCAACATTCATCAGATGTTGCTAAATTCAATCCGCTTACCTGTTGGTAGTTATGTGGACTTTTGGCCTTAAACATGTTAGGTAAACCTTTAAGATAATTATTTTAAGGTAAAACCTTTAAGATGCTTAAACCTTTAATACCTTAAACCTTCAAATAAAAGCATCTCTTGTCTTTTCTTGTTCTCAAAGCCAATTCTTTAAATCTGTGGTACATGATCAAATTTAAACATCATATATAGAAAAAAAAAACAAAAAAACCTTTGTTTGTACTTATTTTGTATTTATTTGTTTTCATTAACACTCCCCAAGGGTAATAAGGTAATTAATAGCTTTTCTTGTTGATTGAAATGTGTCTGTTTTAGTTGTTTTGAACTTTTAGAAGTGATTTTCATATTAGATTACTATATGAAACAACCAGTTATGGATATTTACTAAAGGTTTCTAAATTTTCTAGTCAGAATTCTGTGAACACTGTATTTAGAAACAAAGCTGGAGAATAAGGGGTAAATGACTGTTAATTGATGTAGATTCTCTGTCCATGTCACAATATTAGTCATTGAATTTGATTTAAAGGCAAATAGACTTCTTTTTTTGTGTCATTAAAGGTTTTACCTCTCATCTAATACCCTTCTTCAGTTTTAACTGAAGAAGTTTCTATATATATATATATATATATATACCTTTCATATATATAAAATGAGTTTCTTTATTATATGATGGTGAAATGTTTTGCTCTTGAGTGTTGTAAAGGTTGCAATTTGACCATTATGTGGTTTGATTAAATCATTGTTCCCTGTGAAATGTGTGTGTACCTGACCCTGTATGGTTTTAGTCAGAGTTCAGTGTGTGAAAGGAAGTTAAACAATCAAAGGGTTTAAGATGAATGCTACCATTGTTGAACTGGAAAAAGAATATCTTAGAACAGAGGAAGTGGTCGGGCAGGTAAACACAGATGATACTGACTCATGGTCCCACACGGTAGTCAGGTAACTCAGTGACATTTCCGATCTTAACCTTCCAAGTGTAACTTGGAAGTTACAACTAAAAATGACTTTTTTGATGAACCAAGAAAACAAACCCAACTGCTTTTATTCAAGCTCTTTGCATTAAAGCTGGCTGTTTACTGTTAGTAAAATCAAACTTTACTGGTGACGGATCTCTTCAAGTTGCTCCATACTTGGTTTTTCTACTTCTGCCTATCGTAGACACATCTCCCACGACTGTCAGATCAACATGAGTGACCAGCTTCTCTGGCAAGCTGGTGCAGAGCTGCAAATGCAGTGATGACATTCACGCCTGAAGCAATGCCGTTTTCTACTCGGTGGCTGAACATTTTCTCACTAATGTAAACAAGTGTTCAGTGCATTTACAGCTGGATTACCCATTTATGATGCCATCCAGATCCATGTCACTTTAAAATCAAGTCTACTGTGAACAACTGAAGCGCTTTATCTGAATGTTTACTCTTTACTCTCATCTTTCCTCAGGTGAAAGCCCTCACCTTGTTTGTGACCCATTATCCTCCTCTGTGTGAGCTGGAGCAGAAGTATCCTGAAAATGTATCTAACTACCACATGGCATTCTTACTCAATGAGCCCGACATCCCCGTTAACACAGATGGTATGTTTGCATTAAAAAAAGAAAAACCGTTTAATATAAATGAACTTCATTGTTGCTTTAAGATTAATTTGGATCATTTTGAAACCATAGTAAGTTTGCTAACTGTAATTAAAAAAAATACTGACAGATGGAGAGGTTCAGCCAGAGTTCATCACCTTCCTCTACCAGTTAACTGAAGGAGCTGCAGGACGGAGCTATGGACTCAATGTTGCCCGACTGGCTGATATTCCAGATTCCATATTGTCCACCGCCGCTCGCAAAGCCCGCGAGCTGGAGAACATGGTTAATGAAAGGAGGTAGTACAAACACAAATTCACCCTGACCACTCATTTCACACCTGAAGATCTACAGCCTAACTCAGTCTGAGAGTACATTCTTATAATAAATGCAAAAACTCAAGGGATCTCATCTTCTATGGATTTTTTTTTTCTTCTGTGCCCTTCAGCCTCACAAGACAGAGTTAGAAAATCTCTTGAGTTTAGTATAAACCCTCAATAATTTGCAAATATCCCCTTCCTGTGTTTTCAAAGAGTTTCTTAAAAATGAAGCACCAACGGGGCCTCAAAGCTGAAAGTCGAGCTGAGTTATGAAATAATGATCCTCCACCAAGGAGCGCGGCAGACACTAAACTGAATATTTATTTGAGCTTTAACACTCAAATGAATTTGATTTCATCCTTGGGCTAACACATCTGAGCCAGAAGATGCACGGCTCTGCCTGCAACATTAGAGGAGATGCACATGACTCCTAAAAAACAAGTTTATAGCCAGAAAAACTTTGATTTTTAACTGCTTAAGAAGTTGGGACCATAAAAAGAAAATTAATAGTATTGTTGAAATTTAGGTTTTTAAAGCATCAACTCTATTTCAGAGGATTTTACACACTTTTTAGAACATTTCAGTCTGATGCAGCTGTGGTTTGGTGTTCAGTTCATCACAGTAAAGAAGGCTCTGAAATTTAGTGAATTTTTGTCAACATTTACTATTGCCGAAAAGTGTCCCGCATGTTGATTGATTATGTTCTCTTAAAGGTCCAAATTGTATTAGCAATCCCAATGACTAATTAACTAATAACCTATTAAGTCTGATTAGTTATTTTAATTCTTACTGTGTAAATGCGTACACAAGCGCTTTCTGATAAGAAGAGTAAAAGAAAAAATATATGGATTTTTTTAAATGGCTAGCTCACATTAGGGCTATTGCAAGACATTTTCGCCACAGTTAGGATGGAGCTTTCATAGTTGTGTTATCTCAAAATGATACAAAACTTATAAAAACAAAAGTATAAATGAATTCACCTTCATTTGAAAAGAAAAAATCTCGTTTTGTTAATTACTTAAAGCAAGAGTAAATTAACTGTAAAAGAAATATATGAATGGAATGAAAAATACTTGATTCATCCTTGAGGGAAATCACAAAATATATCAATTAATTATGTATATAATATATATTATATGCTGGATCTCACCAGTTAAAAGTTTGGACACCCTTTCCACTTAGAACTTAGAAGTATGTCCTACCATTTTTAACCTGCAGTGTTTGTGTGTATGTATGTGTGTATTTACAGGTACTACCCAAAAAATTAGAATATCCTGAAAAAGTTCATGTATTTCCATAATTCAACTTAAAAGGTGTAATTTACATATTGTATAGACAAATAATATGTGAATCAATATATTTCAAGCTTTTATTTGTTTGGATGTTGCTGATTAGAAGTTGCAGCTTAAGAAAACCTAAAATTCAAAAACTCAAAAATCAGAATACTGCATAAAATCAATCAGAGAAGGGTTTTAAATACAAAAATATCAGGCCTCCTAAAGTAAAATCTTGCATCTGCACTTAGTACTTGGTGGGGGCCCCTTTAATAACTGCTTAAACCCGGTGTGGCATGGATGCTACCAGCTTGTAGCATATCTCAGGTGTTATGGAAGACAAACATGTTTCAGTCATAGCCCTGAGCTCTTCTCTATTGTTTGGTCTCTTCCTGTTTAGCTTTTTCTTGACAATACCCCACAGATTTTCAATGGGGTTCAGGTCAGGTGAGTTTGCGTGCCAATCAAGCAAGGTAATCCCATGGTTGTTGAACCAGGATTTTGTAGTTTTGGCAGTGTGGGCAGGTGCCAAGTCCTGCTGGAAGATGAAGTCTGCATCCCCATACAGCTGGTCCACTGAAGCAAAGATGAAGTGCTGCAAAATGTCCTGGTAGACGGCTGCATTTATGCTGGACTTGATGAAGCACAGAGGACCAACATCAGCAGCTGACATGGATCCCCAGGTCATCACAGACTGGGAAACTTAACACTGACCATCTTCTTCAGGCTGCTGTCAGCCCTCCGGCTTGTACACCGTTTTCTTCCACACTTCTTCCTTCCACTTAACTGTCCATTAATGTGCTTTGAGACAGCACTCTGAGAACACCCAGCTTCTTTTGCTATCACTTTTTGTGTCTTTCCCACCTTGTGCAGGGAGTCAATAGCTACGTTTACATGGACAATAATTCATCTATCCGATTGAAATCATTCCGATCAGAGCTTCCAGCTGGCGTGTTTACATGGACAGGGGAAAAAGTGATCCGATCGGCTGTATTTACTTGATGGACAGATATGTTTGTAATGCTTTTGACATGCGCAGTGGCTACCAGTTCGTAAGAAGAGAGATTTTCTTTTTAGATTTATAATCTTTTGACCGTCGAAATGCTCATTAATCATTAACTCTTTCAGTGGGTTTTAATAACAACCATATAATGGTCCATACTGGACCCGCGGCTGAAGCACGTGATCATGAACGGATCTATGGATGGCAAAGGTACAGCTACAGCTTTAGGTCTGCCTGTGCTCTGCCCAACATCAGAATTTCCAGTCAGAACGTGGATCATCGGCGGATCCGTTCTACTGTGCAAGCGGACTCCTATGATTCTGCAAGGCGGATCCGTGGCAAACAGCGCAGCTGCCGTGGATCCGCAGCGCCGTCCATTTACTATCTGGGGCTGCCTTACAGCACAGACTTGTTCTGTTCTGCTTCCGCTGTCGTCCCTGAATCTGCTACGTCACGCAGCCCCCACCTGGTTCAAGCATGAGCAGAGACAAAATTCCACAGAAATTATCGGAATGAGTGTATACATGCTCATTTTTTCCTGCTGATCAGATCATAAAAAGGTTTAAACCACCCCTCTCGATCGGATCGAAAAGTCTTTCCAATCGAGGCCGATCGGATCAGTTGACATGTTTACATGACGCATTTTTGTTCTGATTGGCGTTTGATCGGATCAAAATTGTGCCATGTAAACGCAGCTAGGTTTTCTGCACAACGGTCAGATCAGCAGTCTTCCCCATGATTGTGAATTCTTCTAAACCAAGACAGAGAATTTTTAAAGGTTTAGGGCACTTTTGCAGATGTTTTGGATCACTTCTCTGATTAGACTGTGACACTCTGAGCCTACAATACTGGAGCTTTTCACAGTATTCTAATTTTTTGAGTTTTTGATTTAGAGGTTTTCTTAAGCTGCAACTTCTAATCAGCAACATCCAAACAAATAAAAGCTTGAAATATATTGATTCACATATTATTTGTCTATACAATATGTAAATTACACCTTTTAAGTTGAATTATGGAAATATGTGAATTTTTTCAGGATATTCTAATTTTTGGGGTATTACCTACATACTGTGTGTGTAGGTTTTTATATATATATATATATATATATATATATATATATATATATATATATATACACACACAGACACAAACGCATAAAATGAGAAAATTATGGCTCAAAGTGTACATTTTATTTGCAAAACTCTTTCTCCTTTAAGTCACACGGCACATTAACTCTGCAAACCAAATGTTGCATCGCTCTCTTCAAAGCCACCAGACTCCAGTCATTTTACCAGGGTAATATGGGAGGTGCTGATATAACTGCTTCAACCTTCCATCAAAAAGCCTGACAGTGAACAAGCTAAAGCAGTTCAAATACTCTCAATGACCTCAGATTCTAGTCATTGGGTTTGGATAATTTCCTCATACACCACTTTAAAAGTCACGACTAACATTTCAGTGCTGATGC
Source organism: Atherinomorus stipes (assembly GCA_023101725.1). Lineage (NCBI taxonomy): Eukaryota > Metazoa > Chordata > Actinopteri > Atheriniformes > Atherinidae > Atherinomorus > Atherinomorus stipes. The sequence goes on from JALJCO010013178.1 coordinate 898,150, forward strand.
AGGATTTTTTTTTTTTTTTATTAGGATGCACTACAAATGGGTAAAATTTTGACCTTACAAACGTTTTGGGAGGTGAAAATATTTGGGCCCTATGATAGACTGGTGACCTGTTCAGAGTGGAGCCTGCCTCTTGCATCAGTGGCAGCTGAGATAGGTGAAAATTATGAGGAATGAGGATTGGAAATAAATTAACGAAAGTTATTTTTTTGTTTGTCGAAGATTCAATCATTGCATTTTCTCCCAGTAAAGTTTTCTGTCTGTACATTTTTAACACATCACCTCATTCTAGAACAGCTTGCTGGGAGATGAGGGCTTCTTAGCCTCTACTAGAGTAATCCTCACCATATGAAATATCTGTTAGCACACTCACACAGCTATACTTTCTGATCAGTGTAATCCTCCCTATATGAAATGTTTGTCCTCTCTGAAGCAGAGATGCATCGCACATCTACCGGGAGCATGGATTTTATTGTATTCCATGTAGCCATGTGTGAGAATACAGTGAGTTTAGGCTTAATATTCATAGGACTATGTAAAGGTTTACAGTAATATGTTTAACATTTCTATGTCTGTCTCTCTAGGAAGTATAAGAAACTTATCTCAGATCTTTGGAGCATCTCAGACAAATCATCCCTCATCAAGTGGCTGCAGTCAAACTCTTGACATCTCTGCAACAGAAACCACCGTCAGAGTGCGTGAAGTGAAAAAAATCCTGCTATCAATGAAGCTGCTCAGTGAGGAATCTACAAGCTCACTAAGGCGGAAAGGTGTTTTATTTTGGAGTAGGTCGATGCTGCACTTTCTGCTAATGTGCTGGTGTGTGAAAAGAATTTTAACAATCTCAGGTTCTTGTTATTAATATCATCTGTACTGTAGCCTAATTATGACATCAATTAATGCAAACTGATCTGTTTTAGTCACCACATTGTTTGGCTCTAGTGTGTTAGGAGATTAAATAAAGAAAAATGCCAACCCTGTTAAATGTTTGGTTATTTTCCCTCCCAACAGCTTTCCATCAGGTAACATTGCATTTTAACCTTGCACCACTTATTATAGGCAAAAGGGTTAGAATGGATGGCATAGAGCCAGATTTTTTTTTTTTTTAGTTAATTCAGCTTTGATAACCTTTTACAGACACATTGTCCATAAAATCTGTGAATTTGAATAGTCACTAGATGACATAATTTTCTGATTTTATATTTTGAAAAGTGGGAAATGATTTACACCATCTATCAAATGTGACCCTTGGCATGTCCTGTACTAGAAATATTCCAGAAATGTAACCTGGTAAGTCAAGAAGAGCAAGGTGAAATATTCTGAGAACAAGGTAAATAATCTGTTCCAGGATGATTAATACACTCGAGGTATCATCAGCTTGAGACAGAAGCCATCCAGATGGAGCTGCTGCTTTGATTAAGAGGGTGCTAGTTGGACCTTTTCTGTTTGAAGTTTGGCTGTAAATCAACTCCATCTTTTCATTTGGATTTTCTAATGTGCCAAATATTTTTATCCAAGCTGACTTGCATGTGAGGAACATTGAAGCCTCAGTACTAGCTGCTAAATGTGTTTGGAGAGGAAGAGCTCATAAAAGAGATGAATCTTTAAGAAAAAAACAAGATGGTTCTATTCTCACATGTTTTGGCTGCCATCATTTAACATGCCTTCCATGAGCAGTGATGCAAGAATTTGTAGCATTCTAGAGGGCTGTGATGCACATGATAAGGCCATCGCAGCTTGGCCAGCCTGCTAGGCCTAAAATCACCACCCTACCTGACTTGATCCTATTACGAACATGTGGGACCTTTTTAAATTTGAGAATTATATTCAGGAACGTTATACTTGATTTTGAACAGAATTTAGAGGGCTGTGGTCAAAGTTGAGCACATATGGATCAAGAAACACTCCTGGATGGAGATTTCGGTAACTGTCCTATTGTAAAGTTATGTTGTGAACTCATCCAATGATAAAACTTCACTAAGCATTCAAGTTGTAGCATCTTTTCTGTTTTTATGAGCTGGTGGTTAACCCCAGATGAAAAAGACAAAAGTTAACATAGAGATGATCTCTCTGATGGCTTCATCTCAGCCTTCTAAAGCGCAAAACCAACTACGCTCCGCCTTACTCCAAGATCAGCGCGCATCACAGGGAGGGAGAAAGAGGGAGAGACATAGTGGGAGTGTGTGTGAGAGAGAGAGCGAGGGAGTGAGAAGGAGAGTTAACCGCTATCAAAGCCGATTACAGCGTACCGGGTCTGTGATTCTTTAACTGTCTGTTGAACGACACGTCTCGCGCGTTTCCAGTTCAAATGCTCTCTTTATGGGATGGAGTCATGGGTTTAATTTAATGTCCGTGGGACTGAGACATGTTCACCATGAGTTCCTCTGCAGAGGCGCTTTCGCCAGCGGGGCAACTTTTCTGTGCGCCACGGCACCGCTGAACCATTTGTCGGTGGGGAAAGTTTACAGGCAACCTCAGGTGACCATGGACTCTCGGTGAGAGCACCGACTGTCCTACTTCATTTCTCTCTTTAAAGCTGCACGGCAAGATGCAGAAGAGCGTCCGTTACAACGAAGGGCACGCGCTGTTTCTGTCGGCGATCGCGCGTAAAGAGGGGATCAAGCGCGGCTACCTGAGCAAGAAGACAGCAGAAAACAGCCGATGGCACGAGAAGTTCTTTGCCCTCTATCAGAATACACTATTCTACTTCGAGAACGAGCAGAGCGCGCGACCTGCTGGGATTTACCTGTTGGAAGGATGCACCTGCGAGCGCGCACCGGCGCCCAAAATATCCACAACTGGAAAGGAAGCGCTGGAGAAACAGGTGAGTGATTTACTCAGGGCGTCAAATGACAAATTCGACGTCAATCTGCAACTTTCCAAAGTAGATGAGTATCACAATGTCGATCCTGGCACGATACATATCTTAATGCAAGTGATCTATTTGCCCAGCATTTTGTAATATTACATTTCAAAACAAAGCTACGAGTAAAGGTAACTTGTACCGCCGCTTTTATCATAGTTAAATAGAAAATATTCATTTTCTTCTCCGCAACTTATTCTCCATGGTTTTGAAATAAAGCACTGTAATGTCAGGAGCCCCAAGTGGGTCCTCTAAGAGCAGCTGTCCATAACAATAAATGAATGAAAAATCCCAGTGCACCTCTTTCTCATTATTGGGACGCACACTGATTGTAGCCCCAACAATGCAAGCAACAACTTTTTGCATTTGATAGCCGCCAAAAACTTAACAGGCCTATTTTCACTTTAGGTAGATTAGATTTTCCTTCTCCACTTTAAGAGGTGACCTGTCATATTTATAGCTAATTCAAAATGTATCTCCATTTCACCAATTTTATGGCTTCAACTCTAGCCTAACAAAGAGAAACCATGAAACCTCAGAATCAACACCTAAGACTAAACCCTGCTGCTGAGTTCTGAAAACACTCAAACTAATCTATCACTTTATGGGATATGTTACCTGAACCAGCTGCGTGTTCTAAATCAGGTTTAATTGCAGAAAGCTTCACATAAATAAGGATTTCCAGCAGCTCAATTTGGCCAATTTCACCAAGCATTTAAATTTGAAATCTTATATGGTTTAATTGAAGCAATACACTGGCTAGATTATACAGTTATGTAAGCACAGTTAAATAACTGGGTTTATTTTCACTCAATAAACCATTGAAATCCAGAAGTAAATCTTGCAGAAACTTCCAGTAACTTTGCTGTGACTTAATAGCATACATATTTATAAAAAATATTATTGGTTGATGATACAATGGGAAGCACATGAGAAGGTTTCTTATTTGATATGACTCATTGATGGGATTAACACATACTCATTTGGCATTGAAATGCTTCTCTTAATTGAAAATGACTGTCATCATATCTGCAGTGCATTCCTGTTCTAAACTGATGATGTAATCCAAGTCCTTCAACAATATGGAAATGTGAACAACAAAGCAAACACTAGGTAACACAATGCAAACTACCATAACACCACTTACAGTGCTGCAGCACAGATAAGATAACATTCATCTGCTCCTGCAGTGCATGCTGGAAAGCTATCAGACATGCTGGCTCTCTGCCTCCAGCCCAGTTCCCACATCCAGTGTGCCACATAATGTTGAGGTTTGCAGACACACTTGTCCGGACTTCAGACACCTGCTTCAGCTGCAGCTCAGCTGAACACATTCTCATTTTTACACATACTAAATATTTTGATAAAACATCTGCTCTAACATGGCAATACATATCTTATTTAAGATGAAGCTGCAAGTTCTGGTTTAACTGGGTCCATTCTAATCCAGAACTCGGTAACAGAGCAATAGCCCATTTATAATCTGAATTACAAGTTTAATAAAGTTCTATGGATTTAAATAATATGCAACTTGGATTTGTACTGTATAACACACTAACTGCAGTAAAAACAGCAATTATGTGCAACAGTGAGGTCATGCCAGTCCCAGAACGAAGGGGAATATGCCTGACTGAAAAAGGGGTGTTTTAAGAAGGGATTTGAAGGAGGTGAGAGAATCTGAATGTTTTATGTTCAGTGGCAGAGACGGGGGGGAGGGGGGCAGAGCGGTTGAAGGTTCCCGAGCCCATGGTGAACGAATAAGCAGGTGGGAGGGTGAGTTGAAAGGAGGAGGATCTGAGAGTAGATTGGATATGAATGAGCTCTGAGATGCAGAGGGGTGAGGTTGTGGACGGTCTTAAAGGTGAGAAGTGAGATTTTTATAAATGGTACAAAATTCAATATGAAGCCGGTGGCTTGGATTTAAGACAGGAGGAATATGACAGGAGGGGGTTCAGGAAATAATAAAGGTGGCAGAATTTTGAATTAGTTGCAGTTTATGGATTTCTCCAGTAAACCACGGAGAAGAGAGTTGCAGGGTGTGGACCAGAATAGCAGAACTCCTGGGTGTGAGAGATGGACACAGACATGACATGTGATGTAGATGAAAGTGAGCTGAGGGAGGGATGTTATTAATATGGGACTGAAATGATGGAGTGCTGTTGAGGATGATACCCAGACTCTTGGGAGAAAGGAAAAGGAGTTGCTGTGGTAACAATAAGAAGGACCTCAGTTTTATCACTTTGAGAAAGTTCTGAGAAAACCATGATCCGATTTCCTGTAGGTAGAGATGCGTCAATCCAACACCCAGATCAGATATCGGCTCCAATATTGACTAATTAGCTGGATCGGATATCGGGTGAATGAGGCGGATCCAGCAATCTGATCCAGTCATTTCTTTTTTTATTGATATCCTAATAAATTTCTATTTATTTGTTAATAAATAAAAATGTGTACATTTATATCTGTGTTAATTTTTTTTTTTTTTTAACAAGGCTAAATGTTTATGTGAAGCCTGATGCCTTCACGCACATGGCAAAGTATACAGTTCATGCATTCAACAGTAGTAACGGATCGGTCTCGGCCGATGTGCTCAACCCAGATATCAAAAAAAAAAAAAAAAAAAAAAAAGAAAAAAAAAACAACCGGAAAAAAAGGGGGGGCGGGGGGCCGGAACAAAGAGGGAAAAAAAAAAAAAAAAAAAAAAAAAAAAAAAAAAAAAAAAAAAAAAAAAAAAAAAAAAAAAAAAAAAAAAAAAAAAAAAAAAAAAAAGTATCGGGTTGGATCGGAAAAAACTGGATCGGTGCATCTCTGCCTGTAGACAATCGGACAGGGTGGTAGATTGAAGAAAGGAAGTGGGTTTGGAGGACAGGTAGAGCTCGGTGTCATTTGTGTAGCAAAAAAAAAAAAAGAATTTACAGAAAATATTGCCAAGGGGGAAAAGGTATAACAAACATGCGGTCAATCACTGAACTTTTGGGTACACCAGGAGAGAGAGGGGATGGTTTGGATGTAAATTATTTGAGTTGAACAACCCGAGTGCTTCCACAAAGAGATGATTTAAACCAGCCCAGGTGTGTGTTAGACAGTCCAATGACAGTTCACCGGTCAATGAAGATGCTGTGGGAAGGTGTCAAAAGCTGCATTCTACGTTAGTATATACGTAGTATTGATGGGTGGCTGTAGCTCCCATCAATACTGGAAGAGCAGTCGTCTTTCAACAAGAGGGTCGGGGGTTCGATTCCAGGCTTCCCCAGGCTGCATGCCGAAGTGTCCTTGTGCAAGATACTGAACCCCACGTTGCCTCCTGATCTGCCTGTCGGGGTATGATTGTGTGTGTGACTGGGTGAATGTGACATGTAGTGTAAAGTGCTTTGAGCAGTCAGTACGACTAGAAAAGCGCTATGTTAGTACAATCCATTTAATGAAGTTATGAAGATGACGTTTGGATCAAAACTGTCTTTGTGATTCCTAAAAGTTCCTTCAACATTAGCTGGTAGAATTTGCCAGGAAACATTGGGAATTACCATTTGCATTTGAATTCTACTGGGAAAAACGCACATATGCACTGGTCATAAATATTTCAGATGATAAACATCTGTCAAATCATCAGACTTTGTTATACCGTTTGAATATCGTGTTACCTGTACATGATGGAGATGTCAACGTGAAAACAAAACATTGTCTGAGATCCCAGTTTTCAGTTGGCCTCAAAGACATTGTGTGTGTACAGTACGTGTATGTGTCTGTTTGGGCATCACATCCTTGAAAATATAAAGGGTGGGAAACACTTGAGAGCAAGTTTGACTATACACTTGTTTGTGTAAAAAGATGCTGAGTGAAACAGTGTTTCCCACAGACCAGGTAGAAATGTGTGGTGCTCCCTGGTTACGGTGAGGGAAGCGAGTGTTGCAATGTTGTCGTGATCAGTGGAGTCGGTCATCGAAGTGCTTGTAAAGTGTGTAAAGCGGGCGGCGTTTGAACACACTTTCTGAGCTGCCATATTAAATATACACCTTTATGCCGATTTGTTGTTCTTCAGTCACTTGCTGAGCCAAATTTAGGGCCACAAGAAGCATTCTTATTACTCAGCTTAGGGTTAATCCTTAATCCTTTAGGGTAAGTTCTTTAATAGAAAACAATTAAAAACATTTTTACCAGAACCCTGCCTGGTTTTTCCTTCCAATAGAGTTAATTCTCACTAAGTTGTACCGTAATCTCTCCTTTACCAGTGAAGACCCTGCATCATCATCATCATCATCATCTCTACTGCTGGTCTCTGGTCTTAAAGGAATAGTTCACCCTCAGAATGATTTAACTTTATTTTTCACTTACCTTGATGGTGAACAAGACTCTGGACCACTTTTTTAATATGTCAAATGCAGCCGGAGATCAGGCAGACTTCTCGTTTCCCCCCAATGGAGTTCGCCAGGGTACGAGCCAAAAAGGTCCACAAAAGTCCACAAAAAATTGTCAATATTCCTCCATACTGCTCGTCCCATGTAATCCAAGTGTCCTGAGTGGGTAGCGTCCAGAATTTACTTGAAACTAAGCCATTTAGTATATTTTTAGAGTCTGTTGTAACGGCTGAAAAAAGTGTGGCAGACAGAGGGCACAGATACAGGTAGTGCGGGGGGCATGTCACATGTACCATGCCTCCATTACACCTGTGTACGTCTGTATAAATGAAAATTATAAGGAGAATGAGCGCTATGAATGAACAGCATGACGATTCAATTATTTATCTATTTTTTTCAAAATCCACTTCTTGATGCTGGAGTTGATTCTGCGGCGCTGCATCTATTTGTGGGAAACACTGTAAAGGAATTAGCATGTGAGATGTGAGGAGAAGTCAGAAGTAGCAGTATCTTGACCAGGGCTGAGAAGTTTCGAAGGTCCTGTCCATCCTCCAAATTTATAGTCTCATTATATGAAATAATATCTAGGTCTACAATGAGTTTTTGTATTTACTTTGACATAGTACGATATCGACCCCATGTCCACATGTCCATGTTGCTGTCCAAAATTAACTCCTCTCGCTTAGATCAGGATATTTTGGGATTTTTCATGAAGGCCACCACTTCGATTCCAAAGTTAATGCTTGTTAGTGATCATGCCCCCCCCCCCCCCCCCCCCCCCCCCCCCCACACACACACACACACACACACCTCGGCCTCATGTGCCTGCCACTCCTCCTTCGCCCCACCTTTAGCCCTGTTTCCACCAACGGGTCGGGCCGGGTTGGTCCATGTTTTTGTGCATCTCCACAGATAAAAACTGGGACCATTGATTCATTGAAAAATCCATCACTTCCCACATGACCCGGCATAAAAACAAAGCAGAGATGACCCCTTTGTTTCTGTATCATGTGGTGTAGTGCTTTAGTTAAAAGGCGTCGCACTGCGATGATGTCACGCAATCACGTAGCAACGCTATCCGGTTAATACTGCACCTCCAGGATTAAGGGTACAGTTTGCTGTGGGGATGCAACGTGAAATCACTATATCCGTACCAAAACCCACCCGACCCAACCCAGACCCCCGGGTGGAAACAGGACATCCGTGTTCCTCCCCTGTGTCTGTTACCTTTGGCATTGGCACATGCCCCACTGCCTCTGATGGGTTAGATGGGTGGCTTCCTCCACTGTCATCCATGTGAGACCGAAAGAGGGCATCACTCGCAAACTTTTTTGTGGACAATATATAACACCTTTCTATCAGTGTAAAAGCATAACCAGAATGACACATAGGGGGCAGGCATGGGCAGGGCAGTAAGAGGTTAATTTAGATCACTCAGCAGTCTCAAATTTGCATGTAATCTGATTGACATGAAAACTGACAAATTACATAACAATTTGACTTTTTAAAGCAAATTTTGTCCCAAAAATCATTGGCCCCTAAACTCCATAGGGCCCTAGGTTTCAGCCAGGTAAGCCGGTGCAATTAGGTGGCCTTGATCTTGACAGAAAACCTCCTACCTTTAAAGTGGATGTCACTTTTTAAATCTATTGTTTTTCACAAAGACATTCCAGATACATGCAAATAGAGGCTTTAGGGTGGACAAGGCAGTTAACGCAAGAAAAATATGTTTTTTTGTCTGTAATGGAGTTTTAATTGATGATGAAAAGAACAAATCTCCATGTGGTTGCTTTTACTGGCACTGATGTAAGCTTAAAACCCATCCCCTGTGATGTTACAGAGCTTAACATTGGATTGTCTTTTTGTAATCATCTACACAGGCTCCCTCACACTGTCTCCCCCTCCTCACACTGACATACAGCTGTGGTGTTTAATTGGGGTTATTTTCAATGTATCCTCAGGTGAAATCTTGGGCGTTGGAGTGTAACTGTTAGGCTGCATAGCCATGCACTCAGGATTAATAAACCTAATAATGATGACAATCTTTCAAGCTCACAAGGCTTTGTGTTTAAGATGATCAAGTCAGTTTTCCTGGGTTGTGTACTTTATGTAAACGTTGATGAGACAAAGCAAGAGAAGGCTTACAATATATCCATCAGCTGTTTTCTCTCTTTACTGTTTGTGCAGCAAAAATGAGTCTGCCAGCAACCTGCAGTATCACACCCCTACAGTGAGCCACAAAAATGACACACAGACACCGCCTCCCCCTTTTTTCTCTCTGTTGTACTCTCAGATAGATAAACTCTTCAAATAATTTGAAGAGCATTCACAGCAGTCTGAATGGTTTCCACAGAGACTGTGGGTATGTGCTTATCTGAGCATGTGTGCAAAGGGCCAAAGGATTTTCCACAACTCTATGGAGGCCACGAACCAGAAATGGACAACAATTAAATGCATTAGTTTGTTTTGAGATCGTGATGGAAATGTTAAACTTTAATGGAACATCACTGAGCTGGGCCATACAGAAGCTAAGATTCAGGAAAATAGATGCAACAAATGAAAGAAAATCAAAAGCTGTCAGAACAGTTTATTCAAACTTTATATTTTCTTTACTGATTTTTCAGATAAGTCAATTGTAACTTTGTGGGAAAGTAGTTATTATCATTATAGTTGGTAAATCAATTTATTTTCATTATTAGACATGATCAGCTGATCATTTTCCCAGAAAGCCATGAAATGTGGCTGAATGAAGATTCAGTATACAGACGATTGTAGGCAAAAGATGGAACCGGTGTCTTATTGTAATCCAACACAAAGCACAGTAGGAGGCAAACCAGGGAACTAAATGATAAAAAGAGAAAAAAAAAAAAACACAAGACTAGAAGACATAATGAGATACAACCAGGATCTGACAAAGAACAAACAAAATAATGAGGAGCAGGTGTCGCAAACAAACTGGAGAAATTTGTGACACAGGAATAAGAAGTGAGTTTAAAGTGCTGATGACATGTTTTTGACATTTTTTGACATGTTTTATAGACCAAAAATCTTCATGATGATCTATGTATTATTGTATCTATTTTACAATGTTGAATTTCCCTTCTGGGATAAATAAAGTATTTTTCATTTTATTTTCATTTCATGTAACAGAAACAAGCGAGCCTACATGAATGAGTTATTAGGAAACATTGCTGTATTTCAGCACATCTGACCTAACTGTGACGCTGTTAGTTGAAATAGAACGTGATGTCAGTCAGAGAACGTCTGCCGTTTATTTAACATTGAAGTTAATGGGCAGTTTTTAAGTTACTTTTCCAGTTTTACAGATGAACAGTAACGGCTCAGACTTCTGTTGTATTGCCAGTTAATGTTTAAAAGCTCATAAGGACGGCATGAGTTTATTTAAGTTTCCTACAGATCCAGAATCGCATTGAAAGAGGATAAAGCAGCAGGTCGGACTTACCAGTGGTAGCCTCCTGTTCACTGCTGCCTTCAGTCTGCAGCTTCTGTTTACTGGAGCTTCAGCCACCAATGTGTTGAGACTTCTAACACATGAAACTGCAGTCATGTCCGCTGAAATAGTTTTTTCCACCACCGTTCCTTTATCAGATTGGTCATACAGCTACTGTATAGACAGACAGCTGCCCTCAGGTCTTCACAGGACTTCTCCGGTCATCAGATATCCTCTGGCTGCTTCCAAAGATGCATCCTTCCCTCCATCCTCATCTTAATAAATGGGAACTATTTAAAACTTGTCTGGAACCATATAAGTTTTTATCTTCTAATTTTTAAAGACTCGGTGTGGGTCTTGCAGGCTTTTAGCTGAACTGAACATTCACTGGGAGCTGGGAGAATGACTTGTAGCTGCAGACAGCTGACTACAGTTGTAGACCGGTTCAAACCTACTGGTCTGATCCCTCCATATTCCTCAGCATCATCACACTCTTCTGAACAGGCTGATGATCCCACCACACAAATTAGTTCCAATCTAGCTGTTCTGGAGCATCTTTCATGATTTCCACTGCTTTGATTATGCATGTAAAGCAATGAGCCGACTGCAACTGCTTATCTCGCTGACATCACGTCACAGAGAGGAATTTCCTAGTTAAGAGCTAGCTGCTAGCAAGCTGAGCCTCTTAAACATTGGATATTTACGTGACTACACGTCTGATTGACTTCTAACTGCACAGAACTATTTGGTCTTGGTGTTTTGTTGTATTGCAAAGTTATTTGAAGTTAAGGTCGTGCCATCAACACTTTAACTGAATACACAAAGGGACAAACACCACAACAGGGATCTAAAACTAGTCCTCAAGGGCCACTGTCTGTCAGGTTTTAGATGTTTCCCTTCCTCCAACATACCTGACTCAAATTAATGAGCCATTGTGTAGAACTTGAATCCATTTAATCTGAATCAGTCATGTTTGAGCAGGGAAACATTTACAGACCTGAGTTTTAGATCCCTGTTTTACAAAATCAAACAATAAACAAGACTAACCAAAATGTTTATTAAACCAGAAGTCATTGATTATGAATAAAGGCCACTCAGAAAAGCAGGAGAAAATATGAGTCATGAAACATAAACCACAACCTAATTCATGAGAAAAAGAACACAAATATAAATAAATACGCATAATCTGGCTATTTACCGGTGAAGTTAATGTTCAGTTTGAGGGCGAGACTCTGAACAGAATCAGCAGCTGTACTGACAAATATTTTTTAAAGCAACCTTTACCGATCTTGCATTTCAGAAAGCACAGCAAGATTATTTGAATATAAACAGTCCCGCCTCACTCCTAAGACACACCCCTTCATTCCCTCCACCTCCCAATGCAGAATCAAAGGTCTGACAGGCAGGTCCGTTGGACAATCCTAGAGGTGCACCCCACTTCAAGGATTGGTTAGAGTTTTCATTGAATATTTAGAGATTGGAATAATATTTTATTTTGATTAATGGTGGGTCTGTCTTGTATTTTAGAGTTCCATTACCTCATTCATAGCATTTTACCCTGTTAGAAAAATAGTGTAAGAATGCAACATCGGTAAGGGTTGCTTTAAGGAGAACTCAGTAACTTTTTTACCTCAATAAATGCTTTTCGGAATCCCTGTGGGGCTAAACAAAAGTGTTTACGGAGCGATTCAATGTTTCCCCCCCTCCCGCCGGGGCCTCTGGCCTGCGAGCAGCTCTATGCAACTTTGCCTGAACCGACCCGAGCAGAACTTGCGACAACAGAAACCGCTGTACTGTACTCAGGTCCCCTATCTACCGGGCTGCTTCCAGCTCTGATTTTAACCAGACTACCAGTGCTAATTCGAAGAAAACATTTCTTTGGCTTCACACCATGTAAACACCGGCTCCTGGCTCTTATAACCAACTCTTTGCTGGACCAGAGTGATTCACGTAGCTTGCGCTGCCTGGGCGCCGGGTGAAGCATCACTGCTTCAGGCTCAATAATCACTTGTCATGTCCGCAAAAAGTAAATAAAAGTTCGTATTCTTACCTCCTACCCGCCAACACCAGAGAAAACTATAATCCATGGCATATTTACCTGCAAATCGCGGGTAAAATGTCCCATTTCGGAAGAGACAAGACTCTGCTTTGAGCAGAGGGAGACAAGGTGCTGCTACCAATGTAGCAACGTAGCATCAACAAGCTAGTAAAAGCTTAGAAATATATCCAGGGATCAAATTAGAAGAAAGACAGGTAGAGAAGCCGTCTGTGTGCTGTGGGGGTGTAGGGGGTGGTTGAACTTTACGACAGTGAAAGGACGCCACTAGGGGGGCCCCAAGCTGAAGCTACAGAGTTCTGCTTTAAACTTATTGATATAACTGCAGAATGAGTCAACAGCCCCTGCCTTACCTCTTCACCATTAGAGAAAAACGACAGAGGTCACTAAAATTGCATCAGTCTAAAAAAAGGTGATGTGAGGATATTTATTTCCACCCTCTAAGCCTCTTATTTGAGTGCAGCGCGGTTCTGCATTAATCTGACCATAACAGAGGAAGACCAAAGAAATTGATTATTTAGTTAATGATATTCAGTTTTTTCAATAGAATAAGATAAAAGACCAGGCATCATTGGAGAAATATGAAACAAGATTACGTGAACTCAATAGTAGATGTTTCGATAGATGAAACTCAAGAGATGAAATTTTGCATGTTTCTGTCAGACAAATGGATAATAAAAATGTTTCCATTATCTCTCTCAAACTGATTGGAGTTTATTCTGACTTGAGCAGACTAGATCAGTCTGTTCTGATTGAGGTAGTTATATAACTGCAAAAAGCAGTATTTTATACTTTGGAAATGAGTTTTGGTTTGGAAAAATGTATTGGAAGTGCTGCATTGGCATGATCTTTCTGACAGTCAGACAGTCAAATGGCATGGAAACATAATTCTGTCTGGGCGAAGATTAAAATAGATCATTTTCATTTATTGAACCATCATTGAATCATAACATGGTGCTCTAGCAGTGTTTGTATTTTTTCTTGAATACTTTTGCATTTTCTGATGAGTTATTTCTGAAATTATCACCACGAGTAACATATACTGTACAATGAAGCTTCCTTGTTCCGGTATAGGTAGCTTAGTTTCTTTTTAATGGTTGTCTTCCTTTTTAGATTTGATGCAGTAAAAGGTGAGGTGACACTTAGAATAACAGCATAGGTGCGGACTTCCTGCATTTGTGTGTTTATACACGTGTGTGTGTAATTAGTTCTCATTAGAAAGCTCTTCGAGCTCCGCACGCCTCTCTCAGAGCTTTTCGTTTCCACTGTTTTGCACTAATTGGAGATGATTCTTCCTGTATTCCCAGAGTCTGATCAGCTTTCCTCAGGGCTGATTTTAATTTCCTCTCAAGTTTTTTATTCTTAGTTTTAGAGCCATTATCGGCTTTCATTAGTGTCAGAATTTAAAGCTGACATCCTCTGTTTGAAATGCTGTAAGAATCAAAGCGCACATGACAAGTGTGGGTTTTATTTTCAATGAAACACTCCTTGTATAACAGGAGTCTTTGTGTGTCTGATTCCTTGCATGAAGCTTTTGCCCTCCTATAAAAAAATGTTGTCTCCAGACTGTCAAATCTTCATGAAAGGCCTCTTTTTGAAAGGATAAAAACAGGGAGGTGTGCTTACATACTTTTTTTTGTCAGTCAAATGTGGACGAAGGGCTGAGAGATAATTAGCTTCACCCAACACAGAGACGGGAAACAAGAGGAAAACGCCTGGTCTTGCTTGGTTTATGGCTCAAAGGGAATTGTTTTCACTACATATCCGTTGCATCTCTATTCCACTTCCATTCTGTGTCAAGCATTCAAACATGGAATATACGTATGTTTGTTTCTTTTTCTATGCCTACAGCAGAGATCCTGCATATAAATGCAGCCCAGTCACAGAAAATGTGTAGGAGGTATCTCGGCCAAAATATTGAAACATAGTGCTACAATCTATAGTTGTAAATTATAAGATGGCAACATCCTCAGCTTTTGTTTTCTCTTAGGCAATGTTCACTTGACATGACAAAAGTCAAAACTCAGGAGGTGTAAAATGTGTAAACTCTGCTTAGATTTAGTAATTGTCAAACCATTTTCTCTGTATATGGAGACCTAAGGCTTGTACATTAGCTCTAACTCTAACTGCTTCTTGGTTACAAAACAGAAAATTAAAGATATGTATGTAGGAAGGGATAGAAAAGTGCAATGAATGAAGAGACAATCGTGCAGGATGAGCTGCAAGATAGCGATTCCTTTCATGAAGCTACATAGATTAGCTTCAGTTATCATCCTCTCTTTCCTCTGAACAAGTATTTGTGGTCTAGTTTGTGGGCTCAGTGAAAAGCTATAAAGATTTTGCTGCTGTAAATGAATGTTTGCAAGTCTGAGTTTGTATTTGTAAATCAAGTTTTGTCACGGTTTGTTTTTGTGAAGAAACTAGAAGCTGTTTTGCAAACGTCTGTTCTCAGATACAAAGCGTTAAAACTGTGTGCAAAACTGAAGTTTCAGATACAGATTTTAGGTACTGTCTTTACTCATTTATCTGATAGGATGATGACAAATCATCCAATCAGGGAGCAGATGGCTTCCTGTCCTTTCACACCTCTGCAGGCTAGTCCACTCTCTCCACTATCTTTGTATCCATTTTCTGTTGCTGCAGGGCTGTAAATGTTCTCAGTTATTGCAGCAGTGTGTCTCCAAACCTTTTCTTTTTTTTTTAAACTTAATGTGTCAGATTTGTGACAGTTTTCCCCCTTGTAGCAAAAAAAAAAAAAAAAAAAAAAAAAAAGCTTTATTGACTCGAATATTGCAGAAAAATGTTGCATGTCTCAACATCAGTGAGCTGTATTAAAAATCTAACTTACATATTACCAGTCAAAAGTTTGGGCACACTTGTCCACTAAATGGTACCGGAAAGTGTGTTCAAACTTTTGACTGGTCCTTCACATTTAAATTTCTCAGCCTATTATTTATTTAGCTGTCACAAAGCACAGCTGATGTGCTGCTGTTAAAATCTGGTATCTTTGAGACAATCATAACAGGTAGCGAATTTGGACCCTATTCTGCCATTACATTTAAATTTTGTTTGAAATATTTTCTCAATGATGTTTGATGCTTGCATCCTCATGAAATCAGTAGCTGCTGTATCACACAAGCCACAAATTGGGGACTGGACAAACAGACTTTCTATTGAGCCTTGAAGTTGCTTTGTTGTGTCCCACTGCTTTCAGTCAATACTTTATATTGGGCTTTGCAAATCACCAACTTTTGCTCTAAATTCAGTCAAAAATTAATGCATGAAAATATTCTCATGAGAACTTTGTCAACAAAATGCTAAAATATTCTATCTTTGTTGTCAGGGAGCCATAAAATTGTTTTGAATATCTGTTTGCCAGCAAACTGCAACAGGTGTGGCAGAACAAATGTGACAATGGTACTAAAAACAAGTATACTATAAAATCTGTATTTTTGAACCAGTATTCTGCTGCATGACTCCTCTTGAGTTGGTGCTTCATGGCTGTAAAGACCACTGTCTGGGCGGCTGAAACTCTTGATGCAAAGAGAATGTCTTCTCCTCAGTCTTGTTATTATCAATGCTGGAGATGATCCCATCTATTATACATGCTCCTCCTGTCACAGCAGGTGCTGTCATAGAGTAGTGACAAAGACAAAAGCACACACTGACATCCCATGACGACTATAATGAGTGTATCCAGTAAAGTATTGAGTTTGTTGTTTGCCTGTTTGGGAAGACTTGTTTTCTCATGTTGGATTAGACACAGCAATGTTCAAGAATTCAGTAAAGCAGATTTATGGCATTTAGATTCTTCTGCTGTTGCACTGTGAGAGTTGAAGGAAAACCAATCAATATCTTTGGCATTAAGGCAGCATGATGTTTCCTAACATCTGCCTCTGGCAGTGGAGGGAAAGTGCAATTCAAAAAAAAAAAAAAAAAAAAAAAATGAGTACACAGGGAGCATAAGATGAGTGAAATAAAACTTTTTTTTTTTTTTTGTATATATTGAATATTTGTGAGTGTTTGGCCAATGTAAAGGAAGACTGTTTTGAAAGGAAAGTGGAGGAAAGGAGCAGGCATTTACATCTGGTAGTCCCTAAACAGTGTTCTGAGACAGACATAAAAGTTATTATTGTGTTTTTGGACAAATGGTTGAATGCAAGGTTTGTCTGCTGCGCCTACAGATGTTTTACCAGCCTAAAAAGTTGGGATGCTGTGTAAATTGCATAAACCAAAATAGAACAGAAAAAAGTCAAATGCTGAACATGAAAATTTCAGAAATTTATGGAAGATACAAGCTGAGTTTAAAGAGACACAATGCAACTTTTAGCAGTTTTCTCTGTGGCGCGTCCCTTATCGGTGAATAAACTGGCATCCATCTTCATCGTACCTGTACTGTGAGCTGACTCCAGCCAGTGAAAGAGTCTTATCTTGACTCTTGTTCTGTCCCTCCCTCTCTTTGTTTTCCTCTCTTCCTCCAGTAATGTTTCCTTGCTTTTCTTTGCTGAATCCACCATGGTGAGCGTTCAAAACACCATACAGTATCTGTTCATACAGTATCTGGTTCATATCCATTTTTTAGTACGTGACGCGGTGCACAACCAATAGTTGGCAGCAACATCCCGGATGGCAAACTTACATAGTTCAGTTTCTGGCCGGACGCTGCTGAGCAGTGATGGCTCAAAAATGCGAATAATGAATGTTGGTGTGCAATCAAAACGAGTCAAATGCGTATTTTTAAGGTGGAAAAGTTAAGTTGTGTGTCTTTAAATCTAATGACAGCAACAAGTGAAAAAGTTGGGACGGGGCAACAAAAGGTCTGAAAAGGAAGTTGTATTTAAAAGAAACAGTTAAAGAAACATTTTGCAAGTAATTGATTTGCTATCGGTCAGTTACGTGATTGGGTAACTGCATATGTTAGGCAATTTCTTAGAAGTAAATATGGGTAGGTTCACCAGTCTGCAAAAGTCTGCAAAAATTACATTTTGAAATTGTGGAACAATTTTGGATAAATGTAAAATTGTGAAGACTTTAAAAATCCCATCACAGAGAGCATAACATCGTCAAAGGAATTTGGGAATCTAACCACATCTTCAGCTGAAAATCAATATTGGATGCCCCTGATTTTGGAGCCTTCAGGATGCACTGCATTCAGAGCATCCAGGCATCCCTCTCCTGCAGCCATTTACTCCAAATCATGTTCGCAGGCGGACTGGAGTCTCTTCGACCTGCAGCTCTTCCCCATCAGGGAAAAGATGGGGAACACCCTGGATGCGTCACCAGTCCATCACACAGACTAATTAAAATAACTCATGAAACAGTATCACCACTTAAATTAACTCACACACAGTTTTTGGACTGTGGTAAGAAGCCTGAGTAGACTCACATATGCAAAGGGGGAACATTCAAATTTCCTCCTGATGTTTGAGACAGGATCCTCTTGTTATGAGGTATGCAACCACTGCACTAATGTGGAGCCATTGCATTAAAAACTCTTACAAAGTGGAAAACTGTTTGGTGGTCAGACAAACTGAAATTTGAAAAAAAAAAAAAAAAAAAAATTCTGAAAAACATGCATGTTGCATCCTCTGGACTAATGGACCATTTTGCCGGAGTTGGGGGCTGCTGCAGTTGAGATCTCTCTCTAACTGAAAATGTGGCACACCATAAAATGACAAGATTCAGAGCTGCTGAGAAGCTGGAATCCTACTTCAGATAAAAGAATGATAAAATGCCTCCTCTGAAAGTTCCAGTTTGCAGGCGTTTCCACACTTGTTAGAAAAAGGAGATGCTACACAGGCAAATATGATTATTTATTGAATTTCTAAAATATTTTCTAAAATGTATTATCTGTGTACAGCTAGGATGCATAGTTATTCTGGTAAGGGGGTTGTACATCTGTTTGTGTGTTAGAGGGAGATAACCTCAGACTATTACAATTTCTTAGAGGAAGTGAGCAACGCAGAGGGCAATGAAAAAACAGCGGGATCTTGGTGGATGTCGGTTCAGTGTTTATCACATTAACTGGTATCATTAGCTAAATTCAGTGGTTCAGTAACCACTGCTGCTCCTCTTGGAGTAGTGTTTATCTTTTTCTTTACAATCTCGTAAGACTGCAGGTTTTTCAGGAGAGAAAACACATTTAATGATATTCCTTTCTACTTTCTTTACTTGTTTTTTGTCAGCAAGTCCATAAAAATCATCCTTCACTCAAGTCAATACTTTCTTGCATTAGAGCTATAACTGAACAAATGATTTCCTATGATCTCCAAACAGGCTTTTAAAATGTTTTTCAAACGCTAAAATTTCAATTCACACTTTTAGAGGTTTTCCAGCATGTGTCAAACTATTTCTGGACTCATCACCATATGGTTGCATGGCAACCAGAAAGGGCTACAGGAAAACTGGAGCACTTTTTTTTTAAAAGTACCTTTTCTTTTTGCAGTAGTAAGTAATATTTTGCTGTAAATATTCATCCCTCCATACTCTATATGGAGGGATAAATTAATTCTGATCAGGGTTTAGGGGCTGGAGTCTATTCCTGGTGAAACTGGACGATATGTGGGGTATAACTTGCACTGGTGGTCTCTCTGTTCAAGATAACCAAGAACAATCTCATACCAGCAATCAATTGAAAATCACCAACTAATCCAAAATAGCAAGGAAACTCCAGATGTTATTGCTTCAAATGAGGTTCAAACCAAGAACTTTTGCAATGGCAAACTGACAATGCTACATTAATCACTATGTCGTCCTGGTGATGTTGTAAACAAGATATAATGTGTGAATTAGAGAACTTTAGAGTTGCTGAAAGGGTAATCATGGCCACAGCTTTATATGCATTCTGTATCGATCTAATCTAGGCAAGAATCAAACAAAAATGCATTCTTTAATATGACAAACTGTTTCTTTAAGACAAAAGATGCTTCTTTTCTAACCACTATATTTTTTATGACAAGCATGATGGATGACTGTGCTGCAAGTAAGTTTAGAAGTGTATTACTGAGTGTGCAAGGTTTTCATTCCAGTTTGTTTGTTTTGCTCTTGTCCTTGGAGCATTTTATGAGGCTTCATTCAGCACATGATTGCCCCTGTGGGAACGCAACAGGGGCTAAAAGATGAGAGGAACATGAAGAGAAGAGAGGCAGATTGTGATTTTTATCCTGAAGATCAATTTGTGGAAACAGTGAGGTCTAATCCCTTCTATTTATCTCTGCAAAACTTCATCTCAGTAATGCTTTCACTGACAGAATCAGCCCTTATAAAGAGTTATTATTTCTTTATTGCATAGCATGGGATTTGTAAACTGGTTGTGTAGAGGGCATTATGAGTACTTAGTATACCTCATAGTATTACCAGTCACAATCTATCATTTATATCTAAACTCACCTGGAGCCTCTTTTGTGCTTTTGCTTTTTAAATCCAGTAGTTTCATTCATTCTCTGGAGCCTCGTCACACTTGAGTTATTGATATTTGTTGGGATTTTAGCACCAGAATTTTCCTAAAATTCCATTTGACAGGTTTTGTGTTTCACTGTGAGATCTGCCAACAACAGGTGGTTTGAGATTATCTCAAAATAATCACTCACAATCACAGCATGGGCTCTCTTTTGTCATCTGTTTTTCTTTTTTAGTCTAAAGAGAAGCACACATGACATGGTATATACTCCAACACAGACACAGGAGATCCAGACTACGGTTTAAATAATTTTTTATGAGTAGTCTTACATATACATATATATTGTGTTCTGTTGCATTTCTCTATAAAGCTAATTATCCCCTCTGCAAAACTTTAGTTACACCTTCTTTACTGTGCCAGTGCAAAGGTGGAAACACATTTCACGCTGTTGTAGCAGCTTGTTAATGAGTTTGTGTTTCAACATTTTAATCAATGCATATGAATCCACAGAGAGAGACAAAACCTGAAATTACCCTGCAATATGCCAGATATAGTATTTAGAGGGTCATCATCATCCTCTTCAGTCAGAAGTTGTATTTCTACCATCTGGTCATCAGATGGTGATGCCTGTCATCAGAACAAATATATTTAAGTTTTCTTTGTTCCCTTCTCCCATTAAAGGTAGAGTCCGAAGTTTCCCCCTTGAAAATAAACATTAGACTTGTGCAAGTGAAATCTGTCTCAAACTTTTGCACTGTTTTCGTCTGGTCGGGACGTTTCTGGGCGGAGATTTTCTGTTTATATTCCAGCCAATGACAGAGCTAAGGGCTTGACGCTGTGTGGGAATAAGCTCATGATTGGAGCAGACGCCAGTCACTTGAACTCTCGAAGGAAAAAAATGAAAGAAAGAGAAACGGCGGATGCACCGAAGAAAAGGTAAGAGCTTTAGATAGTGCACTTTGGAAAACCAGGGTTGCTATTAGTTTGGCTTTTACCTGCCTCTAAGTTCTGAAGGAGTCGTTGAAGCTGAATAGCCTGAAGAACGAGGTGTTCATTTTCCTGAGAGGGAGGGGCGCTCAGTTTGAATACTGTTGTTTGCAAACAGATCTGGTGGGGGGACTTCGGACTCTACCTTTAAATCGCTGAATGGAAGTTAGTTTATTAAATCTAAGTGAGGTAATCTGTCTGCTGTATTGCAGCCCTTTGATTGAGTGTTTATTTGGCTTATTGGTGTCATATATAGGCCTATTGTTTGTTTTTTAATCACTGGATGGATCTTCTTAATCTGTTATCACAGTACATGTGTTTTGTTGAGCCTGTGGCTTTAAAAGTATGTGTTTATGTCTATATTGTTGTGCCAGGTTGCAATTAATTTGCCTCTTGGGACAATAGTTACTTTAACTTTAACGTTCAGTGTGGTTTTTCATGCATAGTCTGTACCGCTTATCCAGTTCAGGGTTGTGGGGCTTGACAGAGCCTTTCCCAGCTAATGTAGACGAGAGGCTGGGCTGGGTACAGCCTGGACAGGTCACCAGTTACGGGGCCAACACAGAAAGACAGATGCTAACATTCACTCCTTGGGACAGTTTAGAGTAATCAATGAACCTGCATTGTATCTTTGGATGGTGGGAGGAAGCAGGAGTACCCACGCATACATGGGGAGAACATGCAAACTCCACAAAGGAAGGCCACTGTTGGAACTGTTCAAACCCCTCCCCAGCTGGGACTCGAACTAGCAACCTTCTTACTGTGAGGCAGTGGTGCTAATCACCATGCCACCGTGCAGTTACTGACACCTTGGAGTTCATTAACCTAGAAATTTACATCTCTACTACCACTAAGCAGCTTTCCTAAATGCCTGCAAATATATTAAACATCCATCCGTCATGAATGCCATCCATCCTCCTCCATCCATCCATCCATCCATCCATCCATCCATATTCTTTTATTCCAATGTTGGTTTGGGGTGCCCATGTCCATCTCAGCCTCTATCTTAGTTAGTCTAAATAAAGTTAAGGCAGCTATAGTGGTCATTGCTTTAACATTTTTGGAAAATACACAACTTAAAACCTGACACACACGACAGACAATTCTGTTTTGTGTTATTTTTGTGATTTATGCAGGTGTTGATTGGTTTTGAAAAAATATTGGAAATTTGTTTTGTGGAACACACTGCAAAATACTTGCTGGATTTTGATTTTGTTTTCCTGCTATATCGGTCTTGGCCAAAATGTTGTTAAGCATTTGTTAATCATACAGCAGATTTGGAAATAGGTCTGTTTTTGTTGAGATATGGTATTCCCTTCATTTGGCTGAGGTTCAGACTGTTGATGAGTTAAAGGAAATAACATACAGCATGGTGTGCTGAGCCACCAGAGCAGCCTTAAAGGTCCCATATTATGCAAAATGCACTTTTTTAAGTTTTTTAAAAAATAATAATATTTTGTGGGGTGTAGGGGACCCCCTGAAGGGTGTGTGGGGGGGTGCTTTCTGTATTTCTCCCCCCCTTCATTTTTTAAGAGAGAGCCCCCGGAAAGCGGTTTTTGGAAGGGCTCTTTTTGTGGTGAAAAAGAGACGGGCCCGCCCCGTAGGCCCTCCCCCTGTCCTTGGTCCGCCCCCCTTCCCCCCCCCCCCCCCCCCCCCCCCCCCCCCCCCCCCTCCGGGTGATGCTGGGTAAAAGGGGAAAGGGAAGAGGGGTGGAGGGGATGTGTTAGGAGAGGTATAGATGAAGAAATAGTGAAGGGATTTTTGAGTTCTTATAACGCACCTCAAAACAATCACGTGAAACTAAACTACAACTTCATTCTTGCAAAAGTTGCTCCTGCATTTGATATTTTGATGATGGTGGAAAAGATTAACTTCTATATTGGTTCATAATATTCTGTTGGTGTACAGCTGGAGAGAGGTTTGGTGCCTGTGAAGGCCACAGCACAAGATTCACATTGTTTTATCAAGTCATTAGTGACTCAGTAATGTCATGCAGGGGAGGCAGTATGGAATAAAAGTAACCTTGTAGAACAACTTTTTACTGATCTGTGGTGAAAAGGCAAGTTTGTGCTAGGAGATTGCTCAGCATGCAAGAAACATAAAAACTGAATGCTGCCTTTCCATTTTTAGATCTGACTCTGGTAAAAGAAAGTAGACAAGTTGCCCCTATAAGAAAAACGTCCCTAATCCCATAACTGAGTGTACCTAGATTCCCTTGCTGCAAAGTCCATTTGTTTAGTTTGTTTTTTGTCTTCATGTTATTGATGCCATTTGCCTGTTTTTTTTTCCATTATTCATATTCCTCAACTTGAACAAGCACATTAAAATAAATGTTCAGTTGACCCTTCGTTGAATCCCGCCCCCAGTGGTTACTGTTGCCAAGACTAGCAAACTTCCTTTTTTCAGTTTATTTCTACTGTCAAGTAAACGTGGATTTCTCAGCCATTTTGGTGAACATATTCCGAAGGAAACTGTATCATATTTCTGGAGTAATAGTTTGGAAATATTAGCGGGAACTAGACAGACAACTGCAACATGCATTTGGGATATACAGTACATCATCATTTGGCAGCAGAGTAATGTTGACGAAGAAGATATTAAAATCAAGGTGAAGGCTACATTTCATACTGAAAGACTCAGCAACCCCATGGTCTTGATGATTCATGTACAGAACAAACCTACAGTATAAAGGAACAACAACATTCTTGCATCGCAGAGTAAGTCAACATATATTATTTTAAGTGAACTGTCATGTATGACTCCAGATAGTTTTTGGTATCTGACGTGTTTTGGCTCGTTGCTAGATGTTTTCGCTTTGGGATATTTTTCCCACAGCGTGGATTTGATCCACACATTGGATCTGATGGGGATAGCAGCAACTGAATCTGGTCGGGATGGCAGTTATTTAACTGGGAAACTCAGGTGTCTGTCCATATATCTTCACAAAAATGTCAAGAGAGGACCATGTCTCTGTTTGGCAACCAACGTGACTTACTAGTGTTTATCTGGTATATTTGTTTAGCCTCCAGCAACACACAGATACCTTACTCCATGTTTAAAAAGTAACCTTTAATTGATGTTCCCCTTGTGTCTTGTAGCTAACAACTGTGCTAGTTGGCATGAGCATCTTACAAGTTTGTTCAGCTCTGTGTTTAGCCTAATTCAGCTGTGAGTGAGGTCTTCTACACCATTTTAGCAATATTCCACATCTCTCCACTTGTGTTTTTTGGTTTTGAGACGGCAAAAAATCACCCAAACAGTTCTGGATATCTGTCATCAGACTTGAAAATCCCATATATGCACTGCCTCAGTATTTTACTAAGGGAGTGAAAGTTTGCCATAGCTACTGTTGCTAACATATGATTGGCCAGTGGCAGTTATAGGGTGGGGCTGGCGAAGGGTCAGAGTTTTACAGGCAACATGCAATGCCTGGCCAAAAAAAAAGTCGCCACCAAAAAAAACTCTAATACTTTGTTGGACCGCCTTTAGCTTTGATTACGGCACGCATTCGCTGTGGCATTGTTTCGATAAGCTTCTGCAATGTCAAAAGATTTATTTCCATCCAGTGTTGCATTCATTTTTCACCAAGATCTTGCATTGATGATGGTAGAGTCTGACCGCTGTGCAAAGCCCTCTCTAGCACATCCCAAATATTCTCAATGGGGTTGAGGTCTGGACTCTGTGGTGGCCAATCCATGTGTGAAAATGATGTGTCATGCTCCCTGAACCAGTCTTTCACAATTTGAGCCCGATGAATCCTGGCATTGTCATCTTGGAATATGCCTGTGCCATCAGGGAAGAAAAAAGTCCATTGATGGAATAATCTGGTCATTCAGTATTCAGGTCGTCAGTTGACCTCATTCTTTGAGCACATACTGTTGCTGAACCTGGACCTGACCAACTGCAGCAACCCCAGATCATAACACCGCCCCCACAGGCTTATACAGTAGGCACTAGGCATGATGCTGCATCACTTCATCTGCCCTTCCAGCCACATTTCTTCCTGGAAGATGATGGGTCCCCACTATCCTTCCAGTTTTTAATAATGTGTTGGACTGTTCTTAACCCAATTTTAGTCGTTTCTGCAATCTCTTTAGATGTTTTCTCTGCTTGATGCATGCCAATGATTTGACTCTTCTCAAACAGACTAACATCTTTTCCACGACCACGGGATGTGTCTTTCCACATGGTTGTTTAGAAAATGAGAAGCAAGTCATTGCACCAGTTGGGGTTAAATAACTTGTTGCCAGCTGAAAGATAATCGCCCATGCAGTAATTATCCAATAGGAGGCTCGTAACTATTTGCTTAGTTAAATCAAGGTGGCAGCTTTTTTTTTTTTGGCCAGACAGTGTACAAGTAAGCTCAACCATATGCACCTCAAAACATAGATGAACAGCTCATTCGAACCATCATTCCTTCCAGCTTTGACTCTGGAGCTCATTGTGTCGGTACTCACCCAAACAATGGGGGCCTTTAACTAACACTTTATGAAGGAAATATTAATCTAGGTCTCCTAGCCAAGTTACACTGCACCCAATTTGTAATTCCATTCAGCTTACTTTTCAGTCTTTACATGGAATGGCTCCTTTTTACATTTCATACACTTTATTTTGCACCTACATCCAACAGGACAAAATGGGTTGCTAAGTGATATCTCCTTGTATATACAGCTATTCTGATGGGACTTCACTGACATCACTCAAATGGCATCAAGTAATTCCCAGCATAGTTTCAAGTCAGAAAACTTGTGCATATTATACAAAAGGTTGATGAAGAGCTATTTTCGAAACACCACATTTTTAGAATAACACATACACGATTAAAGCCTGTAGTGTCTGAGCGTTTCTTATGTTTTTAAGGGTCTTCAAGATAATGTAAAATACATGCTAAGTTTCCTAAATGTATTGCATGCATAAATATGATATGTGCATATCTGCCCATTCTAAGATAAAAGAACCTAATGTCCTTTGTAACTGCTTATTGCTTTCTTAACAGAAATTTAAATTTGGATCATATCTCCTAATACAGGCTCAGCTTTCATGCCGCTTTTTATTGAAGTCAATAACATCAAAGCAGTAAAATGCTCGTCACTTTTAGAGGCTGAGAGTGAGATTCAGTGAGCACAACAAGGTCCATCTGTGGTACTGCACAGTTTGGTCACTAATCAGTGAAGCTACCAAAGCAGACGGCGTGTGTTGCATCATTAGTGGCTATTCTAGTCCATAATAGTTGGTGGATCCCAAAAGTGATTTTTGTCATCTCTGGTTTTAAATATTTATCATTATTATCAGATGAGCATTTCTGGATATACACCCCCTGCCCCCCATCATCTTTTCCCCAATGAATCTATTAATATTTAGCACCAATAGTCCAGTTCCATCTATGTCTTCAATCTGTGATAAGGAGCAGAAATAATCATTAATTGCTTGGTGAACCTGAGGGGGGTATGAGCAGCAAAGTTTTCTTTCCAAACTTTAAAACCACTAAACTTTGAAACTGCTACTGAATTATAAAACTTGCTGTCCCTCATTGTGCTTGTGCCTCACTCAGTGGTGCTACAACATTTTCCTTTAGGTCAAACTGCAGTCATGTTTCTATTTCACAGCTGGCTCTCAGATAAGGAGAGAAATACAGTTTCAGGTGAATCTTAAATTGTGAGTGAAAGAGCAGAAAAGAGTCACCATCTCCCTGTTTCGTTTGCTCTCGCTGTTTATTAGTCTTATTGAAATTTCTCTCAGTACAATGCATGCCCTGAGGGATGGAGGGTATATTTCCACTGATTTAAAGGGAGAGCAAACTGGTAGTCCTGAAGGTTACTACAGAGTTGGGAAGTGGTGTATTTGCAGCCTAGAGGGAGTCTGAGTAGCTTTCCAGAGAAGTGAAGCGCTCTTATTGTGTTTACAGCCTCTGCAGGAGCAACTAATTCCCCACCATTAGCAAAAACTCCAGTTCAGTTAATGAGGGTACAGTGCAGTATTACAGCATTGACACCACAATGCTTTGGGGGGTCTGTGATGCAGCGTCTTCTGTAAGGGGTGCAATAACATTAAACTTTAATGATTGCCTGGGGGCAGTTGGGGCATTGCTGTTGTAAAGACTGTGTAGAATGGTAGAATATAAATGTAAAAGTAGGATATAACAAGATATGTCAAAAATAGTCATTAATTATTTAAACATACAAACTAACAAGTCGGACATATGTTAAAGCAGCAGGTGGGAGGAATGTTTTTTATTTTCCAAGAAGAATTCAGGAAAAAAAGTCACATTAAATTACTTTATTCAACAGACTTGTGAGAAAGAAATGCTATTAATCAGTGAACTGTATATGCTCTATAAAAGCTGAAAGATCTTTGTTGAAAGGTATCAAGTTTTGTGGTAAATGAAATAAAAATGAAATGAAAAATACTTTATTTAATCCCAGAAGTGAAATTTCATGTTGTAATAGGCTCTCTCTCTCTTTTTTTCTGAATGATATAACATATATACAAAATAACAATCAATCAATCAATCAATTAATCAATCAATCAATCAATCAATCAATCAATCAATCAATCAATCAATCAATCAATCAATCAATCAATCAATCAATCAATCAATCAATCAATCAATCAATCAATCAATCAATCAGTCAGTCTTGTTCTTTAGGGTGATGGCTGCTGGCAGGAATGATTTTCTGGATCTTTCCGTCCTACAGCGAACCTGACGCAGCCTCCCACTGAACACACACTGTTGATTCTTCACCGTGTTGTGGAAAGGATGGGAAGAGTCCTCCATCATCTTCATCAGCTTGTGCAGTATTCTTTTCTGAATGATCAGCTCTAGCGGCTTCAGAGTTATTCCCAAATTCCCAGCACAGAATCAGCTTTCTTGATCAGCTTGTTTAGTTTCTATAAGTCTCTGGTTCTGATGCTGCTGCCCCAGCAGATGCTGCAAAGCTGAATGCACTTTCCACAACAGACTTATGGAAGATCTGCAACATCTTGGTGCAGACGTTGAATGATCTCAGCTTCCTTAAGAAGTAGAGTCTGCTCTGACCTTTCTTGTAGATGTAGTCAGTGTTGCATTTCCAGTCGAGTCTGTTGTCCAGCTGAACTCCAAGGTATTTGTCGTTCTCCACCACCTCCACCTCCTCCACCTCCTCTTCCAAGATGTAGACAGGACTATGCTGCTTATTCTTGCTCCTCCTGAAGTCAACAATCATCTCTTTAGTCTTGCTGGTTGACCACTTCCCTGTACTCGGCTTCTTGTCCATCACTGATACACCCCATAAGTTGTGGGCCACAACTGCAGAGTCGTCAGAGTATTTCTGCAGATGACAGGACTCAGAGTTGTACTGGAAGTCTGAGGTGTACATTGTGAAGAGGAATGGTGAGAGTACAGTTCCTTGTGGTGCTCCAGTGCTGCTGACCACCATCTCAGACACACAACCTTTCAGTCTCACAAACTGTGGTCTGTTTGTTAGGTAGTCGTAAATCCAGGTGGTTGTGGAGGGATCCACCTGAAAGTTATGGAACTTCTCACATAGCAAAGCAGGCTGAATAGTATTAAAGGCACTTGAGAAATCAAAGAACATGACCCTCAAAGTGCTGCTTGACTGGTCCAGATGAGAGTGGGAAGCAGGAAGATGATGGTGTCTTCAACCCCAAGTCCATTACAATATGTGAACTGTATTGGGTCCTAAAGGTGTTGACTTGCTTGTTGAGGTGAGCCAGTAAGAGTCTCTCCAGGACTTTCATGATGTGAGATGTCAGGGCAACTGGTCTAGTCATTTGGTTCTCTTAAAGAAGCTTTTATTTACATTCAGTATTATTAATCAAATTACTTAATTCCATTAAATTTTTTTCCATCATTATTGCCACTTCAGTACTACAGTATCTATGTACATTTTTCTAAAGTTTTCTGCTTGCACTGCTGTCTTTTTCTTTCTGTCTCGTCACATCAACCAGTAAAGGCACACGGCCACCCTCCCAGAATCTAGTTTTGACAGAAGTTTAAAGTTAAAAAGTCTTTGCTTGTTTGTTTGTTTTTGTCAGTAAGTGCCCACCCAAAGGGAATCTGTTAGGTTTCTCTATGTGTAAAGTGCCATATAACCCATTAAAAAAAACAAAAAAAAAACATTGTATATATATATATATATATATATATATATATATATACTGTTAATTGGCACTCCATAAATAAATGTGAAGTTAAACTTGTTTAACAATGGGATTGACTCAGTTTTCACTGGTGTCTTGATAACTAGCTGCCCAATCATCTAGAGGCAGCCTGCTTAAAATGTAGAACTAGGACAATAAAATGTGTGTGTTATGTTTCTAACATATTTAGTCTAGATGTAAGCAGGGAACCACTTTGAAATAGGTCATCTGTTCTACAGCCCAGTTTTTCACATTGCATAATAAAGCAATGGAAAAAAATGTAGCAGCAAGCCTTTATTTCTATCTTTGCAAGTTTGCAGCAGTGTCTCTTCCAAACATCCAACCAATCCTTCACCCACATGTGTATCCATGTGTGCATGAATGATACAAGGGATATGGGGACTTGTAAAGTCAGTAAATTATTAATAGCACAGGCTACTTTAAAATTTTATCGTATAACAGTTAGCATATACCTACATATATGTATGTGTGTGTGTACATTTCCTATTTTGGTACTTTTAGATCTCATATTAAAAACATTTTCCTTGTAGAATTTAAAGAAAAAAAACAAACAATTTATTTTAAATTGTTATTAGTCTTATAAAATTGCTGTTGGTACTATCAGTTAAAAGGTTTGGTCACAAAATTTGCTGTATGAAATTAAAATGATCAATACTGTCAATTAAAATGGCTTTTGTGTGTATAAAGCATCAGGGTTAATCAACAAGATGTGGAAATGCACGCATGGATTTACTTAGCTAAGACTGCAAAAGCAACTCAGTTGTAGCGAATATATATTTTGTGGATAAAATATGTAAATCTCAGTGTGCAGATATTGTAGGCTGAGATTATACACCTAAAGCTTTTAAATGTGCATTAGGAAAATATCACTCTATTTAAAGCTCTTTTCTCCTCATTCCTAAAATTGCAGGATGGATCCATAAAAGCATTAAATGAATAGAGGCAGCACCAAAAAGCAGAAAATGGAAGTGCAAAACGCAGCTGAAGCATCAGATGTTGTGTTGCCATGGAAATGTTATCTTGTTAGGTGGTGACACAATTTAGAAATATGTACTCGGTTAAGAAATATTATGTAACAGCTCCCACTTCTCTCTCTCTTCTCTTCCTGTCAAAGACTGTTAGAGCTCAGATTATTGTTGATGTAGTAGAGCCAAGGCGTGAATCAAAATGACAGATACATAAAAAGCAGGAATAGGAGGATGGAGATGGAGGAGGGTCTGTGTGTGTGTGTGTTCCTATAATTTGTCCTCAGTCTCCTAACTCATTACTACTGCAGGCACCAAAGCCTATCCATCCTCCTGCAGGGCAAACGTCTCTCCTCTGGACCACATTTGGTTCACTGAATCTTTACTGTGAAAGATACAAAGAGATGAAAGTATGAAGGGATGTGGAGATGGAGGAGGAGGAGTGGGTTTCAACAACAAGAGAAGTGAGGGTGCTGGTTGAGCGGGGCAGTGGAGGTGGAGTGGGATAATAGGTGAAGAGCAAAGAGAGGGGGGAGAGGGAAATAGCTGGGTGTATGAAAAGAAGAGACAAGGAGGACAGAAAGTCCACGCAGAGTTCAGTCTTCTCTGTTTTCCCTCAGAATAGCAGCTCTTCTGGTAACCCAGTGCCCCAGGCACAGGGTTGACCATTTAAAGAAAAGCCTCTATCAATACACATATTGTGCTATATGTGTGTGCTCTGCTTTGTGTGTTTGTTTCTCTTCACTTGTGTTGGCATGTGTCTGCGTGTGGAAGTATTTAAAAGGTAGATTCTCATGGAAATTAATCAGAATAACAGAGACTGATGGAAATGTGACAGAGGAGGACAAGAGTAACAGAGTCGGCTAATTGATGATGATAATAGGCTGGCGGAGAGGGGAGGCGTAGACATGTCTTGATGTTTTATTTCAGGGAGAAAATGACTGTGTTGAGCCACCAGTTTTCACTCATCTTGTCTTCCCCTCTGTCTTTGCAACCTGCCAGCTTCATATAATTCGTATATGGAATGAATATGAGGAGAAAAAAATGCAAATTTCCACAGTGTTGGGACCAGATCTGCAGGGTGTCATCACAAATGAAACCAAAACATTTCTAGTAGAATGTCAGTGTTTGGTCTCAGAGTCATAATTCTGATGAACTTTTTTCTCTTTATCTGTCCTTTCAGTTCTACTTCCTCATTGTGTTTGGTCATGATGGACAAAAGCCTCTGGAGCTGCGTACAGAGGAGGAAAGTGAATGCGACGAATGGGTGGAGGCGATCCAGCAGGCAAGGTACTATATACCAAACACGTTATATAAAGGGTATTTCCAAAAGGTACAAGTAGTTTGCATAAAGGGGAAGCATATCATCACCTGTAATTGCAGGGTATTAATTTGATTTAGGGTGACAGTGCATGTTGTGGTCTGTTAATTCTTAATAATGTCTAAATTACTGTACAGCACAGCAGTTTTTTCTCAGTTCATGTCATTGCTGTCTGAAAGCCAGTTTGCATTCGTAAGTCTTAGCTAAAAGGTTTGATGCAAAATACACATCTTTTACTCAGCAGGACATACAGCAAGCATTTGCAGCATGGTTTGATTAAACCATGCTGCACAGTTCATAAAAGGTGAACGTAGCCATGTTAAGGCCACATATTGGTTTGTGGATAACTGTTGTGAAGATTAAAGTTTGTTGGCCTTTAGGGTCACTGGAGGCAGAAATGACAAACAATTGTACATCTTTTTTATACAGTCATATGCATGGTCCATTTGCTGTGAGGTTGACCCCAGGATAAAAATCTAAGACAGTTGGCTTGCTGTTGGCGACAGCTTACAGCAAGTGCCCATTTAAGGAGTAAATTTGTTTGTGTTCGTGTTTTTTTTTTCTATTTTAGTCCATTTTTTATAACATTGTATAGCAAGCTGTAAAAATAGCTTCTGCTTCCATATTTCTACAGTTGTGAAATGGTTTTAATGTCTCATTTGTGCTCATGTTTGTGCTTCTTTGCTTTTTTTTTTTATTTTTTTGAAATAATGTTTTTAGTTACTCTGACGTCATAATTGAAAGAGAGGTACTTAGGCAGAAATACATCCACCTTGTACAAATTGTGGAGACCGAGAAGGTGGCTTCCAATCAGCTCCGCACTCAACTGGAGGACCAGAACACTGAAATTGAGAGGCTCAAGTCTGAGGTAAGTCACACCTAGCCATACCTGTGCGTACTACCAGAATACACATAGACCTAAAAAGTACTTTCCTCAAGTTTTTTTTTTTTTTTTTTTTTTACATCACAATCATGATAGCAAATATTGTTTCATCAATGTTCAGTCACAGAACTGATTTCAAGTCAGTATTTGCCTTTTCCACACTGGATTCTAATTTCTTACCATTAGAGAAAAACATTGGTGCATACTTTATGGAAACAAGCTGCATAATTTCACAAAATACAAAGGAAAGAAGGAAGGATTTCTTTTTTTTTTGGAAAGGTATTTACTAAGAACAAGAGCAGAATAGTCAAAACTGAGTGAAGTCTAAAGTCTTATGATTTTAGATATTTTATAGTGATTTTGCACAACTTTTAAAATGTGTCTCATTTTTATTTTAATTGTTTCACTATTAGTCTATATTCTCCATTATGTAGAGTATCATTCATTTATTCATTCATTTGCTGTAGTGCTTATCCATTTGGCTCTATGCACGACTCCACTACTTTCTGAACTAAGGTAACTCCTTATTTCCTGTCTTTCATTCCTGGACAAAATGATTTATCCAGATGTTTCTGGCCAGTACCTGAGGTCAGGCACACCTGGATTAATCAATTCGTCCAGTAATGAAAGACAGGAAACAAAAGAGCTGCTTTAAATTCAGGAAGTAGAGGAGCTGTACATAGAGCCCATTCAGGGTCGCAGCGGTTGCTGGAGCCTATCCCAGCTAATATCAGGCCAGAGGCAGGGTACATGACAGGTTTCCAGTCTGTCGCAGGCCCGACAAAATACTTTAAGGCCAGACAAGGTAAGTTTAGTTACATACACTTCAGTTATTTAAAAGTTTATATAACTGAAGTACATATATATACAGTAATGTAAATAAACTTACCTGTACCTGGACTTCCCTTTAAGTATTTTGTTTGGGCTGTTGACCCCCTCTTACTCTGTACTTGATGAGATGAGAGAAGAGAAGGATACATGAACATGTTAGAAAATAATTACATGGTTCTGGAAATATATTGACAACTGACATCCAACACAGCTTATATGACACAACAAGTTATAACAAATACCAAAGATCATAGTCTTCAACAGTTGTATCAGTGCTGGAATACTAAATATAACAAAACATTTCATAAACCTGTATTTTTGTCTTTTCTAGTTTTTTCAAAGTTCTATATTCGGTCACTCAACAGCCTGCCCACACAGCCCTGTGATTACTCTCCCGCTATGAATCACATGAAGAAGCATATGTATATACCTATATATACTTGCAAACTTATTGGTATGCATTGTGTGTGGGATTTCTCAGGGCTGTGTTCATGGCAGTGAAGAAGTACTGTAGGTGCGAACGGTGCTCAGTCAACCCCGAGTGTAGGAGGAGAGGCCCAGCGTTCAATAAAGGCAGCCCATCAGCCTCCTCCCAACAACTATGCTTGTCAAATGCGACACATTCCTTTGCTTCCATTGCTGTGTTAATCTGAAATAATTACTTTTCATTTGTTCCTATTGAGACAAACAGCATAAAGTTATCAGTTTACACAAATTGGATGAATAGCACTGTTTTTCTGAGGAAAACAATGTTTGATACTATGCTGCTTTGAATCCAGACATCAGTGAGTTGAAAGACTAATCAGAGACTCAGTAAAGTTAGTTGGACTGGTCTTATATAGTTATTGTGTTATGTATTTCATCAGTTCTCAGAGTATGGTCTTTACAGCTAATAGTTAGTTTATAATATTTAGTTGTGGAATTCAATCATCACACAGGTAAAGTAAACCCTGTATAAATCACAATTAACCATAGAAATAAGTAAAAAATGATTAAAATAAAGGAATGCATGAAACAGTATATTTAAACCTAAATATCAGTTAAAGATATAAAGAAAGATATAAAGATCAGATTATGTTAAAAAAAATAGTACCATAACATACAAAACAAAGCAACTTTTCTACTGAGGTAAAAACTAGTGAATGGATGTGTTTTAGGTTGAGGTCTAAAAACTGACATTATACACTGCCTGGCCCCCAAAAAAGTCGCCACCTGGATTTAACTAAGCAAATCGGTACGAGCCTCCTATTGGAAAATTACTGCATGGGCGATTATCTTTCAGCTGGCAACAAGTTATTTAACCCCAACTGGTGCAATGACTTGCTTCTCATTTCCTAAACAACAATGTGGAAAGACACATCCATGGTCTTGGAAAAGATGTTAGTCTGTCTGAGAAGGGTCAAATCATTGGCATCAAGAGGTGAAAACATCTAAGGAGATGCAGAAACTACTGAAACTGGGTTCAGAACAGTCCAACACATTATGAAAAACTGGAAGGATAGTGGACCATCGTCTTCCAGGAAGAAATGTGGCCTGAAAGGCAGATGAAGTGATGCAGCATCATGCCTAGTGCTACTGTATGAGCCTGTGGGGGCAGTGTAATGATCTGGGGTTGCTGCAGTTGCTCAGGTCCAGGTTCAGCAACAGTATGAGCTCAGATAATGAGGTCAGCTGATACCTGAATATACTGAATGACCAGGTTATTCCATCAATGGATGTTTCTTTCCTGATGGCACGGCCATATTCCAAGATGACCGTGCCAGAATTTATCGGGCTCAGACTGTGAAAGATGGTTCAGGGATCATCAGACATCATTTTCACACATGGATTGGCCACCACTGAGTCCAGACCTGAACCCCATTGAGAATCTTTGGGATGTGCTGTGGTCAGACTCTACAATCATCATCAAGATCTTGGTGAAAAATTGATGCAACGGGATGCAAATAAATCTGGTGACATTGCAGAAGCTTCTGGAAACACAGCGAATGCTGCCGCAATCAAAGCTAAAGGCGGTCCAACGAAATGTTAAATGTTTGACCTTTTTTTTTGTTGGTGACTCTTTTTTTTGGCCGGGCAGTGTATCAGCCAGCTTGTCATGCAAATTCAGTTTTCTCTTCAAGCTCCAATTTTTTACAACCAGATGTACAAGATCATCAGACTGAAAGAACAGGTGGCTGTAAAAAGTTTAAAATTAAGGCCAAAGTTGGTTAATTCTTTAGAGGAAGGTAAAATCTGAAAATTAATCCTTAAACATGCAGAGCATATGAAGGGAAGCCAATGGAGAAGGAGACAGAGGGACAAAATGGAAGCAACTCTCAAATCTGATATAGTTGAATTATCATTAGATAAAAACTCATTTAAACAATCTAAATTTGTTTATGTGCTTTTTCAGTGTGTACATTTTGAAATCCCTCTCTATTGCTCATACAGTTAAAATGTATTCCGTTCAAAATTTTGTATAGCAAACTTAAAACAACCCTTAGTTGACCAAAGTACTTCACATCATTATCAAAACTACACGTAAAAGTTAGCAATAACGTGAATTTAAAAATGACAAAAGAATATACATGTAAAAATGTTTAAGGGAATACAAATATTATTTTAAAAAAGCATTTAAAAAGGAATTAAATTAGAATTCCAATCCAAAAATTTCAATATGATTTTATTGTTTTCAGAAAACACAACTTATGAGACAAAAATATCTTTGTATTGTCATGATTCTGCATCCTCTCCATGCAGTTGTTCATGGGATGTGGCTTTTCGGACAAATTATTGAATCGAGAAAATTGATTCAGAAGATATTTTTATTTATGTAATTCTTATAAATGTAGGTATGGTATGGTCTGGTCAGGTTTATTTGAGCAGGGACAATGCACAACAACACATTGATCAAGATGAAGTCAGGAAAGATATTTGGTGCCAGGTTACATGAATGCTAACTTACACCTGTAGTTCTTGGGCAGGTTGATGATGACTAAATGAAATAATATTAAAGGGGAACTTCAGGATTTTTTGACATAGGGCCTCATTTTCAAGTTAGCCAGGGTTCCACTTATCACTGGAGACAGTTTCATCGTATTTCATCTCATATTCTTGTTACCGGTTGTCCCAGATGCTAATGGTAGCATAAATCAATAGGAATCTGCTAGCCTCTCATTAATAACAATCATATCCACTCCACAGAACACCAGAGGCAAATCAGTTATAACACAAGACTATCTGTGTAAATGCCGTGGTGACAAAATAATGTTACAAATAAATTTTAACTTGTATTGCTTGCGTTACATTTTGATAGTAAAGTGTCTTAGTGGCGACATTTTTACTTCCAGTATTTGGCAACGGAGTGTCATCATCTGCCGTTAAAGGCCCTGTACCTGATTTTATTCTAATCTCTCTAAGAAAATTGCTTTCTACACAGTATAATATGTGGTAAAAGAGGTTATTTTATGAAAATAAATTACTCATTGTTTGTGCATATGCATGAATTCAGGCCTTTTGTTTTTGGTTTCTAAGGCTATTGTGACGCTCTTCTCGGCCAATGGAGTTCATGCTACAGAAGTTCCAATTTCCAATCAGCCACTAACAGCGTGTCCTAACGAGGTGCACCCTCCCCTAGCGCGTGCACGGCAGCACTTGTAAACAGAACTGTATGGCGTCTATTGAAGGGAAAGTCACGCTGGCTGTCACTGTTCATACAGCAAAACGGCCTGAAAGCATCAAAACTGAGGAGGAGAGACTTAAAACACAAGAGAGACCAAAGAAGGAAAAAAGTACATGTAAATCTCAGTGGATTGTACTGAAAGTAGAGAGCAGCTGGACAGAACTGACTGGAAACTGGCTTTAATCCGACTAGACAGGTATCTTCAATAACTTCTTAGTAGCATTTTATATATCTTCTGCTGCTGGTGCTACCTGTGCTGGTCTGACTGCGTCCTCCTCCGTATATAACACATAATAACCTGACCAAGCTTTATATCACTTTCACTCGGAGTGGCCGATTAGATACTTCTTAGGTTTTCATGTTGTAATGTCGCCTATAACGCCGTAACACATCATAATTGTGCATCTGTGTGCAAAACTTTAGTTATGGTAAGCTACCGTTTCATGAATTAGTGACAGAAAATGTCATTTAGCTGATTCGCAGCCATTTACTGCAACCAAAACAGGAAATTCACTGGAAGATGCGAGTTTCCTCTGGAGAATTTCCTTGTGCCCGAGTATGAGATGTGCACGTTAATGCATTTTGAGTGGGCAGAGAGTGTAAGGGAGAGCAGGAGCGTTTCTCACTGGGAGAAACATTTAGGTGCGGGGCTTACAGTTCAAACTACACTGTTCACCTCGGTCGTGGTTCGAATATGTGCAAAATCAGGTATAGCGCCTTTAAAGTGCCAGTGGCAGGAAATTCCCGGCAACTTTTGGTCCCTTTTTAGTCAGACTCTAAGGACCTTAATACTGTATGAAAAGATCATTTCCTGTAATTCAGCCTTGCCTAGCATAGCAGGCACTACTAGTTAGCACTACTGTTAGCACTGGTGTACAATGACCGAGGTTCGGTGGGCGGGACCAGAAGGCACGCTTGTTACCATGTGCTTCTGTTGTCAAAGAGTTTTCAATGGCCACATCTGCTGAAACATAAATTTAGTAAATTTAGACTGATACAGTTTCCAGCATTATTATTCAACCCTATGGGAAACTGGATGCAGTGGGAGTTCAATGATTTTGCTTGTGAGTGTAGGCCTACATTTCATGTTATTGTATTTTGTTTTTAACAGTCAAAGCCTTATCAAAAATTATTTTTAGGTCTTACTATCACTTGTTTCAAATGACTTAACTTGAGCTCTACCAGCTGTACAAACAGAAAAAAAAAGAAATCTTAATAAAATATTAGCCAGAATTGACCACATATGCTGTCCAATGACATGCAAACAGAAATGACCAGAAGGTGCTACAAACTTATTCTTAATATACAGGGACTTGATTGAAACTGAATTCTGGTCTGAGCACATTTCCTCAGGGAATGCTGTTTGCTCAGTAGGGCAGCTGTTAACGTCTCCATGAATCACACCTCCTCTGTCGTTTCCAATTCTGTCTCTGCTCATTTGAGTCAATAATCGCTTGTATAAATTCCTTCTTTGCAAATGTAGTTTTGTTCTTTTCGTATTTCCCCCATGGAGCAACAAGTGTGGTGGATATTTTTTCCCATTGCATGGCGGGATCATACAGTGAGCCTGGTCGATAATGAAAATGCTAACGAAAGTAATTTTACATGAGGAAACATCTGCCTGTGTAATGGAGCTGGTCATGAAAAAGGGATTAGACTTTCAGAGCTGGTGTGTAGTTGTGAGCTATCTCATTAAAACATACTTGTATTTGTTTGTTGTTGTGTGTATTGCTACATGTTCATGAATAATTAAACCAACTAGCCACTGTAACTGTCAGCCCTTGGCAGACTGGCCCCCCCTCTGCTACCATTTGCATGATATAGAGCGAATGAAGGGAAAAATTAAGACAAAGAGGGGTGGCTGAAAATGGCTTTGGCTTCATATTCTATGCTTTACACTTTAAATGAGAAGCGATGCTGAAAAGAGGCCTGAACGTTAAAGCAAGTAGGTTAAAATAAAACTGTGCTAGAATCTGCGTTAACCTCGGATTTGTTCATTTTACCCCTGAAGAGATATTTGAAGTTTGTCATCACTGTTATTGGTTTTACTCAGTTGATTTTAAAATAGTTTTGACCGTTTATTTGCTCAAAACTCTAAAAATGTCATGAAATTTGACATAGTTTAACAGATATAAGCCCCTCCTGGATCCTTTCAGAACATGGCAGCATTATGCTGTTTGTGCCTCACAAAGTGATGAAAGCTTTATTTGCTTACCCTCAGCCAGAGAGCCACCCCTCCTCCCCCACTCCCTCTCTCTTTCTGAATGAAGGCAGCAGTTTGTTAATCAGGAAGTCTGATTATTATCAACACACCAATTACTCACTGAGCATATGCTCTGTGAATGAATATCACATATTAAATGTTGAGACAGAAAGTTGGAGTATGATGTTCTTATTTTTTTTTTTTTTTTGCTAAATCATACCTTTTTTCAGGTTTCAATTAATTTGATAATAATAATTCACTTATTTTCTAATAAAATTAGTCTGTTCATTATTAATTTATTGCTGCAGTACTTTCAGGAATTTCACTATTACAGGATCAATTATTGGAAAAACTGTCACCAAACATTACAGAAAAGAGAAAAATAACCAAAATCCCCAGTCAAAAATACAACCACAATTGAAAACAAATAAAACAAAATAAATTTGGAGCCTTAGGTTGAAACTAGTCTCACATTAGTTTATACAGTATATGCCCAGGAAAACAGTCAGGGCTTGTTTGGCTTTTACATAGGCAACAGATATCCTCAAAACGTCTAACATACTGTAGATGAAATAAAATATTATGGTCTGTATGTATGTATATATGTCTATATACTGTATGTGTATATCTATATATCTATATATGTGTGTGTATATATATATATATATATATATATATATATATATAGATTACATATCTGTAAATGAATTGTTTTGCCAATATACTGTAATAAACTGTATATACAGTAATATACTGTAATAAGAAAGTTAAAAATCTGTTTGCCTTTTAATCCTAGCTACGCCCTTTAATTGTTGGATTTTTTTCAACCATCCAATTTTAAAATGTATCCCAGAAAGACAATTAATCAATAAATTAATTAAAAAAATAGAAAACCAAGATTTTTTTTTATTCTAGACTGAGAAAATAAACAGTCTCTCTCTTGAGATCTCTCTAGCACTATTGAAAATGCTACCACAGACTCATTTCAGAATAGTTACCATTAATCATTTTATGAGTTCCTTTGGGTGTTTCAAGAAATGTAAGGTACGTGGTTTCTATTCTGGTGACATACGCAAAATATAGATAAAGGGAATCTTCTTACTAATGCAAAGAGAATTGATAAAGGGTGTTAAAACAACTTTTCTGTGAAATGGTTTACAGTGAGGCTCTCTTTTTCATATTTAGACTTAAATTTCCTCTCTTGTCTTACAAGATTGTAGCTCTGAACAAAACTAAGGAGCGGATGAGGCCTTATCATGTTTACCATGAAAACGAAGATCCCGATATCAAAAAGATCAAAAAGGTAAATAAGTCAGAACCACATCATGATATTTTATTTACTGACAAAAGATGTTTTGACTCCTGTCCAAGCTATTTTTTTGTGCATCTGTCATAAGACTTCTAAACTTTGTATCCACAGGTGCAGAGTTTCATGCGGGGCTGGCTCTGTCGCAGGAAGTGGAAGATCATTGTACAGGACTACATTTGCTCTCCTCATGCTGAGAGTATGAGGAAGAGGAACCAGATTGTCTTCAACATGGTGGAAGCAGAGACCGAGTATGTAAATCCATATTGCCCAGAGCAGCAGCACACACTGTGGCAAAGTGTCACGACAACACTGTTATCTCACTATGGAAATATTAGATCTAAATGATTTTTTGATAATTTTGATGAAGCACCTTGATTTGGTTGCTGTGTAGAGAGAGTTTAGTTTTAATTGGATTTAATTAGATAGATATAAATCAGTCGAATTGGCTGAAGGAGTACCCGGTGTAATTGAGATCTTCTAGCACTCCTGCTGATTTTCATCTGGAACAAGTTAGCTGTGACAAGCTGAAGCTAGCATAAAGAATGCATATTAATGTAGACCCAGGGAGGTGTTTATAAAGAGCAGTTTTGTGGGGTATTCATATTAACTTTTCAGAAATCAGTGCTGTTAAAAGAAATGGCAGCTAGATTTGTAAGGGTGAAATTAAGTTAAGATAACAAAAACACTCAAAAGATCCCTAAAACAGCAGAAAAACCAAAGAACTTTTGAACCAAAAACTTTATAAGTGTATCTAAATACACTGGTAAATGGATTGCATTTGTATCGCTCTTTTCCAGTCTTACGTGACCACTCTGTTCACCCACTCATGCTCACATTTATGAGGCACTTCTATGGTTTCTATACGAAGTGCTTTTAACTATCACACGACATCTACTCCCCAATGAGCACATGTGGGGGCAAGGGGAAGTTCAACATCAGAGGAAGCCAAGAATCGATCCACTGACTTTCCAGTTGCTGGACTTTCAAACTACTGTTACTCAAATTACTAATACCACTTTTAGCCCTTTCACGCATAAGATGTTGCAAAAACAAGAGAAAAAAAAAACAGAAACAAAACAATACTTTGGGTTTTTTAGAGTTCGTCATTATATGTAGGTTATGACTAGATATGTCCAATATTATTGATTGATACTGGCATTAAAATGTAATATCGGAAATGACTGGTATCGGTTTTTAGCCTTTTAATGTAGCAACAAAAAGTCATGGCCATGCATCACTAATGCATAAAGAACTTACACAATGTCATGTAAATGATCATAGACATCAGAAATAAGGATAATCATGTTTTCTGAGGATTTGTTCCACCACACAGACAGTATAGCCAGATGTCCAAAATGAACTCCTCTGGCTGAGATAATGCTATTTTGGGATCTTTGCTCTTGGAGCAGAATATAGTTGCCACAAGCCTGCAGCGCCCTCTTGTGGTGATAGGTGGTAATGTGTTACTCCTAGGTTCATGTCAAACAGTATGAATTAAGGTTTAAAAATATGTTAAACTGCAGGATCAGTGAAACTATAAAAAAGTATGACTTATGGTCCACAAAATACGGTGGGGGGGGGGGGGGGGGGGGGGGGGGGGGGGGGGGGGGGGGGGGGGGGGGGGGCCCGGCGCCCGCCGGCGGGGCCCCCCCTCCCCTCCCCCCCCCCCCCCCCTCCCCCCCCCTCCCCCCCCCCCCCCCCCCCCGCCCCCCCCCCCCCCCCCCCCCCCCCTCCCCCCCCCCCCCCCCCCCCCCCCCCCCCCTCCCCCCCCCCCCCCCCACCCCCCCCCCCCTCCTCCCCCCCCCCTCCCCCCTCCCCCCTTCCCCCTCCCCCCCTCTCCCCTCCCACTCCCCCCCCCGCCGTCTGGTGGGGGGGGGGGGGCCCGGGGGGGGGGACCGGGGGGGGGGGGGGGGGGGGGGGGGGGGGGGGGGGGGGTTTGGTGGGGGGGTGGGGGGGGGGGCGGGGGGGGGGGGGGGGGGGGGGGGGGGGGGGGGGGGGGGGGGGGGGGGGGGGGGGCGGCGGGGGGTCTTTTTTTCCCCCCCCCCCCCCCCCCCGGGGGGGGGGCGACCCGGAGGGGGGACCCCCCCGCCGGGGGGGGGGGGCGGGGGGAGGGCCCCGGGGGGCGGGGGGG
Source organism: Atherinomorus stipes (assembly GCA_023101725.1). Lineage (NCBI taxonomy): Eukaryota > Metazoa > Chordata > Actinopteri > Atheriniformes > Atherinidae > Atherinomorus > Atherinomorus stipes. The sequence continues at coordinate 940,722 of JALJCO010013178.1, forward strand.
GGGGGGGGGGGGGGGGGGGGGGGGGGGGGGCACCGGGGCCGCCCCAGGGGGGGGGGGGGGGATGTTGGTTTGTCTGGTGGTTGTTTTGGGGGGATACATCTTACTGTTAAAGGTTGAATATGGAATACGGACAAAACAGAGACATGACATATGTCTAGATTGTAGTTGCAACGGCAGAAAAACAACTCCAGCCTCTTGGTTGCCAGGCTCGCTGCCAAAAAAATAAGTGCCCAGCAGCCTGCACCATGTCCAATCAGTAAAGGCCTTTACACACCTACTCCCAATATTTCGTCCGAAAGATTTGCACGACAATAGCTTTAATCAAATTAATGTCAAGTGAACAGGAGCGTTCACATCAGTGACAAAATTTGGTCTTGTGATTTGCGATGTTTATTTTTTCGAACTGAGGTTGATTTTCTTAATATTCGCATCTGACAGATACACAATGCACCAATCAGAGAAGGCGATCTGGCCGTCACAGAGCTGGTCACAAGCAAAAAGAGAAAGGATAAGGAGAGAAGTGTGGCTTGGTCACTACTAATGTATCATTAGGGCACAGGTGTTATCATCTTTGTGTCGCAGCACTCTTGTTTGGCAAACGAGGGGGGGGGAAAAATCACTGCTGAAGGAGCAGTGTTTCCCCTACATTTTGTAGCCATTCGAGGTTATTAGCTACAGTGTTATATTTAAAATCCGCATTTGGGATCTCCATGGTAAGATCAGCTGTTTTCCAGCATTCAGAAGTTTACCTGCAGCTGCGCCTCCCACTCCGTCACTGCTGCATGTGGTCACGTTCCTCTGGAATAACAAATGCGAGTTTGTTCTTGCGCCTTCGTAATTTCGTGTTGGAGCAGGTGTGTATAGACAAATGCGTTGATATTTCTCCTCCGAATTATTTGCAATTTCGTGCCGTTTATTCACATTGGTCCTGGTGTGAAAAGGCCTTAATACAGAGGGGAGTTTACAACTAACAGCAAACGTTAGCCACGTTAGCAAACAAGTTAGCTTAACGATCCAGGAGAAAAGTCGCCATTTCTGAGTTGTGATGCCGTGGAAAATGTATATGTGGGTCCATCTAGTGTAGTCTTCACCTAAATTGACTCCAGTTTTTGCTCTTCGTAGGTCACTCCTCTTCTGAGACAGATAACAATATCTCCTGGGCTCTAAAGCAGCTGCTTGACTTGCTGACTCCACTGTTTCCCCCTGTGCCAGCCTGATCGTATTTGGCAACTTGCAACGGCAGCATGTATTGGCTTGTAGATGTAAACATCATGCCATTGTCAAACCTGTTAAAATTTATTTTAGATTTATTTTCAGGCTAAATATAATTTTTTGGGGAAAATGTACTTTCATTTAGCACCCCTCCAAATGACTCGTGGAGGTAATAATAATAATAAAAAAAGAATATAGCTTTTAATAGAAATGTTCCATTCAAACTTTGAGCTACTTCTCTCAGTCAAAAAGTCAAACATAAGAGATACAGCCTCACAGTTGTCTCAGTATCGTTTGATTTAGGATATTGGAAATCAAGTGTTGGACAATAATGGTATATTGAATAGCAAAAATGCTAATATCGAACATCACTTGTTATGACATGTCATAACATGCAATAGGCAGCATTTTCCCAGCATTTCTTGAAACGTATTCCTTTTTAGGATCTCTTTGTACTTACACAGGCGGACCAGTGGGTGGCAGCCTTTAGTGTTATAAATACAGTATTTTATTGAATGCTCTTCTTTCATCAGAAGGGGCTCAGCTGTTTACAGCTCACGCTTCCACATAATGGATTTTTCTTCAGTCACTGTAACGTGTTATTTATTTATTGATTTATATATCTGCCACAGTGAGTTAATTTACTGTTTGGTGCTGTATATATGCATGACAATCCTCACATATCTGAAAGTAAATAAAGATTTGCAGTGCATATGCAGATTAAGGCAAAACAATTATTACCAACAGCTATAACAGCTTTACAATCAAAAACTTTAAATTACATTAGCTAACACTGCAATATTATGAGAAAATTTAAATTGATATTACCTTTATTATTGTACTTACAGGTGTTAGTCCAACTAATACATTGCATTTTTCTGCTTGCCTGTGTGTGTGTCTGTGATGATAGGTACGTCCACCAGCTCTATATTCTGGTCAACTGTTTCCTTAGACCTTTGAGGATGGCTGCCAGTTCCAAGAAACCTCCCATTAGCCACGATGATGTGAGCAGCATCTTCCTCAACAGGTGTGTGATGTAACTGTGAAAATGTATTTATGTAATTGTAAAAAGAAAACAAAAGTGCTTTTCATCTCTGCTTTTAAGTACATGTCTAAAATGTCATTTATGCAAGGTGCACAAAGCAAAACCCAATCTGACATTAAAAAAAAGAGAGAGAGAAAAAAATACTTTTCTGGCTTTGTGTTTCCAATATGTCTTTAGTGAGACCATCATGTTCCTTCATGAGATTTTCCATCAAGGCCTAAAGGCGAGGATAGCTAACTGGCCCACCCTGGTGTTGGGTAAGCTGTGACTTGACCTCACATAAACACTTAAATACACTCTGCTCACACTCTGAATCCACTCTGTAACATCATGGTCATGGCCAGGTTTACAGAAATTCTCCTTATCTAGATAGTCTCATTTAGACGTCACAGTTGATGTCACACGCCCATATTTGTGTTCCTATCTCAGTCTGCAACCTGCAGTCTCATTGTCTGGATATTTAGTGACCATCCAGAACAGAAGACATCCCACTATTTCACTTCCTGAAACAAAAGCCCCTTCCACAGATAAGCATCACGTAGGAGACAGACTCCTGAAAGATGTGGCAGTAAATTATTTGTGTCAAAACAAAAAAAAAAAAAAGAGAGAAAAGCCTGCTGATTAAACATGCCAATCTTTTTTCACACTTTGTTTCAGAGTAGCATAAAATAACTAAATAAAAAAAAAAAAAAAAAAAAAAAAAAAAAAAAATACATATACTGTAAAACTTAAGTTTGATCAACACGTTTAATTTCAGACTGATTTCTATTACAGTATGTTTCAGGCTGATTTTTTTGTTGCCTTTTTACAGTAACCCTTTTACTCAAATTTTGTCTTCAAATGTCACATTGTTTTTCAAAGAGAGGGTCTTTCCCTAATCCAGAAAACAGTAGAAAATGCGGTGCCTGTAGCCAACTGAAAATTGTCACCTGTCAAAAAAAATAGTCAATACATTTGGAGAAAAAGTCTGGAAGTCAAACAAATGTCAGTGAAACTACAACCATGTACGTAGATGTACCAGTAGTAGTTCATATTATCAACAAGATTTTCCATTAAAGCCAACTATGGTTGGCAGAATACTCCAGACACACTGATTATTTTTGGGGATGTCACCCTCAAATGACTAACAATCTGCATTCAAAAATGTTGTTTTTGTTTTCCAGCTGACCTATTTGACATCCTACTGCCGATGCTAAACATCTACCAGGAGTTTGTGCGTAACCATCAGTACAGCCTGCAGGTTTTGGCCAACTGTAAGCAGAACAGAGACTTTGACAAGCTGCTGAAACAGTATGAGTCTAATGCTGCATGTGAGGGAAGGATGCTTGAGACTTTCCTCACATACCCCATGTTCCAGGTACAGTAGGTCTTAAGCACCACTCCACCTTAGTTCACAAACATATATTAACCAAAGTAAAGTCTTTTTTATCTATGTTTATTTTTGCCTCCATCCGTTGTCTGTGTAAATTTTTCTTAATTTTTTTCACAATGCTTCCCCCCCCAAAAAAGATTCCTCGATACATCATCACCCTGCATGAATTACTGGCACACACTCCTCATGAGCACGTGGAGCGTAAAAGCCTGGAGTTTGCCAAATCTAAGTTAGAGGAATTGTCAAGGTAAGTGTCAAAATTGTCAGTTTTCTCAAACATCTTGATAGTAAGTGCTGAAATAACTTGTATGTGTGTGCTTGTGTGTCCAGAGTAATGCATGACGAGGTGAGCGACACAGAAAACATCCGCAAGAATCTGGCCATAGAGAGGATGATAGTTGAGGGCTGTGATATCCTGCTGGACACCAGCCAGACCTTCGTAAGGCAGGGTGAGTTTTCATTAGTGCAAGGTGCAACTTGGTAAGGTGCTCAGCTTTGAGACTCCCACGTCTGTCAGTTAGTGATATGTGCTACAGTGATACCTTGTACAAGAATGACATTTGACTCTGTTAGCCTGAACAGCTTTGATGTGGTTCTGCGATTAATTTTTTTCTGCCAGAATCAATTTGGACAAAGACTGAGCAACAAATCTTTTTTTCTTTAGATTAGTTTGCAAGTACTTAAAACAAAGTGTCAAACCTGCTTTTTAACCAGATAGCATCTAATAAAAATGCTACAGTTTCCTACATACAGTGCTGAGACGACCACTAAAGGGGGGGGGGGGGGGGGGGGACATGTACTCATTTTATGAGGATTTTCATCCTCAACTTTAAGCTGCACTATTGGAGTGTAGTTGTACCAAATCTGTAGTTACCTAATTAGACAAAACAAAGTTAACTCCTGGTCACTGTTATCTCAAATCTACGACAAAAATTTAAATTATCACTGCATTAGACGTCACGCAACACCTACTAGCTGAGCTTTTAATTATCAATTATGTTAAAGTGTTAATTGAGGAACACTAAGTGTGATATTGCTGTGCTGCTTTTATCGTTCTCATTATGCAGCAGTGCCCCTTAAACCAAGCCAAATGTCTCCATAATTTGCACCAATGTTCACTTTGGGGAAAAGACAAACTTGTTTGCAGTTAAATGTTGTGATTTACTGAAATATGATAATGGTATAGTCATATGCAATTCACCATCTGACATATCAATTAATTGTGTTTAACGAAGAAAATAAAATACAAAACAAAGTGTGAAAGTTTTTTTTTTTTTTTTAAAGAACAGAAATGCTTAATGATAAAAGAACAAAATAAGACTGATCACAAGAAGAAGTTGGGGATAATCATAAAAATGTCAAATCTGTGATAAAAAGTAAAAAAAATAAATAGTTGAAACCAGTTCCGATGGGTAAAATAGGACAGAAACAGTTCACAAAATGATTGACATTCCCTTTCAGACATATGTTTTTAGCCAAGTCCTAAAGACAGAGAAGCTGTCAGTGCTTCAGACAGGGAATGGTTGCTGTTTCCACAAGAGAGGGGCCTGAAAACTAAAAGCTCTGCCTGCCATCCTCAAAGTAGACATTCTAGGAACAACAAATAAAACCAACAGATTTGGTGCGAAGAGCTGTGATGGGGATGCAGGAAACCAGGAGCTATTTTATTTAAGAGGAAGCAATGCCACTTGGAGCTTTTAATGTAAGAATTGTATTCTGGACTTCACTGAGAGCCTGTAAGAAAGCCAAAACAAGGGAAATGTGATCTCTCCTGTAGGAACCAGTCAGGACTCCAGCAGCAGAGTTTTGAATCAATTAGAAGATTTTGATGGAGGAATTTGAACAACCAGCCAAAATAGCATTGCAGTAGTCTAGTTTAGATAATATAAAAGCATGAACCAGCATTAGATAGGATGCATCTTATTTTGGTAATATTGCGAAGTGGAAGAAGGCAGTATGGGAGATTTGTTTTACAGTAAGTGCGAGTTAAATGACTAGTCCTGATTCCAGTCCTTTTCTGCCAAAACATGGAATCTACCTGTTTAATATATTCTACGCCTCCCTTGTGTAGCACTTATAGAAAACGTGGGGTATTCAGGCATTCTAACACTGGGAAGCTGGCAGCAGAGCCTGTGTGTTGGTAGGTTTTCCTTCTAAGGTTGAGGTTCATTCCACCACATCTTACAAATTCAAATCTTGGGCAGTGTCGAAATCCAAGCCTCGATAGATGCTGTGTAGTGCAGCACATTGTCAAGGGCTTTGCCGTGGAAGAGCACCATTTCCACTGGTCCACAATAATGTTTCAAGTGGGTATATGCCAAAGCACCACCCACATAAATGTGAGGACCTGATGTTCCCCACCTGAACACTTTACTGAACCAAGATAATCAATGTAATTCACCACCAGCAGTTTTAATGTTGTGGTGGTTGGTGAAGTGATCGCTGTGTGTGAGTTAAACACAAACCAAGTTGCCTTACACCGGAGAGCAGGCTGTGATTTTATGCTGTGGCTGAGTCATATATCAGAGGATAAAATCCTGTCAGGAGGTTTGACAGTGCATGTCTTCCACTGATCCATGAAAAAAATTTCTAATCCATAAAAAGTGACAAAATCCTACCTCTAAACCTGTCTGTTTCCATAAACTCCTTTTTAATCTCACTGCTCTGCAGGATGAACGCACCTAACCCACCTGTGCAGCATTTCTATGGGATCAAAATCATGCCAGAGACAATTTGTGTGTAAAAAAGATTTTTCATGTAAAATAATGTTTTGAAGTTGTATAAAACAAGTCGTGCTTGTAAAAAAAAGTTATGAACCCACAGAATCATTTTGTGGTTGTGTGAGAAACCTTTGTGTGCAGAAATAGTATTTGCAAACATGTAGATCAGTTTCGTAGTTGTGTTTTATTTTTCTGTGTGTGTGAAAATTGAATTTGTACCTGTAAAAGTTTCGCCACACAAAAATATCTGTACGAGTGCGACACCTAGGGCTCGTGTGCGACACTGCACCTACGAGCTCACAAAACAGAAACTTACAACCACAAAACTTTTTTACGGATTGAAAGACAAGTCAAAATCGTGCCACTAACAGCCAATCAGGACACTCCATTCTGGCAAGCCAAACAGCCAATGATGTGGTGGATTGGTGATGACGTTTATTTTTGGGGACGAAGACGATACCGTTAGCAAAGGCTCTTGGCTGCTAGCAGTCAGAGCGCAGCGGGAGCTACATACTTGTAGCAAGAGGGAGGCTGTTCAATCCGAAGTCGGCCACTGATCTGATCACTAACAGGCCTGCTGGAGAAGGCGGCTACTGGCAGAAGAACTTGGCCGGTTATTTTGGTGTTGATCGCCGCAGCTTATTGGATCATCCGTCTTGTTGAACGTGCGTTAGCTTTGGAGAGGCTAACGACTAGCACATCTCGGATAGTCTCACTGGATTGTGCATGTACATGAATGTTGGGGGATGAGTTGTGTTGTGATGAAAGACTGAGGCTAAGCCGTGTAAGTGCTTAAACGGGCGGGATGCCCCTTACCAGGCGTTCAACAAGGGGCTTTTATTTGCCCATTTATTATTATTTTAACTGGTAAAGGAGGACGTGTAAATGCCAAGTTGACAGGTAAACTGCCTTGTATGGATAACTTCACTGTTTATTGAGAAAAGCAGTTTGTCAGGTATGTTCAGTTTTAGCCACAGATATTTTCTTTATCCGTTTCTTTGTCATTGAAATGCAACTAAGGTTGTTTTTATTTTTTTCCAGACATTGATAAAGCTGGAGTTCACATGATTGTCTGTGTCTCATTCATTCACAACTGATCAGTAAACATAAACAACTGATCAATTATCCAGCGTCTAACATGTCAGCTGGAATCTCAGATAGGTTATCTAATTTTTAGTTTACTTTGTTCATTAAACAGATTTTTTTAATCAATGATAAATGTTACTATAATACAATGTTGTTTTAATGTCTTTTTTCAACTTTGAAAAGCAAGAGGTCGATTCATGATAGATTTAACATAAACCAAAAATCAACGTTATTTCAAGAAAGGGAAGCCATCGCCAGCAGGTGGTACTGAATAAAAACAATAAGAACTTTATTAAAGAAATAAACATGGTACTAAAGTAATATAAGTGGAAAAATAGGCTCAATAAATGTTCAAATAAAAGTAATAAAATAAAAGAACTAAAATGCAAAAAGGCGCTTGTGATGGCTGGCGCCTTCACTGGCTGTGGATCCATCCCGGTCCGTGGCGGCCGCACTGAGCCTCCTCTTGGGGTCCACAACCGTCCTCCGACTCCCGAGCCATGTTTCTCCACCGCCACCATCCCCTGAGCCCCCAGCCAGGGGGATCAGACGTCCTCCACCAACCTGTCCTGCTCCCCTGTCTCTCTCTCAGGACTCTGTAAATTTCCCGTATTTTAATAACAGCCTATTTGAAGAAAAAAAAAAAATCCTCTGCTTCTCCAAACTGACGTCACCAGCTTCAGGAGAACCGTCACCTGCAGGAGCCTGGAACAGTGTGGTGAAACGCATCCACTAAAAAACACGTTGTCCTCATTATTTATGAAGTTTATGATATCTGTAAAGCCTTTAAGCCCGATTGACACCACGTGCGCGTGCGTGCGTCGTGGTCCGTCAACTTATGCCGGTAGGGTTTTTCTGTGTGATGCGTCAACAGCAGACTGCTGCGCGCTTCTGGGTTTCAACATTGTTCATGTAAAACAATCCTCTGCATTCTTAAGGTGTGATGCTTGTAGGAGCCATAAATAGCGTTTTGGTGTTGATCAGGGATTGATGATTATTTTAATTTTGGTTGTCATGGTGACGTCTGGCATGGGTGACGTGGTGGTAATCAGTGACATTGAGCTGTCACTGTCACACGGGAGAGAGAGGAAGGCTGGGTAGCAAGCATTTTTTTATCCCTACACAAAGCTTGTGGGCGTTAAGTTAAGTGTGCTGTTATGAAACAGTTTGTCCCGCATCAGGTGCGCTATAAAGCGCCTTAATAAAAGAGAAACGCAGCCGAGCCTTGTGCGTAATTTTTATGGAAGCACCAGGGCTTCATGCAAATAACTAGATGAAGCCATCCCCTGCCTCCAGTGTCTGTGGAAGTCACAATGCTTAAAGCCGTGACTGTGTCGATGTCGGGGGATCCCTGCGTCATTAATGAATCCCATGAGACACACGAGTGAATATCAGAAATTAGAAGTTTGGTAATGTAAATAAAACGTTTAACTTACATACCAGTAATGTGAAATAAAGAGTAAACGTGTTAATTGAAAATATATGCAAAATAAATAAACGTGCGTCATATACAATTTAGTCCTTTTATTTAGGCTGTAAAATAATGTAGGAATGTTCACAAATGATCAACAATGATGATCAGAATCTGATCGGCCTGGTAGTTAGAAAGTGGTTCTTTAAGATTTTCTATAGCCTATTGTGTCTGATTTTAAGTGGCCCAGCGTCCCACTTTGGGCATCAAACGTGTTTTTAACACCGACATCACGTTTGATCCGGACGGGCTGGCACAGATAGGCTATGTGGACTCCCTGGAAGTCGAGCCCATTGAAACTGAAAATGTTCTAGGTAGCTCTGGCTATTCACATGAGTGACAGGAACACAAAGAATTTTACATTACTTTCCTTATTAACCAGATAACCGCACATGCCTTTTATAAAAGACTTCAGCCGTCGCTTTTTCTTTCTTTTTTTGAGGACTGCAGCAATCAAGTAAACAGTAGGCTATGTGGTGGCAGCTTACTGCACAACCTGCCAGTAAAACACGATTTTGCTTTTCTTTCTTACTTTTTTATTTTTAAGGGGGCTTTGACACGGTAACCACAGCATTATACGACTCAGCTTTAAATGGTTGCCAGCTTCCAGTGGGACCAGCCAAGATGTGCTAGTCGTTAGCCTTTTCAAAGCTAACACACGTCCAGTACAATATACGATTCAATAAGCTGCGGCGATCAACACCAAAATAATCGGCCAAGTTCTTCTGCCAGTAGCCGCCTTCTCCAGCAGGCCTGTTAGTGATCAGATCAGTGGCCGACTTCGGATTGAACAGCCTCCCTCTTGCTACAAGTATGTAGCTGCCGCTGCGCTCTGACTGCTAGCAGCCAAGAGCCTTTGCTAACGGTATCGTCTTCGTCCCCAAAAATAAACGTCATCACCAATCCACCACATCATTGGCTGTTTGGCTTGCCAGAATGGAGTGTCCTGATTGGCTGTTAGTGGCACGATTTTGACTTGTCTTTCAATCCGTAAAAAAGTTTTGTGGTTGTAAGTTTCTGTTTTGTGAGCTCGTAGGTGCAGTGTCGCACACGAGCCCTAGGTGTCGCACTCGTACAGATATTTTTGTGTGGCGAAACTTTTACAGGTACAAATTCAATTTTCACACACACAGAAAAATAAAACACAACTACGAAACTGATCTACATGTTTGCAAATACTATTTCTGCACACAAAGGTTTCTCACACAACCACAAAATGATTCTGTGGGTTCATAACTTTTTTTTTTACAAGCACGACTTGTTTTATACAACTTCAAAACATTATTTTACATGAAAAATCTTTTTTACACACAAATTGTCTCTGGCATGATTTTGATCCCATACATTTCAGAAGTATACAAGGATGCTAGTTTTTTGTCGTATTTGTGCCATTGCAAACACTCTGTAAACACAGCTCCTAGCTTAATGTCAGCTTAGTGAAATGTGACGTAATCCTGTGTCCTTCCTGCTCCGCAGGCTCTCTGATCCAACTGCCATCAGTGGAGCGAGGGAAACTAAGCAAGGTCCGTCTGGGCTCTCTGTCTCTGAAGAAAGAAGGGGAAAGGCAGTGCTTTCTCTTCACCAAGCACTTCCTGGTTTGCACTCGGAGCTCTGGGGGAAAACTACACCTTCTTAAGGTGACAACGCTGTTACTTGTGGTGTGTAACAATGTCTCAGAGAGGAATTTCTGTGTTTAATTTTTTCTTGCATACATTTCCTTTAATTCTTGCAGCAAGGTGGAGTTTTGTCTCTAATTGACTGCACGCTTATAGAAGAACCTGATGCCAATGATGAGGAGTGTAAGTTTATCACATATAGAATAGTGTGTCTGCCTTGTTGACGCATGAACAGTTCTTATTGGCTCATTTAGGCCGGTCACCACTCAAGGAGGTTAATTAGGTGTCAAACAATAAATGTCCAAAAATGACTTCCCTTTAAATATCAGATGCTAACCCCTTTAAATGTCAGGGTTTAAACTTTTAACATTACAAGCCTGTTAGTTTTATTATCATTTCTCTTCCCAAGGATTAATTTTGCACTTAGGAAGACTGTCTGCAACACACACAAATACTGTATAAGGAATAAGACAAATACACGTATTTGGATACCTCAAGGTTGCATAGAAGAAGACAGAAGGTCTGCTTAATTAACCTATTGTCCTTTTATATGTGCACTCATGTTTGTGTAAAAGTACAAACCTGCCATCCTTTTTCTTTTTTAATCATCAAGTGTTTTTTCTGTTTTTCTTTCTCGATTCTTTTTTCTCTGTAACACAGCCAAAGCTGGTGGCCAAGTGTTTGGTCAACTGGACTTTAAATTGGTTGTAGAACCGTCAGACTCACCTTCATTTACTGTGGTGCTGCTGGCACCATCACGGCAAGAAAAAGCTGCGTGGACCAGCGATATTAGCCAGGTAATACACAAATCACACCAACACAGAAACAGACAAACACAGAATAACAAGGATATTCAAATAGCTACAGCCAGTCTCCACTGGGCATAGAGAGGGCTTAGTGATAAGTAAACACAGAGTGTGATGGAGTTCCCCAGGGCCGAGCTCAGCTCACTGCCTTGGAACTTAACAAACAGGGTGACACCAGGCAAGCGTGTCACACTGGATTAGTTCATGTCAGACAGAAAAATATGATGACAGCTTTAAATGGCTTGTTTTTCATGTCAGTTCCTCATCAACTATGCTTTGTGAAACAGTTTCAAAGCAGGTCTCTACATTTGTATTAAATAAAAAGGGACCAAATGTTAAAACATTCTCAGAATAAATTCAGAATATTTAAACTTTGAAATGTTTTTAGATTGTTAGCCTCACCAATATGAGTCTCAACAATTTTGAGGAATCTTCTCTTTTTTCTGTTCATTCTTTCACATCTTCCCATCTCCCCTTTCTGTCTCTACAGTGCATAGATAATATCCGTTGTAATGGCTTGATGACCAGCGTATTTGAGGAAAACTCCAAAGTTACTGTGCCTCACATGATAAAGTAAGTATTTTTTTTTGCTAGTGAAGAAAAACGCCCATCTCTTCATGCTGTGCACATGTTGCAAAATAGATGTTAATGCCATACCTGTATGGAGATAAATTAGTTTCATAATCATCACAAATATTTGTTGAGCCCAGGCTCTTAAGGTCAAGTTTACTAACAAAGCATATTTACAACAACCCCAGTTACCTTAAGTACTATATGATGAAATAATACAAACAAAAAAACTAAATACAAAGTACAAAGTTAAAAATAAATGTCAAGCTCAACTGTTTTTAAAAGCCAGTTCAGAGAAGTGGGTCTTTAAGATGCACTATGTCATTTTCAAAGCTTAGAACTTAGAACATTTCTGACATGGCAAACTGACATTTAGTACATTTCCGGAGCCATCGCTGCCCAGCAGCATCCTGAGGATGAGAAACCACATTTCTCAACTTTTGCTTCTGGGACGCAGCGTGCAGCTGAGTTTCACTTTACAGTACGCATTGTGAATACTCAGTGAACAGTGGATACCACCACACCAGATGTTTTGAACATGGCTGATTCTGCTAAGCAAGAGGACATTATAGAAAGAAGAGAGAGAAAGAAAGATAGAAAGAAGAAGAGATAAAACAAGTCAACAGAGGACTGAGTTTTACTGCCTGAAGAGAACTTACATTACAGGTAGGATGCATGGTGAATGCTAAGTTAGTTGTGAAAAAAATCAGCCAGTGTCCCGTAGTACATCTTTCAATAACATCTTAAAACCAGAAATGTTTGGGGGGGCTCTGATGTGAAGAGGCAGACTGTCCCACATTTTAGAAGCTAGGTCACCCCTGGATTTGAGCCAAGACGATAAAACCACCCAGACCTCAGAGTCCCAACAGGAGCCAGTTGGGGTAGCAGCTCTGACAAGTAGGATCGAGCCAAACTATTTAAAGCTTTATTAACAAGTTACAAAATCTTAAATTATATCATAAAACAAATGGGATGCCAGTGACGAGCAGCAAGCGCAGGGGCGATGTGATCACATCATCTCCTCTCAATCAAATATAAGCAGCTGCATTCTGAGCAAGCTGCACACGATAGAAATGATTGATCTAAACAATAATAAAGAGAGCTGCAATAGTACAACTAGGACATAACAACCAAGTGGATGACTTTCTCCAAATTGTTTCTTGGCAGGTAGGATTTTGTTTTTCCAAGCAGCCTCAAATGAAAAGAAAACAAACCATTTTCAACCACTGAGCTGTTACGTCATTCCAGTTAAAAACCATTATCAATAAATCCACCAATACTTTTAGCGCTTGCTGTATGAAGTCAGTGGGCCAAGGATGCTCAAACTGCCGTTTAGTAGTTCAATCTACTCCCCACTACTATTTTTGGATAATTCAGCAGTTTGGTTACCAGGTCACCTTTAGATTTTAAAGGGACTAGAGGCAAGATTAAGAAATGAAATTCAAGACTGCCACGATTGGCGTTTTAGGTAACTGCAGCCACCAGCCAAGGCATCATGGGAGCGTGCACAAACTGAAGCTATAATGTTGTTTACTATGCTTTTTCTTCGTAGTTACACTTTTTAGTGTCTTTCAGTTGATCTGGATCATTTGCTGACGGCAGAAGAATCTATAACTATCGCTTACAGTGTTTGATTTTAATGCGACTGTCTCCTTCCTGTATCAAATCTGTCAGGTTGTGGATGCAGCGTCATTTGACATCACATCCGCATGGCAGCGCGGGAAATTCGGCCGCTGAATTGCAGCGCTTCGTGCAGCACACAGCCTGTTCAAGGCAACGGAGAGAGACATGGGTGGGGGTTTTAACGCTTCATCACCCATTAGTATGAAAAAACTGGACATGCTTTTTCGTAATTCCTGCCTCTAGTCCCTTTAAAGGGACATAAATTTGTGCATCATCTACAAAGTAGTGGTGGGAAATATGCTATCAGACCCCTGAGGAAATGCAAAACTGTAGCAGACTTTAAACTGATCCTTGTGGGACCTAACAGTTAAGAGGGGCTACTGCTGAGGAGTACTTACCAAGGTCCTATCTGACAAGTAAGGCCGAAACCAGTTTTAAACGGTGTCTCTAATGACTATACATTGCTTCAAATGTGCCAGAAAGATTCAGTAGTCAACTGTGTCAACGTAGTGGTGTCTAAAAGAACCAGGACAGCAAAGTATCCAGAAACAGTTAAAAGGTCATTTAAAACTCTTACGGTGTATTCAGACCAAGCACGATTTGGGCGTCAAGGGCGTCAGGTTTACATGCAAAGTCAATGGCCCACGCGTGTCGAGGAGGCATCGAAAACCCTGTGGCGCGTCGGGCGCAATGCATCTAGGTGCGTTTCGCGCAGCAAGTTTTGAGATTTTGTGCGTTTGACACCAAAGTTGGAAAATCTGAACTTTGGCGTCTTGACGAGGGGCGTCAACCAATCAGAGCGACTCAATGTCATGACACAGACACACATTTTATGACAGGACGGGAAACACCAAGAAGAACCAGGGGAATCTCCTCTCTCTCTCTCTCTGAAGACAGAGGAGGATAAACTGTGATCCGCGTCCGGTCCTGGTATCTGAACGGCGGTTTGATGACCTGCTGTGCCGATGGTATGCAATGGGCTTATAATGCTGCCCCGCATCGGGACAGCGGGTTGTTAAACTGGGCCGGATCAGACGGCTGAAAGCGCCCCTCGCCAGCGTGCAGCTCCTGGAGTAAACGGTGAAACTCATCACACTCAGAACACCTGCTGGTGAACCAGACACAGAGCAGAGACGCCCGACAACGACGTTCCCTTGCTTTATTTATCACATAAAGCCGAGCCGCTCTCACTCCTGCATCTGCTATGGTGCAGATTGCTGGAAATTTTGACAGGAAAAAGAAAAAGGAGGGGCTCTTCCCGAGGAGCGTCGAGCGCGCCTTGGCAGGGCATGCCTCGCCCCGCATCAGGGGCGTCAAGACGCTGGAAATCAAGTGTCTGACTTTTTAGTGACCAAGCGTCCAACTTTGGGCGTCAGGCGTGATTTTGATGCCCAAATCGCGCTTGGTCTGAACACACCGTTACAAGTGCTGTTTCTGAACTATGGGATGACTTAAAGCCAGGCTAAAGTTTTCTAATATCTCATCAAAATGCAGGTGAGTCCCTAATTGCATGCAGACTATGCAAGAAATAGAATAGAAATATGCCTGTCCACGTGTCCAAAACATAGCAGAGGTAAGGACTAATGAAGATATTTAGGTTTAGATGTTTAAAAAGTACAAAGTTAGGGTTAGAAAATTGTACATTGTTACCGACTACAGTGCACAAATACCTTGGTCACTATTTATGTCTTGTGATAAGACGTAACATTAACTGCCTTCCAAAGTTGTCATTTTACACTTTGTAAGCCTAAATACTATTTACTGGACATAAGTAGAAACACTCCTGTTTGAGTTTCTGGTGAGAGTAAATCAAAATCCATGTAAGGTATAGAAAGGACAGTTACAACACACATACACACCTTGCAGTTTGCTATAAACATAGAATATAGAGCTTATATTTTTCTTTAGTTTTTGCAATTTCTAGAGTCTTTTGTATTCTCAGAGAGATTTTTGAAAATGGAAATGATCGGATCTATAAAATATTGCATCAGTATCTGAAATGTTATGGTTAGTTTGGGAGTGAGGTGGGCAGTTTTGTGTTCAAATTGTGTGCAATCCTAGTGCTGATTTTGATATCTATGTATGAGATGCATGTAAATTATGAAGTAATAGTCTTCATAGACTATGAAATATCAATGTAAGGAAATTTTGAGACTAATTTCTCTCCATACACCTGGGTAAAAACATAGCAGCTAATACTAATACTAAGTTATCTACTATGCTTTTTCTATAATTTATGCAATTGCTTTTGAATATGCAAGCTTTGTACTCACTTCTTTATTACTTGGTTTGCCTTTTTATTTCATTCTACTTCTTTTCTTTTTAACCTTTTTTAAGCTTTAATCATAACCTTATTCTTGCTTAGCAGCCCAGCAGTCACCCACGCATGGTTGTGTGTATGTGTGTACGTGTGTATCCATTAGATCCGATGTGCGCCTCCATAAAGATGATGTTGACATTTGCTTCAGCAAGACACTCAACTCCTGCAAGGTCCCCCAGATCCGTTATGCGAGCGTGGAGCGGCTTCTGGAGAGGCTGACCGACCTGCGCTTCCTCTCCATAGACTTCCTCAACACCTTCCTGCACACTTACAGGATCTTCACCACTGCAACGGTGGTCATGGACAAACTGGCTGACATCTACAAGAAGCCATTCTCCTCCATACCTATCAGGTTTTGACACTTCTACATGTAAAAATGCATTCATAAATACAATAGATAGTACAGGTAGATAAGGAAATTTATTTTTAAAAAGTTGGCTGTTTTGGTTTAGATTTTGCGTCTGGACCAACATGAATGTCTTAAATGAAAGTTTTGAAAGTGTTTTCTTCTCTTCCCCTCTTATTTATTTATTTCTTTAAAACATCTGTAAATGGTAAGAGTCAAATGTTAACGATTGTTTTGCACTTGGCAGGCAGATTTCTTGTCTTTCCACAAGGTTAAACGCACACTGGATGAATTTCATGCAAACTGTGTTTGACAGACCCACAGAACAGATGCTTTAAGTTTCTGGCACTATCATAGGAATATGCTGTGTTCAGATGAAGCTACTCTCGCTCTCGCTCTCTCTCTCTCATTAGGATTCTGGCTGCTTAAGAATAGTGTATTCATATTCCTTCCACAGTCACTTAACTTAGGGGTTTTAACTGGAAAAACTTAGCCTTATCCTCTGCCAAAGGGCAAGGTTTAGAGTGTATATTTTGTACCTGAAGGATGTCTAATATTTCGGTGTTTTTCAGTTGTGCTAGTGACATCGCCTCAGGAAGGGTCAGCCCAGACTTAAACATCCCCCAAACTGTAGAGGAGTGTGCAAATTTGTACAGAAATTCATTGTCCCCAGAGGATGAACACACTGAGCATGGGGCTAAAAGAAAAATGTTTGACTGTAAAGGTCCTTCAGCCCAATGGGCCATACTGTTAAAGCATACAAGGAACCCTCTTTCTGTCTGACGACAAATGAACTACTTGCAATGCTGATTTCAGTACAGGAACAATAGAAGAACAATGGATGAACCAAAAATAACCCTCCTTAATTCATAGCAAAACAAAGTCGATCACTGCATTTCAAAATACAGTGTTGAAGCTGAAATTCATATAAATGATCCAAAACACACATGAACTAATATCTCTTGATTTGTGATGTAATATTGACTGCCCCATTGTCACATTTCCAGTTAAAAAACAAGTGTTTTAGCATTAAATGTAGCTTATTGTTTATAAAATCTGTGTGCATGTGCTATTTTCACGGAATAGTCACAAAACCCTCCATTTCTGAAAAGCCAAGATTCCTCTGAGAAGTCTGCTCCATCGAACTGAGCTAGAAACTCAAATCATTCTCCATCAGCTCTGCTGGTGTATGAACACAACATTTAATTACAGACCAGAGCAGAATTGTACGTTTTTGCATGACACACTTAAACATGACTTCAAAAACAAAGGATTTTTGTTGGACCAACTTTGTCTCTTCTGACTGGGGCAGAGCTGCCTCTTAGTAAGTTAGATGAATTTTAAAAAGATGTATTAGGGTCCATTTAAATCAAGCTGACCATGTGCAATTTATTGACCCAAAATTAATGAAACATTAAGAGAAAGCAAAAATGACTCATGAAACCCACTGAAGTGAAAAAGTATTTGTTGCAAAAAGATACCATCAGCTTCTTAAATGACCAAAGTACTGTAAATCCTTATGACTACCCAGTTGATCACATGGTCGTGCATGCATACATCGAAGTAGATAAACAAAACTTAGTATTGAGAGTGTCTTTTATGGTATATTTTATACCATGTGGTCATCCACTGTGCTGCTGTTCGGACTCTGACAGTGTTTCCCCCTTCCTCACACCCTTTTTCATCAAAAGGTTCATCAATCATTCTTTTTCTATCTTCCCCTCAAGCCATCTTCTATCTTTGTTGCATCTTCATGTCTCAATTCAACTCTCACATCCATTTAGTTATTTTCTTTGTCCATCCATCTCTCATGTCTCTTCATGTCCCTTCCGACTCCAGGGCACAGTACCACTCATTTGACCGTCTGTCCATCTCATCCATCTGTCCTGACTACTGTATGAAGATCAAGAAGATAGCCACGGATCAGTCTAAGTAACTGCATCTTCTCTCTTTGCCTTTGGTCTTCCATCTTTGTTGCAATGCTCTTGCCTGTCCTTCTTCTCTTTTCATCTGATAATGTGATGCATGACTTTTCCCTTTACTTTGAATAAATGACACTCATGGACTGTAATTCCACAAGCCTGAAACATTTTAAATTAATAATATGGTAACAGAAATGAGAGGAAAAAAAATCTAGATATTTGAGTCCAACAGTGAATTTGCAGCTTTTTAGTCACTATATCACCTAATTGAAACTGGTTTTATTTTTTTCTCTCTGTTCCTATTAACCCAATTTTCTAATTTCTTTATTAGACAGTTTCATGTTCATCACATACCTTCTGCATCATGTATCTTCTGCTTTTCCTGCTGCTTGACTCTAAGATTACATGCATCCACTTGTATGTTTTTTGTATATTTTTCTTTCTCCTAGCATTTTGTTTCTCTTTCGTTTTTCTGTCTGGGATGCAATTTATTCTTCTATTCACTCCTGAAGAAGAAACATGTATTTAGTGATGCATGATTACTCCTCTCTTCATGTAACTCTTTTCATAAAGCTCCCTGAGCGTTTGCACCTTTATCACCAAGCAAATAAGGCATTTAAATGCAGCAAAATGTGATCTAAAATACAGGATGGATTTAATTTTTTCAGCCTCAGAATTGCTCAGAGATGATCACGTCCACATGCAGTGAACAGTTTGACCTCTTTTTATAGACTGTCTTCCAGTTTTATGTCAAGGTAGCAGATCAAAGACTGAACAATATAGGAGGATTTTCCAAGTCTTCTTCCCAGTGTGTGGCATACTGCTGCTTTGTTAGCATCTCTTAGCATCCCTTAGCACCCTGTGTAGGTGTCCTTTGGCATGCCCTGCCCTAGATGCCCTTGGGTCATAGGCTACCCAAAAATCTTGAGGTGCCACTTCAAGAGTAGATGATCAAATTCTACCAAATATTTGGTTTAGTCTGACTCTTACTTGGGTAAACCTATAATGCTGGAGTGCGAGTGAACGTTCCATGTACTTCTGAATGTTTTTGTGTTTAATGTCAGCTCTTCACAACTACTGTACTTTTGTGGCTACTTTTATATGTTATAAAGAGGATGTCATAAAACCATCAGCTGAGACAACAGTCTAAAGTTACTGTAAGTTGTTGATAATACCGAAAACACACTCAAAAAGCTGCTAATTTTGATAAAAGTGAAATCAATGAAGAACCTGTATCTCGCTCTCTCTCATACCTGTATATTCAGTTGTGCTCAAATGTTAACATACCCTCCCATTGAGGGAGGAAAGAAAATCAGCTGTCCGTGAAACTAGCTGAAATTGACTAAAGTAATAATAAATAAAAAATATTATGAAAATAATGACATTTAAACATTTAAAACATATAAACCATTTTAAAGAGGTTTCATTTACATGAACACAGACCTTGCATTTAAAATATAGCCTTAAAGATGCAGCATGTAACAAAGTTAAAGGTCAATGTCAGAAACGTTTCAAATAAACTTAAAAACTGTTTCTATTGGTAGATAATCACTTCACTGAAGTAATACATTTATTCTCTTAGAATGAGCCATTTATATCTATTTACCAGAGGAGACTTGATGATGCCACAATTTCACACCTCTGCTACTTACCGTGGGTCCACATATATAGCAGCTGCCATATTTGTACTACTATTTTTACGATGGTGTCTCTGAATAGACAGGATGAATAGGCTGTGTGTGAAGTGAGAACCTTTTTAGCTTAAAAACTGCATTACCAACTTTTGTTGGTAATGCAAATTGTTACAGTACAGTTTGGGATAAGTGATGCCTTTAAAGAGTTCCCTGATTCGGTCCTATGAGGGCTGCAATCCTGTAGGTTTTTTAAGTGAGTCCAGTCTTAACCTGAAGACTTTATGAGATGAGTTGAGTCTGGTGTCCTACTGCTTGGCTGGAATGAAAACCTGCAGCCACATGACCCTCTCTGGAATGAGTTCGACAGCCCTGCACTAGGGTAACCTCAAAGATTATGTTTTATTTCCTGCCCTCTGTGTTGAAATACAAACATTTTTCATACAGGGTGAAAAATGTGTTACTTTTCTGATATGCTCTGACTGAACTGTGCCCACTCATGACAAGTCATTCTGGACAACTCAAATAACAAAATGTCACAAAATTTAGCACTGCTCTGTGAAACCCTCATTTCTACCTTGTTTTTTCTACTCTTTTTTCTTACATATAATGTTTTAATATTCTAATCCCAATTCTCACATTTTTTGTCCTTTTTTAGAGAAACTGTTTTTCAAAATCTTTTTGCAAACTAACCTTTTACAATTAAATATAGAGATGAACAAGGTCTTGCTTTGAGCTGCTGCAGTACCATGTTTCTTTTTTGTCCTTTCCCCTGAACAGTTTATTCATTGCTTTTTTAATATCCTATTACTTTGCTAACATATTGCTTTCCTCCCTCCTCAGGTCCTTGGAGTTGTTTTTTGCCACAAATCAAAATAACAGAGGTGGTGAGCACATAAATGATAGATCTCCTCGTCTCTGCCGCAAGTTCTCCTCCCCTCCTCCCTTGTCTATCCCATCCCGCACCTCCTCCCCAGTTCGAACTCGAAAGCTTTCCCTCCACTCTCCCATCACTGCTCGGGTTGGAGGCCTTGACCTGACCAGTCCACTGTCCAACTTCAGCATCAATCATAACACTTCCCAGTCTGCTGCAAGCAGCCCCACATCAGCACACACCCCTCAAACTCCAACACCTCAGACTCCAACCCCAACTGCTACCTCGCCTCCTCTGCCTCCTCCTCCTCCTCCTCCTCCTCCTGCTCCATCTTCCACATCACCCCCACCCAGCAATTCCAAGCCAACACAGGATCAAGCTTCTCCCATTCCCTCCTCACCGGATCAGAGTCCTTGTCCAACAGCAGAGGGTGAGGAAGTGCCCAGGATTGACCCTTTCTGTGGGAAACTGCGACGGAGCATCCGCAGAAGTACGTTATTTCTACTGAAAATGACAAATAGAAAACACTTCAACCACACAAACAGGGCTGAGTTTTCAAATACATCTACATGAAAACTATCAGAGCTCCATTAGCACACTTTTGTAAAATTTAGTTCACAAATCTGAAGCTCTCCATTCATCCATTTCTATGATCAGTCTTATAGATTCTACCTTGCATCAATCAACACATAAATGTTGAAGTTAGATGCTCTCCTCCAGAAATCATGTGATGCTATGCTTTCTGCATGCCACTCATGTTTTGTGGCAAAACCATGGGTTACTGGCTTAAAGAAGAAAAAAAAAAACATTGGACTACTGTAAAAGCTTTTCACCACCTTTGTCTTTGACATGTTAGTACATGTAAGAAATGTTTTTTGTAACAAGTGTTGGATATGCACTGAAACTTACTGTGGCACACAACTGACACATTTATGGAGAAAGTTGAGATGTTGTGGAAGTCAGGAAAGTGAAGATAATTGCACTCTTACCAGAGAACAAAGTTACTCTCCTTATCTCTGTATGTGTGTGTGTGTGCGTGTGTGTGTGCTGTTATCTACTGTAAACTTTGCTGTTATGTGATGCAGCAGTGTGCCAGTCTCTTCAGCTGAAAGCCATCTTCCAAATATTTCTTTAGTTGAGAAATGAAGCTCATAGAAAAGGTCTAATGAGATAGAGAGAGACCTGCTGAAGCTCCAGATTAGATTTTAGTTCTGGATTTTATTTGCTTTGGTCTGTGATGGCAGTGCTCTTTGTACAGTAGTCACTGCTATACATTTCACCTGTAAGCTGTATCCATCGGGCTGTACCTGTTTGATGATGTCTTTTTTTTCTTTTGGGGTAAAATCTCATATCTGCACCAGCCTTAACTAAACTTTTACCATGTATTTTGACTTTTGGAGGTGAAGTAAAATTCTAATGATGATCCGGTGCTAAGAAGAGCTCCAAGAGCAGAACAGATGCTTAGTGGGACATTATCATCCCCCTTTCTTTGCATGCTGGAGTTTACTAAGCTGACTATCACACATGCTCAGACCTTCCAATGACAGTGTTAAACAGCCCTCTAAGACTGGAGAGGGAAGCATCAGGGCATCTGAGGAAGCAAAGCGAGAACAAGCAACTGTAAGACTCATTAGCTGTTAGCATGTGCATACTCGTACAATATTGAGTGTGTGAAAACAACATAATTAAACATGTGTGTGTATACAGTTTATATATATATATATATATATGTGTATATATATATATATATATATATATATATATATATACTGTATATGCACAGCAGTTGCAGAGAGGCAAAAGTCCATTACAGCTTCCGTTCTCAAGCCACCTCTACCTCGTCTACATACAGTCGGTTCATTTAGCATTAATGAGTCAGTGCACTAACTGAATGTGTTTGAATCCATACAGATTTTTTAAAAATATATTTACTTATGCTGGTGAATTATCCAGTGATTCTGAGCATGCATCAAGTGAAACCTGCTGCTGTTTGAGATGCATTTTTGTCAAGATTGTAAGCTTATTTTGCACACAAACTAACTGCCCTGTTAAATTTCTTACTGTAAAACAACAAATTAACAAAGCACAGAGTTTAAATGCAAGCCAGTTCATTAAAACATGTCTGATTTGCATATCTTCTGTGCAGCTGTTAATGAGATTGTTTGGCTAATGAATGTCAAATTTACTATTAAATGCAATAAAATAAACTATATGCCATGGCCCTCTATGCCAACAGATCTCAACTTATTTGTACACTGCAGCCCATGTCATCCCCTCTTCCCAAAAAACTAAATGAAGACATATATTGGAGAAGTCCTTCCTGTAAAGTTTTACATTTACAGTCAGAATAGTGAACTTATTTATTAGGGTTTGTAGTGGCCCATTACCCTATTTTACCCTTTTATTATTTATTTTAGTTCAAGTTTTCAAATGTTTTAAGAAGAGTTGCTTACAAAGTGAGTTAAATTTGAAATTGATTCATGTTAACCTGCATGAATACAATACATTTAAATGAACATTTGCTCCAAGATATACTCGCACACTTACATTACTAACACATGGCCATATCATACACGCTAACATAGAAGTTTTGATGTTATCCAGAGGTTTTGCTCTCTGCTTTGTTACCAGTGTCATACAGGTGGCCACCACCAGAACTAACACAGCCATAATTCTTCTTTTTCGTCTTCTATCTTAATGTCTAGCTGTGCTGGAATCAGTGTCACTGGAGAAAATCATCCCAGAATCACCACAGAGCAGTGAAGCAGGAGACATGTCTCCATGCCGCTCTCCATCCACGCCTCGACACCTCCGCTACAGACAGCCTGGAGGTAAGACTGTGTGTGTTTGTGTGCTTTATTACTCATGATTATACCACCATGCCACAGGCTTCGCTCCTGCTGTGTGGGCAGAAATGAGCCAACTGCTTAGTTACTCTGCAAATGTGCAGTCAAGGTAAAGATCCTTCACCCTCGTGCCTGGCATCTTTGGTGCTGCATCATAATACTGTATAAAACTCAAAACCCCAAACAACAGCATAAACTGGCAACATGAGTTTGTGCAAGTCCATAATTAATTTCTTGGGTTGTCTTCCTTGAAGAGGGGCTACAGTAATTAGATAGCTTGCCTGGATGGCATTAAAGAGTCTAATCTGAATTTAGAAAGAAAATGATGAAAAAATTTCAGTGTTCACAATAAAGATGATAGCTACTAAAAAAGACTGATCATTTAAATCTTTTTCTTGATGCAAAAATGACATCTTTTAAAACATTTGGATTCATTGTTTACAAACAGCATTCAAAATACAGTTCACTATGTCCAATCAGCCTTAATACAATACTCCTGCCCCCCAAACACACATTTACAATAGCCTTTACAGTATATTAAGAGATGTGCTTCCTAGCCTGGAATTTACAGATTGTTTTCAATATTCTGCATAAGTGGTCACTAATAATTTCGTACCTTTCATTTTTAGGTACAGTAGAAAGTGTTTTTATTGTTCAAAAGGTTGCACACTTTTTCATTTTTATAGTGCATATTTTCAATTTAGTTTCCTTCTTGATTTATCATACGATTTCTTAGCCTATCAAATCCAATTTTCTATTAATTAAATTTTCAGATGGTATTTACAATGAAAAAGTACTTCATTATGTAATAGAACTTCATATCTAGGTGAAGCAATGACTCATAGTGCCAAGTGATTTACCATAATTGTTGCCGCTGTTATCATGTTTTGATATGTTAGAATAGAAGTTCACTTTGATTCACTTGTGTTCCCTCCCATGGATTATAACAACTGCAGAAATATAACAGCCCTTTTTCCACTGATGGTAATTATGTGTCTGTGCATTTGTAGTCCAGTCTGGGGAGAATTCACGCTGCTCAGTCTCTCCTGCCTCAGCTTTTGCTATTGCAACTGCAGCAGCAGGACATGCTACCCCACCAGGTAGAATCACGCACACAAACAGAAATGCATACACCAGGCAATTCAACCCACAAATAAACTTTGATTAAAAATAACAGTTGTGTTGTTTGAGTTTATTAATAATCTCACATAAAATAAGAAAGCTAGCAGTGATTCGGTCAATACCATGCCATACATAGACGTGTGTGTGTGTGTGTATAGGTAGTTTCATATCTTGTTTAAAATCAATATTCAACTGATTTTCCTGAAGTTGTAACATTTAGAAGATACAGTCAAAAAAATCTACCAAAAAAACTACCTGGACATTAAGAATAAATACCGTACATATTTGTTTTTCTCTTTTAGGAGTAGGATTCTGGTGCCATAGAGATTAAGCAGACGTCAAAGTGTTAGAATGTTGTTGTGTAAAATGTCAATTTTGTAACTATATAATGTAAATCTAAATTTGAACAGAACATAGTAATTGAAATTGAGAAAATGTATCATTTAGTCATTTAATATATTTATTAATTTCAAATTTGACACATGCAGCAAGCAAGATTTTCTTTTCTTTTTTCTATTTTAGAAAATTTGTAAAGTTCTAATGTTTTCCCATTTCTGATTGATATGAAATGATTTCAGTGGGTGATGAGTCTAACAGTTTAAGTCATTTTCTGACTGAGCCATTATTCTCCTCTCTGTATAATGTGCAGAGAGGAGTTTGGTATTCCTGCTTTAGTATGCCAGCATGTTTCTCCAAAACCTGTATTTACTTTTCAGCATTTATAGTGCCTTCACATGTGCATGTTACTCATGCCATGTGCACTGATGCTCCCCCATACCATCACAGATGTTGGCTTTTGAACTGTGTACTGATAATGAGCCAGATGGTTCCTCTTGTCCTTAACCTGGAGCCCATCATTTTCAAAAAAGAAATTTGCAGTTTTGATTTGTCTGACTACAGAACATCTTTCTACTCCACTTATGTCCCTCTTCAATGAACCCAGTGACGTTAGTAAAGTCTGTGGATGTTTTATGAGTCATTTGGTAATGACCCTTTAAAACACTGCTTACATAAAAGCCTAATATGTCAAAAGTTTGAGGGGAACTTGTTTCTTTTTCTTTCACTTCCCATGCAGTGTTTTCTAACTCAGAGAGAACCTGTGATAAAGAGTTCATCATCCGCAGAGCTGCAACTAACAGAGTTCTCAATGTGCTGCGCCACTGGGTCTCCAAACACTCACAGGTCTGCCTTTACCCACCAGTGTGTGTGTGTGTTTTTGTCTTCACGAGTGCATGTGTGTTTTTTGCTTGGGTGATCAAGTTTGTGGTCTCATTAAAGCAGCTGATTGATGCATCCTCTCTCCGCTCTACCGCTCTCACTTGAAAATGTAAACAGCCACACATAGAGACACAAAATATTGTTGCCATTTCAGCCGGACAACCAGCTCGACCTGCCTTCTCTTGTGTTTAGCAGGCACTGTCTAATGAATTGAACATCAGGGTAATTGCCTGTCTCCCTGTACAAAGGTCCATCTAGTCTAACGGCATTGATCTGTTTCATGTATTTTTCTTCAATAATACAAAATGCGGTGATGACAGGCCAGGTTTAGTCAGCTTATTAACACAGAGGCAAACACACATGCATGCATGCCACCCACTCACATTTAGATTTTAG
Organism: Atherinomorus stipes; assembly: GCA_023101725.1. NCBI lineage: Eukaryota > Metazoa > Chordata > Actinopteri > Atheriniformes > Atherinidae > Atherinomorus > Atherinomorus stipes. The sequence continues at coordinate 966,918 of JALJCO010013178.1, forward strand.
AGGCTAAAGAACAGAGAAAGCTTGTTAAAACTGACCTCTGAACAGGAGTTAAACTGCACTGAGTTAAATGAAAAACAGCAGGAAAGGGAGTAAAGATAAGCTGGGACAAGAAATGAATGGTTGGAGGACGGATTGACTAAATGGCCAGCTGTGCTCATGCATGCACAATATGCAAAACTGAAGTCTACTTTTTACAAGTTTTGGTGATACTATTAAATATACTGTACAGGAAGATATTTAATCATTTATTTGGCCATATTGTTCATACTGTAGTTTTTTATTTAATACCTCAGAGTGTATTTGACCATTGTGACGGTCTTAAAGAGATTTATAGTATTTTGTGATCAACTCAGTCAGATACATGTGTAGTGGTGGGTGCTGGTGAACTCAAGCCATGTGTTTTGAATGTGCTTTCAAGTTCAGTGGTTCATTTTTGTATTTCATGTATTTGTATTTAGGACTTTGAGATGAATGGGGACCTGAAGATGTCGGTGGTCTATCTCCTAGAGGAGGTGCTCAGAGATCCAGATCTCCTGCCTCAGGAGAGAAAAGCTACTGCCAACATACTAAGGTATGTGTTTCTTCATAGCCTTGAATATACTAGCTTGACGTAATACTGCCGTGTAGAGTGCTGCTCCTAGAGGCATGAGAGAAGTACACCTCATAAAAGCAAGTCAATGTTGGAGCCAACATCATTTAACAACCAACAAAGTCCTCATAAGCAGGAGGGGTGAACTAAGCACCCAAAACTCAACTTTCGACCATTGAGCTAGTATATTCTGTCAATGGCACATCATTTTACTAAAATGCTTATCTGCTTGGTTTTAGACAAGATATTACTGTACTTTGTGTGACAGTGTGGTGTCCCGTTACTAAGCCTCTGATAGATCATGTACCCTGGCTACTTGGCCACAGGGATGTCCCTTTGGCTGACTGGTTAGTGCACATACCCTCACGTGAGAGTCTGGGGATCAAATCCCACCTGGGCCCTCCTTCATCCTGCCATATTTGGTATTGTAAGAAAAAGATAATTTTGAGCCAAAATCTAATCTGTTTACAAGACATCCATTACTTTTATGTTCACACAGATTGCCATAGTGTGAACACAACACATGACAACAAATCTTTGTCATCTCCTGATTAAATTACTCCATAAGGGTTAAAAAAAAAAAAAAACTGCTTAGTAAGGGTGAGAAATATATCTTGGTTAGGCCTAAACTGCAGTACGTTATGTTTCAAATACGACCCTTGCTGTCATGGCTTTTTTTTTTTTTTTTTTTTTTTACATTTCAGTTATTCTGATGATCAATTCAGTTTAATTCAGCTGTATTTGTATTGCACCAATTCATGACAATGTCATCTCAGGACAATTTACAGGCAGATAAATTCAAGCTAATTCATAAAAGCCTAGCAAAGGAAACCAACAGATTGGATCAAATCTTGACTTGACCTGGTCAAAAACCCCATCTTGAGGAAGCACATAGTGGGGGTGATGGTGGGAGGGAAAGTTTGGGGGAGTAGATAGCCCGGTGGTAGCGTCGTGGGCTTGGGCGTGGAGGACCCGGGTTCGATTCCCCGACACAGCCCCTGAGTGAACCACTGTGTGCCCCCGAGCGCTTTAAGTAGCAGCCCACTGCTCACAGTACAGAGATGGGTAAAATGCAGAGCCCTAATTTCCTCTCGGGGATCATACAAGTATAACAAAAAAAACACTTTCAAAAGAAAGGATCCTTTTAACAGGGAGAAAAAGAAAAAAAAAAAAAACCTCCAGCCGGTCATCTCCACCGGCGGACCCGGTTTGAACCGGCTGGGGTGGAGATGACAGGCTGGAGCCGTGTCTCAAACCGGGTCCTTGCTGGAGTGCACTGGAAGTCAGTACACAATGCGCACTGTGTACTTTGTCTGTAGTAAACACTATTGTCGCTAAATGCTGACCTGATAGAGCACTGCACTCACTGGAAGTGACAGACTAGCTTTGACCGCTAACACGAGCTAACTCTACTGAGCCGGCATAACTGCAGCCTCAAACAAATGACAGGATCATAACTGTCATCAGGGAGTGAACAGCTTGATAGCATGCTACATATACATAAGTAATTATGTCTAAATAATTTCAAAAATGTTAATTAAATCAGTACAATACCACCTCCAATGCAGCAAGCGCCGCCACCGCTTCGTTCACCGCCATTATTCAGCTCTGAAAAAAGTTTGAATGTCCCACCTCTTCCGCTATCCGCTGGCGTCCATTTAGTGCGAGTAGTGTGCTTTGTTTTGCACTTCGTTTTTGGCCGTTATTAGGGCAGCATCCGGGTACTTTCAGAGCACTGAATTTTGGCTTAAATGACAGTGTGAACGCACTACACACTCAAAAAAAGCGATTGAAGTGCTGAAGTGCGTGGTTTGAGACACGGCCAGAGAGACCAACAAGCACTGTAGCTTTTATCCAGCCAGAGGAGAAACACAGTTAATGATGCAATGCTGTCATAAGTTTATACATGGGAAAAAGGCAATAGGATCAGAAGGAAAGGAGGAGCCCAGTACATCATGGACATCCCTCAGCAGTCTAAGCCTGTAGCAGCATAACTAAGGGGTGGCTAACCACCCCCCAATTATAATATTGATCAAAAAGTAAGGTTTTAAGCCTGATCTTAAAGGTAGAGAGGGTGTCTGCCTCCTGGACCCAAACTGGTAGCTGGTTCCACAAGAGAGGGACCTGATGGCTGAAGGTTCTCCCTCCTGTCCTGCTCTAGAGAGAGTCTTGGAACCACAAGAAGACCTGCAGTCTGAGAGCGAAGTGCTCTGCTTGGAATATATGGAACTATGAGATCTCTAATATACAATGGAGCTTGGTCATGGAGAGCTTTATATGTGAGAAGAAGAATTTTAAATTCTATCCTGGATTGAACAGGGAGCCAATGAAGAGAAGCTACAGTAGAACAGGAGAAATATGATCTCTCCAGCTGGTTCTAGTCAGAACCCTCTCTGCAGCATTTTGGATCAGCTGGAGACTTTTCAGGTTATATTTGGGGCAGACCAAAAATAAGGAAATACAGCAGTCCAATCATGAAGTAACAAAAGCATGGACTAGTTTTTGCACAACTCTGAGAGAGGATGTCAATCATTTTATCGTGGGCCACCACAAGTCACATTTTATTTGAACGTAATTCTACAGCTGCATCTGTTTGCACGTATGTTCTGTACATGCACTGCATAGACCTACAGTATTTGGAGAGGTGGACTTCTCTAATTACAGCACAAACACACACACAGCATGTACACGAAGCAATCTGACCAGTGAGATTAATTTTTCCTCCATTGAATTTAAATTACGCAAACTCTCTTTTTATTTTCATTTGAACATAAAAGCTTATCTTCTTTTTTATTACTTTATATTACACTACATTTCATTCTGCGCTGCTCTATTTGTATGCTTCCCCCCAGTGCCCTTTCTCAAGACGAGCAGGAAGACGCCCAGCTTCGGATAGAAGACATCTTACAGATGGTGAGTGAAACCTAAGAAATTTACTTTTAAACATAACTTAGTGGTGCAACAAAATATTCACCTATAATATAACCAATTTTGCCTTTTTCTGTGCAGTTTAAACCTCTAATGTGCAGACATGCGGAGTGATGCAACTTTTCATTTGAATTTTAAATGATTTGGTCTTATGAAACCTCCCTAATATATCAAAGCTTTCCTGTTTATTCTTTTAAGCCCCTTCACCTGTTATAAAAACAATAAGAATTAATTCCTAATCCTGATTATCTTGCCTTAATGATAACTGAGATTCACAAAGAGACATTTATTGCTTTTGTAAGATGTAAATGCCTTAGTCAGTACACATTTTCCTCCGGGCAAAAGGAAGAAACACACCCTCTCCAGGCTGCCACTCTCCAGGGGACAGTCAGCTGTCATCAGCAATAACTGTTGCAGCCAGGCTTTCTATAGGATATTTATAGCTTGTGATATTTGTACTTGCATTATGGGGTGTTTCTTTGTTTATTGCTATTTGTCTCTGCATGTGTGTGTTCAGGCGGATTGTCCGAAGGCAGAGTGCTTTGAATCCCTCTCTGCGATGGAGCTGGCCGAACAGATCACTCTTCTGGATCACATCGTCTTCAGGAGCATTCCTTATGAGTCAGTTCTCTAATCAAGTCAAGCAAACTCACCTTCATGAACAACAAAGAACCCCAATGCTTCTCCATTTAATTTTGAACTTAACTTTTAATTTTTCAAAGAATTTTACACAAATGTCTGATAGTGTTTTAAATGTGCTGCAACCTGCTGATGTACAGGCTTTTTTTCTGCTTTAAGAAAATGTGTCTCTGCACTGAGTAGTCGTTAAATTTAGTTATTAAATTGAATAATTTAATCTCCAAATATTCATCCATAATGTTACACATCACATGGAATAAAATTAGAAACTATTTGAGAAAACTATGAAATGCAGTTTATTCAGATTGTAATACTTAATTTCCCAGATATTTATCTGTTGGCCCGATAAAAATTTAGTTTTCATCTGACAGATCCATCCAGTGTACTAGATTTCCCAGCAGCTTATATTGTCTCATGGTGCTTAATTATTCAAAGACATCAGTGTCCACTGGTGGCATGATTGTCAAGGGACAACTTTCAGCTAACACACCTTTCATTTTCTTTTGGTGGAATCACACAATTCTGTTTTCTTTCTTTAAGAGAGTTCCTGGGCCAGGGCTGGATGAAGGTTGACAAGACTGAGAGGACGCCCTACATCATGAAAACAAGCCAACATTTCAATGATGTAACTCCCTCTCATATCCCCACATTTTTGTTTTTGATTTCTCTGGAAAATATATTCCATTCTTATACTTTTTTGTATCCCTTTTGGAGATGAGTAACCTGGTGGCATCCCAGATAATGAGCCATACTGACGTAGGCTCCAGAGCCAGCTCCATTGAGAAGTGGGTTGCAGTGGCAGACATCTGTCGCTGTCTCAATAACTACAATGGAGTACTGGAGATCACATCTGCACTTAATCGCAGTGCCATTTTCCGTTTGAAGAAGACTTGGGCTAAAGTCAGCAAACAGGTGGGAAACAATGTCCATAAATCATCTGGATAGCAAAACTGGAATTCATATGTTGACCGAAAATATAGCTACAATTAAGCTAAACAGAAAATCACAAGAAATTCCTTCTGGCTTGGATGTGTGATGGTTAAAACTGATATATTCGATGCCCTGAGAAATTAGAAAACAAAAGTATTTACCTTTAATGTTTAGCATTTGCTCTTTGCTTATTTCTTATAATCAATGAGACTGGTGACTCAGTCTGTCTGCCAATCAAGGCTTTCTACTAAAGGCCAAAGTAAACATCACTTTCTTTATTTTATTATGATCATCCTATCATGAGTAAGTGGGTCAAAGGTTAATATAAATTGCTGATTTGTCTGTCCTTTTCCCCCTAATAATAACCTCTGTGTTTTTGTGGTCCTGTATAGACTAAAGCTCTGATGGACAAACTGCAAAAGACTGTGTCATCTGAAGGAAGATTTAAAAATCTGAGGGAAACATTAAAAAAGTAAGACTTTGTTTGAAATCATAAAAACCTTACACATGTTTTACAGATTCTGAAACAGATTTTTCATATGTAAACATAACACTTCCCTCCAGCTGCAACCCTCCCTGTGTGCCATACCTGGGAATGTATCTAACAGACTTGGCCTTCATTGAGGAGGGAACTCCAAATTTTACTGAGGACGGTCTTGTGAACTTCTCCAAAATGAGGATGGTAGGCTTTTTAAAAAAAAGAAAGAAGGGAAGAGCACAAATATGAAGCAAATCATCCACTTCAGCACTGTGTTTTATTTATCTATTACAATTCTGCATTACCCGTAGATATCCCACATCATCAGAGAGATCCGACAGTTTCAGCAGACACCTTACAGAATAGAGCATCAAGCCAAGGTAAACTACTTTTCTATCTTTTTTTACTTTTAAGCATCACTAAAACATTCCTATAAATATTGCTGGATTTGCAATACATTTTGAAATATGAGAAATAATAAACCTCAGTTTCTGTGTAGCTTTTTTTTTTTTTTTTACTACACATGGACAGAAGGCCAAAACATTAAAACGAAACATTTTTGTTACACTTAGAAATGTTTTTTCTAAAAGGGAGTTTGACGAGATTTAATCGTACAGGTCCTGCAGAATTTGTCTTAGCTTCTGTTGTGAAAAGACTTACAATATTTACTCATTTGAAATGTCTTTGCTGAAGCCATCTCAAATCAACAAGAAGTTGTTTCTACAAAAAAAAAAAAAATCTCCACAACATCCATAAGGATTAGATCGAATTGATTGCAGTAACAATTATCTTGCAAAATAACTGAGTTCAGGTCAAGTTAGCTGTAAATGTAGGCTTTTTGTGGGCAACTTGCAACTTCTCTTCCATTATTCATGTGTTCTGTCCAGGTGACTCAGTATCTTCTGGATAAGACTCTGACCATGGATGAGGACACACTCTACGACCTCTCGTTAAAGATTGAGCCCAGGCTGCCTGCCTGAGTTACAGCCTAGGCGGCTATGGGAGCCTTCCGAATCTGGACCCTCCCTCTGGGGTGACACAACTATGTGATCTCATCAATTAAAAGGGAAACTGAGATTTTGAGAGCAGTTTTGAGAAAAACATGGAAATAGAGAGAAATATTGACTGAGGTGAGAGATATCCACATGCACTAGAGAGCTTTGCAAGTGACTGAGGTGGTATAAGAAGGGGACAAGAATTTGTAAGGTGTTGAATTGATTGTCTTCATGAAATAAGGTGAAAACATGTTGGTTTCATTGCATTGAGCTCTGAGGAAATTACATGTTGATGTTTGTGCTCATAATGCCTCCATCCAGAGTGTGGGAAGCATGACATCACGTGTCCTCATAAAGTCTGAGAGTGCAGGAAGAGTAGAGAGCATGGAGTGAGATGACGAAATACCGTGCATGTAACAGAGATGTAGCATATACAGGTAGTGTGGCAGACAGATGTTTGAGCTTGTGTCTCTGTGTCGTTGTTTGTGTTCTGTTGCCTGTGCATTTCCGTGCCATGTCCTGGAGCAAGATCCCCACAATGCTTTCTGTCATGATGGTCACTGCCTAAAATTTGCATGATTTCAGTTCAGGATGCACTTATCGGAATAGCCTTTAAGCTGACCCCTGACCTTCAGCTTAGCATGTTTCACTCACTAACCAGGGTGACTCTAAGCGACTGTGCATCCTCAATGGGCTTGGAATGGCAAAATGCCTTTAGGTCTGCAAAGTAAAGACACAAAGGTTTAAATCAAAATTTGATATACTATATTGAAGTAGATTTTTATGATTCCCCCTGATAAAACAATGATTTCTTTTTACCTTGTCTTTTAAGACTTCTAATACAATCAGAATGCTATTTTTTTTAAAAGTAACAATGTCCACATGAATGATACAAAACTAGAATTTTACCAGTGCCTTCCCCTAGTGTAGATTAATGTCCCCAAAACTGAATTTTTTTTCAAAATGAAGCTTTATATGATTTCTAGATTCCTTCTTAAATAATTTCCAAATAGCTTGAAATTGTGTGTTTCCCCTATAAGATAGGCCACATAAGATAGGATGGTAGTTTAACATGGAGGTGTAATTGCAAAATTAGATCATAAGCAAATATCTCCCTCTACTGTTTAAACATTGTCATAACCTGTTTGAATCCAATGCTTTTGCAGCATTTTTGTGCAGTCTGTTTGTTTTGGCTTCTATAAACTGTCAGCTGTACAGGTGTATGTGGTCAGGCTGCAGCGGGGAACTGAAACCTTGCTATAATTTAGAGTGGGACAGTTTTTGCACTCTTGGAGATGTAGCTTTGCTTTCTTGACAGTACGATCATTGTTTACCATGCTTTTTTGTGATGTCAAACTCTGTAATTAAGTTATTTTTGTATATAGGAACTCCATACTTATATGATAAATAAGGAAATTGCTATACTGTGAATATTACGTTTTTTTGTTGTTGTTATTTTTTGTTTGTCTTTTTGGCATTCATGTTATAGTTTTGCATCCCAATTTCTTGTACAAAGATACTTCAGTTTTATTCTTGATTTTTTTTTTTTTTAAAGATGCCTTTAAAAGGTTAAAAAAATGTAGCATTTGAATGATCACACTTATGTTTTCCATATCGATTATATGATAAATATAGTTGCATGCACACAACAGCTGCATGCTGTGCATGTCTGACTTGATGCTCCCTGTACCTTATTCCTCTGCTTCTCTATATTAATATTGTCTCTGTAGCTGTTGGGAAAAAGGTATAAAACCTCATTTTGTCCATTAAATCTGGCACGTTTGTCTCTGTATATCTCTCATGTTAAGTATGTCCTCAAGGCTATGAGATCTACAAAACAGCTGGTTGCTATGTAGTAGTGTTTTGAAACTTTCCTCATACTGTAAAAAAAGAGAAAAAACACATACTTCCAGACTGATTAGAGGAAATGTTAAAAAAAGAAAACATGGGGGAAAAAAACAAAAAAAAAAAAACCTTTTCATTTGCTTTGTGTCTATTTCTGTTTTACTAACAGATTTGGAACTACAGGATGCTATGTTTGTATGTGATATTATTTATGTGTATTTCTTTCTGTCAGTTTCTCTGTTTGCAGTTTTTCACTTGTGGATGCAGGGGAAATAAATACAACATGCCTTATGTGTTTGTGTGTTTAAAATGATTGTACATGAATGTCCGATACCAAGGAATATTAACTTTATCTAGCAACAGCTGTCTTTTTGAAGCCCTTTTTGGCGTTCTTCAGGCCATATGCTGTAAAACATAAAGTACAAATAGGCCTACATGTTTTTAATATGTATCTAGAAGAAACGTCTAAATCAGGCTTCACATCAGCAATAAAACAGTGTATGATTAAAAGGAAAGCAACACTTTGGTAAAATCAGACAACAGTATTAAACAAACAAACAAAAATGTAATAACCATAATTTTAAAAAGATATATCCTTTGTTTTTTCAGCTCTGCTAGGGACTGTGGCAGTCCCTATTACAGCAGAGCTAGCAGAACTCAGCATTATTATCATATGCTGAGTTTTCTAGGTCTTGTCACATTTAAAGTAAAACTAAATATTCAATAAACTTTAAAAACAGAAAAGATGCAACACTGATTTGACTTTGGCTTTATGAAGATGATGATACATGTCTGAAAGGAGTGTGGGGCTGCAGAGCAACTGAAATAAAAATGTTATCCATCAATATGTTTCATCAAGTTTCAAAAGTTGATTATTTTAAAATATCACAAGCAAATTGCTTATACTTCAACCAACAAAGATACTGTAGTACTGTAGTTATGGTAGGCCATCTTTTGTGAAAAAGTTCCCAAATTACAGGAAAACAATTTCATTCTGCTCTTAAAAAACAATTGTCAAAGCATGAGCCAACAATAAGAAAAAAATATTTTGGTTGATATGCACACAGGCAAAAACAGTGGATGACTGAGTGGGATGGGGTTCACTGGGAGAATGTTTTACCAATGTGTTGGTTTTCTTTTTCACAAAACATAAAATAAACTCATATTTCTGACTCTGTTTAATCTTTTCCCCACATTCATTCTCAGTCTGCCAACAAAAGACTGCCACCTTGTGGCCATGAAAGGTATTGCTTCACTTTGATCCTATGAAATACGTCCATTCATATTCTATTCAGAGCCTTTGATATGTATATCGACGGCTCTGACTCTTCCTATTCAGGTTCTGGTAGTATGCTGGAGTTGATCCCTGAGGAAATGAGAGGCAGTGTACACTCTTGTCAGGTTATCTGTCCAAAGCAGAGCTAACACAAATATAATTCAGCATGCATACCCAGTCAAAATTAGCTTAATCATCCTGAACAGCTGATTAATCTAGCAAGCATGTATTTGGACTGTATAAAAAAAGCCGTCCTGACACAGAGTGGGCCAAGCTGAGACTCAAATCTAGCTGCAGCAACGTGCTGCTCCATGTATTCTGTTTCATAAACTCTCGGCTATATAAGAGAAATGATTGCTCACAAAATGTGTGACTAATAACTATATATTCCCCTCTTTCATCTCAGCCATTGCTCATTTAATGGTGGATAAGATATTGAACTTGATGCAATTTCATGGATAGGTTTTCTAATATTCTATGAATAGAAAATGATCAAATTAACAGATGCCAAACGCCTTTGAGGTAAATATGCAAGGAAAAAAAAAACTTATAAATATGGAGCAGGAATGAGTCACTTAATAATCCCATTAGTTTATTTTGAATGATGACATCCAGCCTACCATCCACATTATCTACAGCATAACACACAAACATTGCTGAATCTGGTCCAAGTAACTACATAACTAGTTTATGTTCATTGCAGGAAACAGGCAGTGTAAAAGGAAACCAGTAAGCCACAAATCTCAGTCAGATATTGAGCAAATGTGAGGGTTACCCTTTACATTTTATTGGGATATTCACAGTTCCTGTTTCTGTCAATCTGTTCACTTGGGGCCTGGCAGACTTGTCTGCCTGTCAACTCTGCCAGAAGGAGGGATCTATGGAGCACATCTTGAGCTGCTGTTCTAAGACATTGGGAGAGGGGCGGAACCACCAGGGTAACGACCAAGTCCTGGATGCAGTAGCAGCTACGGCACCATCTGTGCCGGCATCAGCTCCAGCAAATCACAAGATCCCACAAAGTGCTCCATCTCTTTTGTTTTTACTGGACTCAACCTTGTCCAAGCACTTACGGGGGGCTTCTCCCAACAGCAAAAGACTGGCAGTTTCTGGTCGGCTTAGGAAGACAGCTGAAGTTCCCACACACGATTACACTGACTACACTCAGGCCTGTCATGGCAACCAAGCAAGTGGGGCTGCTGGAACTGACTGTCCCCTGGGAAGATGGAATGGAAGACGTGCAACAGAGAAAAAGAGCCAAATATACACCTTTAGCAACGTGTCGGAGGCAGGGGGGGGGGGGAGGCCTGTTGTGAGCCTGTCAAAGTAGGCTGCAGGGCTTCAGGAGTGGACAATCATTACACTGGATCCTGGGACTCTAAGCAATTTGTGGGCAGCAGAGACGACGAACCACCAAGAACATCATGGAAGCTGCTGAAAAGGCTCTGAGTGGTGAACTTAGCTATCTGTGCACAGGTAGGGGACTGATCACCCCCCAGCTGGTCAACTGGAAGAAACACCCATGATGCCACTTCCTTCACTAAAGATTTGCTCAAGTTGCACGGTGAGGTGTATAATACTACAGATACCCAGAGTTCGTGGGATCAAATCTTAGTGCAGATTGAGGGTGGTAGTTGTAGCTTGCAAACATTTTATCTGTCAGTAAAGAATATATAGCACATTAACTGTTAAAGAAAAGACCCTTTGTTGTTTGGTGAAAGCTACTTGCTTTGAAGGAGTTAATGAAGAACTTTTATAGTATAACCCTATACATTTTTAATGTCTCTTCTCAAGAAATGTTCATGATAAAACTGGACTTTGAATGGAGATATACACCCAAAATGCAAAAGCATTTTGAGGGATTTGACCAATTCTGGGGAGTGTTGATTATTTGTGTGCACAGATAACCTGATGCTGACTGTCATCTTCATTCTAAATATACTTAACAGAATATGTAAAAATGTTAAACTTTTGCCCCAACAAAACATTTTATCCATCAGTTTATTATGCACAGAAATCAGGCCTTTTAAATGTGCCATTCCTTCAAAGTCATGTTTAGAGGATATTCATAAAAATAGGAGAAGTTCTCAGGATTCTGAGTTAGGAGAAGAGGAAGAGGAAGGCAGACATTATGACTGGCAGAGAAAAGAGGATTTTCTGTCTGTTGACCAGCAAGAGGCTAATCCTGAGCTACTGGCCCCATCTCCCTCTGATCTCCTCCCTGTACTTCAGTCTGCTCTTGTTTGCAGATCGAACCTCTCCGGACTGAGCTGCAGGAAATTCACTGGCCCTCTGCTGCCTGTACTCTTCAGCTACTCTGAGGTGAGTGTTGAGGTCACCATCTGAACTTTTTAATCTTTCACTTTTGGAAGTTCTTTCCTGTCTGCTGAGCATACAGTACACACTTCTCTTGAAGAAATGGACAATCTCTTGCATTGTAGTTGCAGGCTCTGTTTGATTTAATCATCTCTATTTCATATTGCTGCTCCATATGGAGGCATCAGTTTCATACGCAGTTATGACTAAGAATATGCCTATGGAGCTGTCTAGGATTAAAACATTTTTAATCCTATCATAGCAACGGCTTTGTTCCATAGCTTTTATGTACACAATATAACCTCCCAGCCTTCAATAAGCTGTCTAAGCATCTTGTTGTCATGGCTACTAGAAGAATATTTTCCAGCCCATTCTACAGCCTTTACGGCAACCAGTTGTATAAGAGACTTTTAAGCTATCTGTTTTACAAAGGTAGCAGCCATCTGTCAACTACTTTTCTCTTGATTTTACTCTTAATTACACCTTAAACTGTCTCCAGCTCCAAAACCCTGTAGTATAACTATTAGAATTGTGTTTAAGTTGTCCAACGTTATTCAAACAACATGTTTGAGAATACTTTTCTTTTATTTCAGCGAGGTCATAGGGTGCAAGTACAGTACCTCTCCCTTTTCTCTTCCTTTGTCTTGTAACCTTCAAGTCTGTGATGAAAATCCCACTAATCCCACTTTTTACAATCTCTTTAAAGTATCCATTGTTCCTTCATCTCCTTTCCTGACCTTTATGTAACTCTAAGAATACTTTACTCTGACCCTCACTCCTCCACATGACACCAGTGCTCTTGTTCCTTCTTCTCAGGTCTTCAGGTTTTCGTAATATCCCCATCCTAAGTCAGTCATATTGTTGAAAATCCACCTCTTAAACTTGGTTTTCAGCCTCTTTCATCTAATATGTACTTGACTCCTCCTCACCACCTGCCCACACACTATTTCTATTTTCTACCATCTTGTCTTGTGTAAGCTTAGCTGACTTCCTCAGAATGGATTGTTTTTTTTGTCCTGGACTGATAAAACCTCTAACCTGACCCTTCATCCACCAATGATTAACACCATTTAATTTTGAGAGAAGACTTTGACCCATTGATAAATTTAGATGTTGTATTTGAAGAGGCAAAGCAACATTACATCCATTTCTTTTTCTATTTTCATGTAGTAGTTTTAATCTTAAGGTAAATGTGAAGCTGGACTGGGAGAAAATTGTCTTCTCGTGTGTTTGGTGCAACTGTCATTTTTGACATTACCTGACAGTTCTTGTAAGGATCAAAGATATGCTAATATGGCAGCACCTCCCTCAGCATCCAATCACAAATCATCTGATCAGCTGAGCTGGTGACTCTCACAGGGTGACCAATCAGAGTGCCTCCTTCTGGTTCTAGAATAATCTCATCCTGCAGACTGCAGGTGTATCTGTTACTTAAGCATTTGATAGCTTAATGCAATTAGTAGTTTTGTCTAAGTATGTACAGTACCTGAGAGGACCCATGCTATGAAAACTTAAGTATGTTGTTAAGTTTTAAAGCAAAAAATGAGAACAAAGTTGCCATCTTCAGTTTATTTCCCTCATATTTTAACTATAACCATGTTTAATTCCGTCTATTTCCTCCAGAATGTTTTCAGCACAGAAATACAAGAAGGCACAATTAATTAGCTCTGCCCACACAGTCATAATCTTATGAGATTTTTGAATTGAAAAACATGGTCGTGTTTAGAGCTGTACAGCAGATATTTTGCAGATACAGTCTGTTTCCTCTATGTGCTTGTGCTCTGTCTGGTGTAACACTCTAATTCCCAATTATCAGCTTCTTCTGAATGCCATCTGTGACCTTTAGGAAGGATGTAGGTAAAGTTCAGGCTGAGTTAAGCCCGTAACTCAGTGTGCTATAAGTTGTGCAAATAAGCATAAACAGTTTGACATTTTTAACTCTCAAATTAGGTATAATTAACCATTGTGATAAATATATTGTGATTCAATTTAACTCAAAGACATTCCCCAGAAGAGTGTCATCACTAACACTAACAGGCTGAACATTGGGATTTTTACTTTTCTGGGTTATCAATCAAATACATTTCTTTGGAGAGTAACATTTGCTCTCTGACCCTTTGCCAGGTAATAACCAGACCCTGTAAGTATGGCAAACTCTTTCACCCGTGTCATTTCTGGCCGTAACACGGCAGTGATGATGGCCATGGGAGCTGGAACCCTGGCCTCTGGATACCTCCTCAGTGACAGCACTGCTGCTCATGAGAGGAAGAGACTCTACCCTCCCAGGTACAAATGCATGCATGTGTGACTATTTCTTTTCTTTTCTTTTTTTTTGTACTTAAAGACTGTTCATGTCTTAACCAACATATGGGCTATTTTGCAGATTAGATTCTGATACTATGAACATCCAAGTTTGATCTTATAACTTTCTACAGTGCAGATTTCCCTGACCTGAGGAAGCACAACAACTGCATGGCATCAGCACTGACCCCAACTATTTATGCACACTTGAGGGACAAGGTAACACCCAATGACTGGACCCTGGACCAGTGCATCCAGACTGGGGTAGACAACCCTGGACATCCCTTCATCAAGACTGTGGGGATGGTGGCTGGAGATGAGGAGAGCTATGAGGTTAGCATTTCATTCAAGCTGAAGCTTTGAGTCTTCAACTAAAGAGAAATAATCTAAATAAAGTTATTGACATTTCCTTTATTATCAGATATTTGCTGAGCTCTTTGACCCCGTTATCAAGGACAGACACAACGGCTATGATCCTCGCACCATGAAGCATCCCACTGACCTGGATGCTTCCAAGGTTATACCTACAATTTATGTCTTTCTTGCTTTCATCTCTACATCAGTGCATTTGCTAACCCAGTGCTTTCTCATCTCAGGTCACCTCAGGAATGTTTGATGAGCGTTATGTACTGTCTTCTCGTGTACGCACCGGTCGCAGCATCCGTGGACTGAGTCTTCCTCCTGCATGCTCACGCTCTGAGCGCCGTGAAGTTGAGCGAGTGGTTGTGACAGCTTTGTCTGGCCTGAAAGGAGACCTCTCTGGGAGGTATTACAGCCTGGGAGAGATGACCGAGAGGGAGCAGCAGCAGCTTATTGATGTCAGTACACAATCGCACTCACTAATGCATGCACACACACGTGCACACAAACAAAACTGGTTTCAGACCTACTATTGATTATTGTAACCATCTAATTTCGCGGGTGTTCCTGTGTCCCTTCACTGGCCATTCAGGAGCACTTCCTGTTTGATAAACCTGTGTCACCTCTGCTTACGGCAGCTGGGATGGCCAGAGATTGGCCTGACGCTCGTGGGATCTGGTAAGAATAGGAAAAGCTCACTAGAGGAGCTAGAGGAAATAAAGTGTAGGATTTTGAAGTTCATAGAACATTCAAAAGCTGTAATCCCTGCAGAATTAGTAAAGGAACCTAGATAGAAACCTAAATAAAAAACTAGATAGAAACCCTTGAGCATTGCTGAAGAATAGTATTTATTCGTATTCTTGGTTGGTTTATGTTGAAAACAAATGGATTTTGTAGTTTAAAGAAAAATGGTGACAGAAAAAAGACAACAGCAACTTTGTTTGGAAAGGAATTGATATACTCTAACATGAGCAAATTTGACAAGAGAATTTGGCAAGAAAGAGGTAGATTGCAGGTATCTAGATTGCACTGGTTTTCTCCAGTAAAATCATTTTACAGTAAATTTATATGAAGACAATTGTGTCTGCATTCCTTTGATCTTTTTTTAACAAGCACGTGCAAGCTCTCATACAATTATAAGACAGCAGGTATTCACATTTAGTTCTTAATTAATAAATAGAAATACTGTTAACTTTTAACATGATGTCTTATTATGCTGTTTAAAGCAACCATAACAGAAAAACCCCATGAATTTTACATGTAATCCAACTGTTATCTTCATGTTTTCACATGCAGATCACACAATGATATTCCAAAACCATGTTTGCACATGTGAACCACATGTAAATCATATGTGGTTCATATGATGTGAGCCACCTTGAGTCCACATGTGGATCACATGATGATGTCCTTAAACCACATGTGCATGTGCAAGCATGTAAGGGAATATCTTGCATCAATCATATTTTTGCTTTGCTCCATGAATTTAGAACATCTTCTCTTGTGTTCTCATTTTAACTCCATAATGTTAGCCTCAAAAATTTCTTCCATAGTTTTAGATCTCACGGCCCACCGCCTTATCTGTGCTGTCAAAACCAATGACAAGCCATTGGCTCTACCGATGGGATCTTTAAAAATGGGGTTTTCCTTCCAAATCATTCTATATGACCTAAAGTGTCACCATGGGTGTTGTAATTTTTAGTTTGGAGTTTAATTTTGTTATCTTGTTTGACTCAGGCACAACAATGAGAAGAACTTCTTGATCTGGATCAATGAGGAAGACCACACTCGGGTCATATCCATGGAGAAGGGAGGAAACATGAAAAGAGTGTTTGAAAGGTTCTGCAGAGGTCTTAAACAGGTGGGCAGATGTTGTCCTGGTCTCTTTGCACCACAGTGAAGCGATGAGGAGGCTCGTGCATTAAGTAGAAAACTGTCATTTTTGTCCCAGTGAGTTTAAGCTTCTAAAAGTGAAAATAAACTGTAGTCTTCTTTTGTAACTTCAGGTGGAGCATTTAATCCAAGAGAGAGGATGGGAGTTCATGTGGAATGAGCGTCTGGGCTACATTCTTACCTGCCCCTCTAATCTCGGCACTGGGCTCAGGGCTGGGGTACACATTCGCCTGCCCCTCCTTGCTAAGGTAATGCAGGAATCAAACAGACAGCTAACAATTTTATAGTGCGCAGATACAATCACACACAATGACACACATTCAACCATTTATTGTTTTCATATCAGAAAACAAACAAGTTGAACCCAATATCTCTATTATAGGACCCCCGCTTTAAGAAGATCCTGGAAAACTTGAGACTACAGAAGAGAGGCACAGGAGGAGTCGACACAGCTGCTACCGGTGATACCTTTGACATCTCCAATCTTGACCGTCTGGGAAAGTCAGAGGTAAATGTTGGGAACCAAGAAAAACTCTAAGTCAGTTTAGAATTAAGATGAACAGCAGGGAAAGAGAGACAGAGTTACACAGAGCAGATATTCACACCAGAACAGGTGTGGGCTGTGAATAATCGTACCCCCCTGCTGTTTCTTAGTCGCTAATCTTGGCAGGGAAGTGCCACTTGAAATTAAAGGACTGCTGTCTCTTGAGTTCAGCCCTCCATGAATAACCTCCAAAGAGTCTTGAATCAACAAGTCAAAGACTTTAAAGCCCTGACCAAACACATTTATGATCTTTTACAGTAGTCAAATAGTGTTTATGAAAAGCACCAGTAGAAGGCTTTTCTGAGAAGCTAATGTCAGAAAACAGAAGTCTTTTGGATCAAGTTTAGTTTGCCACTATCTCCTTGTGAAGCCATGATATGTATATAGAGTATAATGCAATTATAGTGAATAACATATCAGCTTGGTTCAAGCAGAATCTGTTAAATTTATGGAAAAAATGAATGTAAACGTAACAGTGTGCTTTGTTCTTTTCAGTCATGTCATGCATAGTTGTTTCTGTTGGGTCATAATTATAAACTGGTCTTTTGTTTCTTTGCCCTACACAAATACACTGTTTGAAGGTTGTTGCCTGTTTTGGAGAAAATAGCTTGACAAATGAGGAAAGATTTTGAGAGACATGTAAAGTCAGCCGTTAGGGTCAAACAGAATACCCCTAGCCAAGTCATGCTACATATTACTTGCATGCATTTTTTGTAGCTTTGTGTAGCATTTCATGTATGTTTATTTTATATTAAGTAAAAGACACAAAGTCTGGTGATTTTACTCCAACCCTATTTGCCACGTTATTTTAATTGTGTAAAATGAAACACAAAAGCAAGCAGTGTAAATACATAACACACAAGAGGTTCTGACAGTGGCATGTAACTCACAGTCATTCCTATGGATCACCGCGAGCATCCGGGAATTTTCGCCAAATTCGTCACATCCGGTTAGGTAACAGGTGAAAACATCGCTTCGTTGCATAGGGGAGCCACTGAATTAACTGCTTCATTACTCGTCAATCCTCGTTTATTCTACTTTGGAAATACCGAGAAGTCCCGCTGTGTCTGGCTGCCATAAACATATCTTTCACACGGACAAGAGAATATGTTTGTTCCAGTTCCCAAAACAACAGAAAAAGTCCCGAACAACATGCTAAGTGGCTAGCTGCTATCAAGCCCATAAATGCTGACAGTTCACGCTGGAAACCATGGAAACATCTAACAATATGTTCCGATCACTTTGTGACTGATAAAAAGCATATAATGTAGTCTCACTTTTTAAACCCTGTAGTTGTTTTTGCACAGATGATAGAAAACACCATTAAATCAGTGGATGTACAGAATCACAGCGCCGCCCGCTGTTCTGTCTCAGGACTGTTACGATCACGTTCATCCAGATTACTGCCATCAATGTTCCCACATAAGAATAAAAGCAGAAAAAGCGGCAGAAAGGCATTTGCAGCATTATAAACATGCACAGTCATAACCAGTTACATACAGATGAGACTGCCGGTAATTTATAGCTTTATCAATGAGAGTAAACTCCTGAGAAGTACATCAAAGAAATACCATCATTTCTTAAAAATCCGGGGAAAATTAATATTCTATAAAGAATAAATGGCTTGAACACGGGGCTTACCTGATGAAACCAAATACATCATGAGATCGGGAAACTGATCATCAGGCTGTTATGTACAGGTAGGTTCGTCTAACCAGGCTGTAGCAGCAGAAGATGGGCATCACTTAGTCCAACAGATACTAGTTTAGCTTCGTATCTTCTTCTAGCGTCGGCAGTGAGACTTTCAGTATAAGTGGACGTCATTTCTATAATATTTCAAAGACAGACCGGCGGAGAAAAAAATTAAAAAGAGTGCAAAAGCAGTTTTTGAGGCTCATAGTCCATCAGACGCCGTTCAAATACGAAGCATGTTTTCACCGGGACCAGCTTCGTGGTCACGTGAATTCCGGGTTGTGACGTAGGCTCGCGCTGATCCATAAGGTCATATATGATTGTCAACTTGGTGCATAACAAGTTCCTTAAAGACAAACTTAACATTTAAAAGTCCCTGGGTCTCAATAGAAAGGTGGTGAAAAAGGTAAACTCAGTTATTGCAAATGTATAAGTAAGCTAATTACCTTCTGATGAACAAAGCAAACACTGAAAACTGCTTTTTAAGTGCAGACCCATTTTCAGTGTGGTCAACATGTCCCAGAGATGTTGTTATAAGTTACAAGATACAGCAGGAGCAGAAACAGTTATACCATGGCCAAGGATTTCTGCTTCCAACCTGCAGATGATCACCTACAATTTTAGAAAGATGGCATCAGACAGCCACAAAGTTCTGTGGCTGTTCTAATGACTGAAGAACCAATCATGACCTATTGAGTATTTTTATCTTCTTTGTGGGACAGATGAAACAGGAAGCTCGAGGAGAAGCTTGCAGAAGTTAGGTGGAGGGGGAGAACTCAAAGCAAGACCTAGCAAAGGGCTTTGGCTCAAGTCTGCAGCAAAGCAAGCCTTCGGCTCGAAGAACCTCAGGAGCTGTTAGAGCTGGGAGCTGGGAGAAGCTAGCCAGAAGCTTGACAGCAGTGGATTTCTAATATCTGATACTTCTATTATCTGATGATACTTCATTATGAATACAACAATGCGTAATTTAACTTCTTGTAAAGAATAGCTCTCTGGTTAAAACCTTTAAGGCTGAATTACACATTTGTGGTGCTAAACACAGCCTAGCATAAACAGTCAGTGTGTAAAGGGCAGGCAATGTAACCTACTCATAGGTGGATATTAGAGGAGAACCTTACTAACACGTTACTAAATTGTCTGTCTGTCTCAAATAATTAAAACAAAACACAAAAAAATAAAATGAAATACTAAAATGAAAAAAATTAACTACATTTAACCCTGTTTACTGACGAGCTGCAACTATTATTCGGCCCCTTCTGACATTGTCTTTGACTCTTCCACAGGTTGAGCTGGTACAATTAGTGATTGATGGCGTCAACTACCTCATCGAATGCGAGAAGAGGCTGGAGAGAGGGCAGGACATCAAGATCCCCGCACCAATTGTTCAGTTCCGGAAATGACAGTCGACTGAGAATGCTGAAGTGGAGCAACTGCTCCAGTGGCTGATCATATAAGTCTTGGCCATACAAAATATTTTTAGCATGTATAGAATCATATCTCTTACATGCACAATAAAGTTGTTACAAGTACTTGAAACCTAAACACAATAAACTCTCAAAAAGGACTGATTTGTGGTGGTACATATTTTCACAACTTTGTGGTGGTAATCAGAAATGACTGGAATCAGCAATGAAGAAAAGTATCCTATTGAGTTCTTTGTCATGTTTCAGACTAGACTGGACATAATATACAGTATACACAAAATACTTGTCTTTTGTGACCACTTATAGTACTTTACAGGTCAAACCACTCATCAAATTACACAGAAGTTCTTTTTTCCATTTATGTACAGTATGTTTATCTGTCATATAGACACTTCCATGCCTATAAGCACATTGGGTGAAATATTTAGTATAAACAGCTCTTAAATGTGTATGTGAGAAAGGGAGAACCAAATCCATGCCTCATTGATATTTGACCACATTGTCTCTGTCACAGCTGACACGTCTGCAAGATAAAAATGTTTGTGTCGTGGAGTTCTTTCTGCTCATCTAAACAACTGCAAGATAGCTGCCTCACAAAGACATTGCCATTTGAATTTATTTGTGGTTCAAATACCTAAAATTTTCAAAGAAAAGTAAGATATACAGAAATTCTATATTTGTTGTTCCACTGATCATTTTACGCCACCCTAAATTAAACAAGTGACCACTTGATTTAGTTATCTGGGGGATCTGGTGGGATCTACAGGACTAACAGTGTTCACCTCCAAATGGTTTTGACTAACTGTATGTTCATCTATCTAGCTCAGCTATGTCATTCCCATAGAAACTGCAGCTACATGCCAAATTCACATTCAACCAAAGATGAGTGTTTCTTGAACTCTGGCACAATTTGATAGCTTGAGAAGCGCTGCATTTAATTGAACCATGTATTTAATCTAAACCTAACCAAGAAGCTTTGGTGAATACGCAAAACCAGTGGAAAAAGGAGAGGATAAACACCAGCGACAGAGTAAAACACTGATATCCCAGGTAAAAGAAATCTCTGTCTTTCAGCCAAAAGCAGATATCAAACATTTCTTGTGAACTAAAAGCTGCTCACTCCCTTCTTTTCTCAACAACTGGGTTCCATTTTGGCATCCATCTGAACTAGTTCTACTCTTAGTTAACTGTATAAGGCCATTTTTATGCAATGAGTGTGTTTTTATGACCTCTGTCCTTTCATTGTAAGGATTTGACTGCAGTGCTTTTATAAAAGGTGGATGATTCTACAGCACTTTAGCATTCTTGTGTTGGTTTTACAGTAACTCAATATGAGATTAAAAACAAAATTACCACTACTTGTTAATCAAATCCAAACAAATTATATTTTTAAAATGAAAAGAAAAAAGTTTTTTAAGGTTATCAATTCTGGAAACATAATGTAATATCACTAATTAAATATGACAACACAGAGCAGCCTTATCGTCAAACACAACTGAAATGCTACTAAAGAAGATATTTTTACTTATAGGTCGTTCAGTCCATTATCAGTGGAAGTGGAATAAGTAACTTTATGAGACATATCAAAACAGCATTAGATATTATTATGGTATCGAGCCATGGCCAGCTGCCAGACTTAATGAGGTGAAGCTATAGTGGACAATAATGTCATGACCTTTGCAAGTACATAGTCAAATACTGAACAACTTGGTTCATAAAGGAGACAGTGGCCTTTTTTGTTTCTCACAGCCTAACCATGAATAAAGACTGAAATAAAACAGGAAAATAGCACAGGAGTCATTAAAGAAGAGAATTGAGAAAATAGCTAAATGATGATTACTCCTTGACAGCATGTGGTTCACCTGACATTCAGACCTCCTGTGCCTCCTACACAATGTCTCTAATCCTGGAGTAAAAGGCCAAGCTCATTACTGATGGACAATCAGAGGAGACAGGCCAAACGGAGGTGGGCTAGTCGTTGCCACACATTTCCTGCTCAATGTTGTTTATATGCTTAAAAAAGAAGTACGGGGATTACACTTTATAAACAAAGGCATCATGCCATGAGAAATGAATGTTTTAATTATTTGGTTTATTTGGTTGAGTGGTCCTTTTAAATCCTGCTGCTGGAAGAGTATTTCTGAGTAGCTCTTCCTTTTCTGGCTGCAGATTAATGACGTAAATCTATTAATTCTATTAGAGACCTACAGCATACTAAAGAGCTAAGAAAGTGTGTGTGTATATTGGTGTGTTAATAAATGATTAATGCTGCAATTATTACAATTTCACTGAGGCAAGGATTTATTTGACAGAAGCTAAAAATGGAATTTCTGTACAGAAATGGTAGGATACATGACACAAACAATGGTGCTTCAGTGGTATTCAACCATTTTCTTTTCAACCATACATCTACATAGTAGCTGCACAGTATCATAGTGAATCATTACCACATAAAAGATATTTCCAATAGGTCAATATGACAGATGTTTCACGGTCTGCAGAGATTACTCCTTTTCCATTCTTTTGTGAACATTTTTGAGTCACACAACATCTTCAGGAGTTGCAGCTTCACCTTCAGTCTTTTCAAACATGAAAATAAGTTATTTAATAGGACCATTAATAAAAAGTAAATAGTGACATATTCTATTTATGAATTGTGTCTGATCCTTAGCAAAGAATGGAAATTTATGTTAAAAAAAAAAAAAATAGAATTGGCAACCTTTGTGAAGATTTTGCATGTTAACCTTTCACACCTACTGGTGAACAAGCACATGAGTGATCATGTGCCTGTCCTCTGGCTCATGACCACTATTCCACAACAAAAGGAGGGTTTATTTATGCCACCACTTGCGGTTTTATTTCCTCTGTATGGTGCAACATTTATGTCTCCTGACATTATCTTTGCTTTTGCATCACTGAAATGTAGTATATGTAGGTCAAGTGTAATAAAAAGCAATTTCTGAAATGTAACATACAGTTATATTATATTTTACTTAAACTGTAGATAGGCTTCTCTCTTACAGTTGCTTAAAATATGTTCAAACTGCCAGCTGATGTGCTACAGATCTGTGTGATGTAGCAAAGGCAGTGAACACAACGGTGTCTTTTTTTTTTTTTTTTTTTTTTTAGCACTCACAGTTATCACAACATTTAATGTTCTATTTTTCTAGCTAAGGCTATAAAATTTGCTGTGAACCAGACTGTTAATCAAATAACATTTAGGTGAAAACTTTGAAAATTACTGATGATTTTGTTCATTATGCTTTTTACCTGCAAAATCTATTTTTCTTTTGAGTTACACATGCAAGTTGAACAGGTGGTATACTTAAAAATACTCCAATAAATGACATGTAGCTTACAGAACACACTAGAGAAGCAAATGATGAGTTGATGGTTGATTGTTTGTGTTTGTATATAAACCACAGCTTTGCTGTATTTTCCTCTAAATTTATTTCCAATTTCTATCTTTGCTTAATGATAAAAAAACATAAAAACAAAGTAGCTCTTTATTCTTTAAAAACCATCTAACAAGTTATTGTTAGATACATTCGAGACTATTTCTTGTTAATTTTGAAATACTGACACATTTAAAGTAACACTTCAAATGTTAGGACAATTTCCTGTAATAATCCTGTGTGCAGTTAAAGCAGCCAGACAGTAGAGGGCAGTAAAAGAGAAATCAAAGTGTGGCTTAAAAACTCCAGAGAGATTAGTGAGATTTGTGAGATTATGAAGTGATAGTATTGATTGTGTTTAATTTAACTATTTGTGTTCAGTGACTACAAATGTGAACCAGTTATAATAAATGAATAAATGTTATTCTTCAAATAATTCAGTGTGATTTTACCTGGTTTTGCCTGTTGAAAATGGAATACTGTACTGATTTGTCCCTTGTTTAAAGGTGTGCCAAGTGGTTGGCTCCTCTTTGTTAGAGCAGCTGGCCTTGGTGCATCTGGGCTATAAAAGCCCCAGTCTTCAGTGATCTCTCTCCTCCTGCCTGCAGCTTGGTTTTGTCAGTGCACTGACTTTATACACTGACTGCACACACATTTTCTATGTATAGATTTTTCTAAATAAAAAATATTTTGTTCGTATTTTGTGTGACCTCTTTCTGTTTTTTGTGAGGGCCTACCATGTGACATCAGGATTAACATTTTTTTTTTTATGAGTGTGTCGTGTCCTTCAGTTGATCGATTCATTGTTTGCTGAAATATCATCAGAAATGGTTTCTCTATGAGGGTGACTGTCAAGAAGCCATTCATAAGGAAGGAAAACAGAGAAAAACAGGCTGTGGTATGCCAAATGACTAGACTGAAAATCATCAGCAACTGGTCTTATGGAGTGATAAATTGTCCCTAGTGTTTAGACCTCAAAGTGATGGCAACTGACAGAAAACAGAACAAAAGCCAGCCAACATATGAAGAGCTTTAGATGGTCTCAGGCTCTGATGAACAATAAATGAGGTCATGCAGTACCAAATATTGATTGTGGAGGCCGTTGCAGTGAACTCACCATCATGTTCAAGAAACCAGTATGAGATGATTCAGACTTTATGACATGGCGCATTATCCTGCTGGAAGTCGCTATCAGAAGATGGGTCACTGTGGTCATAAAGGGATGGACATAGTCAGAAACAATACTCAGGTGGACTGGGTGGTTAAATCATGCCACGTTGGTACTAAGGGGCTCAAAGTGGGCCAAGAAAATCTCCCCCACATCATTACATTAGCAGCAGCCTGAAGCCTTGACACAAGGCAGGATGGATCCATGCTTTCATGCTGTTGATGCCAGATTCTGACCCTGCCATCTGAATGTCGCAGCAAAAATTGAGACTCATCAGACCAGCTACAGTATGTTTCTCCATCTTCTATTGTCCAGTTTTGGTGAGTCTGTGTGAATTGTAGCCTCTGTTTCCTGTTCTTAGCTGACAGGCGTGGAACCCAGAGTGGTCTTCTGCTGCTATAGCCCATCCACCTCAAGGTTGGACGCATTATGTGTTCAGAGACGCTCCTCTGCATACCTTGGTTGTAACAAGTGGTTATTTGAGTTATGTTGCCTTTCTATCAGCTCGAACCAGTCTATTCATTCTCCTCTGACCTCTGGCATCAACGAGGGATTTGTGCCCACAGAACGGCCGCTCACTGGATATTTTCTCTTTTTTGGACCATTCACAACCCTAGAGATGGTTGTGCATGAACATTCCAGTAGATCAACAGTTTCTGAAATACTCAGACCAGTACTTTGAACATGGCACCACCAACCATGCCACGTTCAAAGTCACTTAAATCACCTTTCTTCCCCATTCTGATGCTTGGTTTGAATTGCAGCAGATGGTCTTGACCATGTCTACATGCCTAGATGCATTGAGTTGCTGCCATGTGATTGGCTGATTAGAAATTTGCGATAACAAGCAGTTGGACAGGTGTACTAATGAAGTGGCTGGTGAGTGTATGTATATATACATGCCTCAATAAAAAAGTAATGAGGTTACACTTTAGATTAAACTTTTGACAAGACAATGATCCTCCAAAACAACAAATGTATTAAATAATTGCTTATAAAGAAGAAATTGAGGATTATGGATAATGAAATGATCCCATTTAAGACCAGATATGAATCATATTTAAATAACATGGAGGAAGGTAAAACAGGTAACACATTTGTGAAACCCCCTGATCAGTCATATCAATAAGTTACCATCCCTTATTAATCTACACATATATAGCATATAAATACTATATAATTCATAGAAAATGAATACATATAAATACATATACTGTCTTCTATGAGTTATACCAAAGGAATAAAGACTCAGTGACACCAGATTCTTGGTAGATGTAACTTTTCAAGTCTCATTTGCTATTTAACTTGCATACATAACATGAAAGCTCCTCGTGTGGGCTGTCAATCATAACTTGGGAGTCCTGGTTATATTTTGAAATCACCATAATATGACCTTTTACATGCAAACATTCAAATGTAAGCTATTTTTTTATGATGCATCACCAATCTTTGGGAATGTATAAAGAAATGTTTGAGGGAGTTTTATTGAGCTTGAGGTTTTAGAGAAATAGATAATGGGGAAACATTTTAAGTACAAGACTTTATTTATGTTAGCTAAATATTGATCAGCGGGTTACCTAGTACCTTTATAGGTGACTTGCCTTGATATTTGTTTATTTATTTATTTATTTGTATTGCTCTTGATGTTGATTGCAAGATTGGTGTAAGGTCACCTGGGATGATTGCTTATAAAAATGTGAACAGGGCCAGTGTTGAAATCTTTCTTCACAAATTCTAAAGGTTTTATGACAAAGATACTAAACAGACTGTTAGGTACTCAGGCCATCAATCAAATTTAAATTGCAAAACTAGTTGTTGTGCAGTCTGTTAAGAGTCTGTGACACATTTGCGTAAATCGCTGGGTGAACAGTGTTATGTATTGTACTGAATATGGCATACTTTCCATGAAGTGGGTGGCTGGTGTTAACTTGTGAACTAGATTGATTTAAAACTCTTTAAAGAGGCACAAAGAGCCACAGAATTTAGGTCCCACATAAATGTTAAGTAACATCCACTCATATTTTCACAGTGAATGCCTAAATATCAATTTACATGCTACTGCCTTTATTTGTTGTGCTGTAAAGTCAGGTTTACCCACTGTTTCCATCTGGCACATGAAAAATATCAATGGGGGTTTATTTGCTCTCCAACCACCAACATAAATCAAGCTGTCTAGTAAAAAATAAGTTGTTTTGACTACTTTCACATTTTAGATTTTGTGATCATGTCATTTTTCCTTATTTTCAGTAATTACAGAACAAAGAAATTCCAATGTCATGTATGCAACCTGATTATACTGTAGATATACTGTAGCTGTTATTTTTTTTCCCCAACAAAGCTTTGTTGAATGACTCTTACAGTATCTGTACTTTGCTTCAAAAATATGAAATCAGGATCTGTGAAAAGCCAGAATTTCTAACAATAACAAGAAAAAGAAAACAATTTCTGCATTAATAATTCAACTGCCCTTAAGTCATAACGTTTTGGGGGTATTTAACATGTACAGCAGGGGTGTAGAAAATCAGCTGGGAAGTGAATGGACAATGCATGAAATAGCCAACCTTTCCAGGTGGAATTGTCTCTCCAATGACTATATTCAGTAAAACTTTAAGCCAGCAATAGAGAATTTGTTCTTTTGCTCCAAATTGAATTCTTCCAAGTTAATGCATTTGAGGACAGAAACACATTACAATGTACAGTTTTAAAGCCTCACCTGTGGCACGAGTTCTTGTTTAATGTTTAATTTTAACTCCGAATTCCTGATGTTGATAATACTGACGTGTTAAAATGGTTGAGTTATGATTCTTCATGGGCAATAAAATTATTACCTGCCCAAATCTTCTTTTCAGAATCATAGCATACCCGCATTTTGCATTATGTGAAGCTATCAAACACTCAGATAATCTACAATTTCTGCATTTTCAAGATTCCAAAAACATTTTATGTCTTGGTTTTATTTTGCAAATTGTCCATCCATCAATTTTGCATTTGTTCATAGAAAAAACAAATACAGATGTTACTTAAATATCACATGTTATGGAGAGAAGTTCTTTGGGGAAGAGAAAGGGAAGGAAAGGAACGTATTGCTAACCTGATTTACATCATCTGGGTGCGTTCAACAAGTACACGCGGGGGCGTTCCCTTTCCTCACGCACTCCATCTGAGTAAGGCGACAGTTATAGGTGATTTCGTCTGGTTAGAGAATAATAGGAGCCAATCACTAATCGCGGGTGGGACTTTTGAAGGATGGGCGGCGTTTTGGCCGGATGTGATGTTTTCTTTGCACATTCGACAAAAGTCGTTCACAGACTGTACACCGCTCGTACTAGCTGTCGCCGCCGCCGCCATGTTGTTTGACTGAAGCTTTTTGAGCTTGATAACATGTTTTGATAACTCGATCCTCTATGCGTGGTGGCTCTGGTGTCGCTCTGAGTTGCGTCACGGGTTGCGTCATTCGGTTCAACGTGAGTGGCTGAAGTAGCGTGTCAGTCAAGATGACGGACAGATCTTCTATCCAATCACATGCAAGAGTTTTAGAAAAAAAAGACTAATTTGAAATGACATCGGGTTAACTCCCTCCCCAGATGGTATTGCAAATACCAGGTGGCGGGAGTCAGGTTAACGTATTGCAGCAACAAATGTGTTTCTATTCTGTGTATTTTGTTACTCTGGCATTCATAAAACTCCAGTATTTTTCAATCTATCCATGGCGATACAGTATATCATCCACAAGGACTTGTGGCATCTTTAAGCTTGACAAGCGACAAACTCCTTTTAAGTTTATTCCAGACAAGACACCATGAATAGATCACTAAGTATTCAGGACAGCTACGCTTGGTACTAGAAATGAGTAATCAGAGATTTGTTCCTTCTGATGGCATCCAAAGTGCATTTTATTCTCTAATGAAGACTGAAAATTGCAACACATCGAGCGAAAAAAGACATCCGCTGGTTAATTGAATCATTACAGCTGAGTAGTTTGAGATTAATTCCACGTAAGGAGAAGATCAAAAGCAAGCCAGTAAGAAGGATGTCGAGAGGAATAAGAGCACTGAGGCTTGTGGGATAATCCCATTATGAGCTGCTTTTCATTCAGATGGAGGATGCTCTGCTGTACAGTAGCTACATCAGAGATTTGGGGTCAAACAGTCATGAACAGAGAGGAGTTACATGCAAACTCATGATCACACTCTTCTAGAGGTTTTTACTTATCAATGCTCTTTGTGTAAAGTCACTGTAATGATGTTTTTGAGCACTGATAAACTACTGTGAAAGCTATTTTAAAGATGTCTGTGGAACAAATTGGATTACAAAAATTGAGAAAAAAAGACATGCATTGTTGTGTACTGATCGCCAAGAACATATTTTAGTACAAGAAAATTCAGTTCATGTGATTTGACATACTTCATATGCATGATGTCTCTGTATAGGGCTGAAGGAGATTGAGTGGTTAGCATCATGAGCACTACAACAAGATAGTTACATTCAACCTTGGCTAGGGCTGTTTTATACAGAGCTTTCTTCGAGTATGTCTGCTACAGCTTTATCCAATAACCCAAAACATGCAGGTTTGGTCAACTGGTATTGGTTGCTTCCGTGTTGGCACTGCAATGGACTCCCTACCTGTCCAGGTGTATCCTGCCTAAGGATATACATCGTGATGATTTTATCAATACCGATATCAATTTTGATACTCTTTATCAATACCGATAATTATTGATACTCTTATCAATACTACAATGAAATTTTGAGTAAACAATAAAGACATCACAAGATGTTAAAAGATTCAATGTTTTGTTTTTTGTTTTTTCCATAAAGGACAGTAGCATATAGACAAAAAAAAGGAAAAAAAAAACATGGAACAGTGGAATCCAGTAGTATTTGTCCATGACAGTTTTTCTTAAGAAAAAGCAACATATTTACTTTCTCAGGCCGCAGCTGAGACCTCTCTGGACAGTGTGTCTCCTATGGTCGAGAACACTTGAAGAGTTCATTTGCAAAAACAGTTAACCATCATTTAGAAAAAACTGAGTTAACTGCTTTTCGTCACTGTTGGGTACAAACCTCCTATCTCCATTTTACATCATTTAAACCGTCTACATCATGTGAGTGTGATTTGGTGAAAATATTCAAAAAGTAAATGAAGAGTTGTTTTTTGCAGAAGCAGTTAACTCCATTTTTTTCTAATTGGATGTCAACTGCGACAGACTGGCGACCTGTCCAGAGTGTACCTGCCTCTCGCCTGATAATTGCTGGGATAGGCTCCAGCGACCCCCGCGACCCTGAACTGGATAAGCAGTACAGAAAATGAATGAATGAATGGATGTTAACTGTTTTCGCAAATGAACTCTTCCCTTGTTCAGACCGCATTAAAGTGGTCTTGGCACAAAGGCCGGTGAAGGACAGCTGTAAGAATAAGGGAAGTGTATTTGTCTTACCCCACAACCGTGATTGAGCGACAGTGTCATGATTACGCAATGGTTAGTGTCAAGGCAGCCTCAGTAATTTGAAGTCCCCAGGGCCAGATTTAAAGCCAACCACCAGGGGAAGCCAAAACTGATCTCTGCAAAACAGGCCCAACACAGACTCTAAAGCCAGGATCAAACTACACGACTTTTTCCGTCGTTCACGATGGTCATATGTCACATTAACAGAAATTGTGTCATAAAATCGTACGGTGTCGTGTTACTCGCGAGTGGTCACACTACAAAGATTGCACCAGAGAGACAACCGTCTGATCGTCGCGTGGTGTCGCAAAAGACAACACGAAACGGGAGGCGGGACAAGCAGCTGTCAATCAGTCACTTGGTTTGGAGTCTCTGAATTGACTGTTGGGGTCACTTATGAAATGGAAAGTGGACGGAGACATCAGTTCCCTCCATTATTGTGACCAACATGACCTGTTTGTGTGTGTTCTGCCTGTTCCAGTTGTTCTGTGGAGCGGGTTTTCAGTTGTAACTAAACAGGATTAAATCAACGATGCGCACAGAAAGACTCGCTGCTCATCTTTGAAAAACAGCTTTGAAAGAGAGAAACTGGGCTCTGATCAGCGCCGTTACTTCCACCAGGTGCATCACGCGCCGCGCGCAGGACGCCCAGTGCCAAGCGAAGCCAAAACCATCAGTCTGACCACAGTCTGCTGCCACGAGACCAAAGTCCAGCAGACCCAGTGACGCTACTTTTAAAAAACTGGCATAAAGTGAAATAAAGTGTGCTGTTCTGTACGAACGCATACGGGTGCGTCCTCACGTCATTCACTGAACTCCATCAGTTCAGAGCGCACGCTGGAAACCACGGCAACCACATGAAGCCACACACGCATGATAAACTGAGAGCTGCGCAGCAGCAGCATCGCTGTGTCGATATTCTGCACCCAGTAGGTGTGTTCAGAGGGTTAATTAGCTTTGATGATCACGCGTAAAGTGGATAGTTACGGCTGAGTGCACGAGCGCGCATGGGTGTCAAATATGCTCATCTCATTGAGCGCAATGTCTGTTATGTTGCGGTGTTTTTATTTAAACAAAGTGATTTTTCTGTGATTTTGTCATTGATTTATTTGAGAGCGTCACATTCGTGCACGTTTGGACCTGCTGTGAACTCCTGTTGACTGTTACTATTACTGATAGAACACACATATCTGGTGGTTATGTTTCGAATTAATAAAGTAATGTTTTATTCAAGAGAGATACACCCTTTTGAATGTTCGTGGAGGTTTAACACTGTTGAAAATAAATTTGGCACACCCAGTCTTGCTTTTCTTTTCTTTTTTTTCTGGAGTAAACTGATGCCACAGCTCCATAAATCTCTCCACCTCTCCACCGGAGCGGGCCTGCGTCTCTCCTTCTTTCCTCCACTGTTATTTGTGTACCTGCGACCTGAGCGTCACTCTGGTAGAGGCGAAAGACGCACTGTCCTCCTATTGGTCAATATGAAGGGACATGTCGTGGGACGTGTCACACTACACGGACAAAACCAAAAAATTCTGACACGCCAGTCTTTCTGCGTCGTGGTCGTGGAGCGTCGCAGACGCCAAATCGCCAATCGCTGATTGTGTCACATTACACGGAGCGAAGACACGACGTCCTACGACCCGACAACGCAGAATCGTGCACGACAGTGAGCGACTGTCTGCGACGCCTCCGTCGGGCCAAAATCGGGCTAAATTCGTGTAGTTTGGACCAGGCTTTACAGCAGCTGAAGACGTGAATGAGAGACATACTGTAATCATAGATATAGTACCAGTCATGATTAAGGATATGATTAATGAACAACTGAATGTTGATTTAAGGTAACAATGTGTAATGTGAGCAAATGACATGTGCAAAGAGAAAGATGGCAAAAGAATGATTATTAAGTCTTGGTGTAAAAATGAGGCATGCGAGTTGACCTTGGACAAGCACGGCCTGTTCCTAAACAAGCTGATAGCTGGTGGTAGCGCGCTGGCAGGCTGTCGCCAGAGGAGCTCATTCTAAAGTTTGAAGCCTGTGTGGTCAAGACAGGAATTTTCTGGAAATGGAGATGATGTATTCTGTTACATCAGAGATACCTATAAAGGTGTGTGCAAAGCCGAATTTCGGGCTTGCATCTTTTGGATCTGAAGAAGCGAGTAGCTCCCAGGAACGGGGAAAAAGGTGCACAGAGGAAGATTCCAGTTGAACTTATAACACCATATCTGATGCAACCATGTCCAACTTCCAACTGAGAAATACTGGATTCTCTGTTTGCTGCACTCGCGCTAAAATAACAGATTTGCGACCGAGTTCTTGAGATAACCGGAGCAGCTGTTCACGGCACCTGGAGAGGCGTGTGGTCACACCTAAGTGCTTCTCTCCTTTAAAAGGATATTTGGGAGAATACAGCAAGGTCGCCAAGGAGATAAACCTCAGAGGAATTTTGGAAGTAGTGTCAACACTCTCAGATTTGGATTTTAACATCAGATCGCTTCAATCTGTTGAATTTGATGACTCTTATGGGCTTTTCTCTTCAAAACGGAAATTTTGGGATTACAACAAATTCAGATTGGGATTTTTTTACACCTTTTCTCACTGTTTCTCACAAATCTGTGGATTAATTACCTTTTGGGATAACTCTCCTCTGAAGAGGGATGTTTGGATTACACCGAGGTCAGTGTTGGAGTTCTGACGCCAGTTCAGAACTCCAAGTGTTTTCTTCACATTAAGACGATCATTTTCACATATCAATGAACTACAGTTAAACCCACAGAAATAAAGAGTAGAAACAGCATTGACCGCTGGAAGGTGAGAAACTTGGTCGCTGTATTCAATACCAAAAACATTGCTGCTTTTCAAAACAGCAATGTTTTTGAAAAGCAGCAAAACATTGCTGCTTTTCAGCACATCTGACCAGACTGTGGCACTATGAGCCAAAACCGGATATGACGTCTGAAAGAGCCTCTTCTTCACTGCTTATTTAACATTGAAGTGGCTTCATTGCGATTTTTAAGTTCCTTTTCCAGTTTTACAGACAAACAGTAATGACTCAGTCTTTAAATTGTATTGACAGTTAATGGTTAAAAGCTCGTAAGTGCAGCGTTAGTTTATTTAGGTTTCCTACAGATTTAGAATTTTATTTTGAAGAGGATAAAGAAGCAGGTCGGAGTTGGACTCACCGGGAAACAGTAGGCAGCAGCAGGACCACTCTGCTTGTCTCTCCTGTCTACCTTGTCTATTCACTGGGGCTGCAGGAACCAATGTCTTGAGACTTCTAACAAAATTAAACTGTGAAAAGTCCTCTGGAATGTTCTTTTTCAACCATCGTTGCTTCATCACATCGGTCATACAGCTACTGATC
The DNA here is from genome assembly GCA_023101725.1 of Atherinomorus stipes. Lineage (NCBI taxonomy): Eukaryota > Metazoa > Chordata > Actinopteri > Atheriniformes > Atherinidae > Atherinomorus > Atherinomorus stipes. Next base: position 1,000,502 of record JALJCO010013178.1, read on the forward strand.
GACAGTCAGCTGCAGTTCGGTTATATGAGGACGTCTCCGGTCATCAGATCTCCTCCAGCTGCTTCCAAAGATGCATCCTTCCCTCCATCCTCATCCTTATAAAAAGGAACTATTTAAAACTCGACTGGAACCATGTAAGTTATCTTCTCATTTTTTAGAAGGCTAATTAACACTATAAGAGTAAAAATGAACTCTTAAAGTTGCTCTCAAGTATGAAAATGAAAAAAAAGGCCTGCTTTGAGTTATTGGAGGTGAACACTAAAGGATTTTGAATTTAGTATTAATATTAACACATTTCCTACCATGCATTAACCCAAAAGTACTGTCCTAAATATCAGCACAGAAATTTGGGAGAGTTGTGAAGATTAGTTGGCACTTTGACAGTTAGCAAGTACTGACAGTCAGGACAAACTACCAACTTCAACAACATGTTTTAATGAATACACTGTACACACTAAGGAGACCCAATGTTATCACATACCGTATACACTTAACTCATGGTGCAGGACTGTACAGGGGAGTCACAAAGCATGATATATTCAAGGGCGGGGTCTTCCTGGGTGCACTCAGTTACAGTCAATTATACACTGGAAGAGGAAACTTGTTTTAACTCTGAAAATTTTCACCAGCACTTGTAGTTATTTTACTCTCAATGGTGTTAGAATTACTCTGAAAGAGTTTATATGACTAAACAACTCAAATTTAACACTGGGGATGTATTTTACACAGGAGAGGTCATACAGACAAAACTATTGCATCAATCTCTACAGCAAAATGTTTCTCATGTTTCATACCATCTCATCTACTTTCATTCATGTCAACACTATACAGATTTTTACACTTGAGTGTATGAACTCCAATTTGTTGTTAAATAAAGTCCTGATACACACTCAGTGCTTGCAATGATTGACAAGTGAGAACTGGAGGTATGATGTAATGTGATGTATTATAATGTAAATCAGAAACAAATGATGTCCAAGTGATTTGTGTAAAATAAGATGATGTTTGTCCTTCTTTCTACCAGGAGCAACGCCTGGATGTCTGACTTCTTTGAAGGCCATAATCCATCAATTTATGGAAAGAGTGTCATAGTCTGGAGTGAGAAAGAGAGAAAAATACCAAGGCATGGGGGGAAAAGATGAAGACTTTAATAAAGTGCCTTCTGGAGGATATGGGGGAGAAGAAACTCATAAATGAAGAACTTAAGATAGGAGTTGTAGATAAAACATTTGTATTTTATGACAATCAACATTTTATATTGTGGTTTATTTCACTGGCATTTAATGTGTGTGTGTGTGTGTGTGCGTGTGTTTGTGTGTGTGTAATACAATGTGTATGTATTGTACATATGTGTCTATGTAGAGACTTACCACGCTGCTGGAGCACCACAGGAAGTCATTCCTGCCAGTAGCCATTAAACGCTACAATTCATCTCTCTGACAGTCATTTCATTATTTACTTATTTGGGATCTCATTATGTGCAATAACCCGGTCATGAGCAATAATAAGTATTGAGGAGCACTGTAAATTCTGCCTATTGTATACTGGGATTATATCTCATTTTTATTATTATATATTGGTATTCTTATATTTTATTTCTTGTATAATGTTAATAATATTGAAGGGTTGCAATGTTAGATCAAAGCCCACCATCGGCTCATCAGGTAGCCACCTCGGCACCTGTACAGAGGAGTACCAACCGACCCATTCTTGTTTCGCGACCGCCCTCTCACCCCTGAAGTATTCCAGGCTCTGATCGGGCATGGACCCTGTCAGCCTGCTTTGAAGGACAAAAATGAGAAGTTTCCATATGACCAGGAAGGACGATGCTTTAACCCTGCCTGGTACAACCGTCATTTGGGAGTTTTGGGCACCGTGGAGTGACATGGCTCATTTATTCACTCAGACCAAACAAGCTGTCTTGCTTCTGTTGCTGGCTGTTTGGCAAAAAGACAACCGAAAAGTCTGGGAAAGCTGGGGTGACCCATGCACAGGATTTTCAAAATTCACCATTGGTGAGTTAGTGTAAACTTCAAAAATAATATCTTTATCAGAATGTTGTAGTCTTGACCAACTGTCTATTGAATGTACCTTGTGTTGCTGTCAACTATAATAGACCGCTGAGTCTATTATCTATTATAGAGCTCATAAATGATTTTGGACCAGCTGTGTTCATTTTATATTTAAGCTGTATCAAAGCTGGTACAGATTTAGCCTGTGACTGTCTGTCTAAACTTTCAGCACCATGAGCAGCCGACACTCTGAGATCGACCACTGCAAAATAAGGTATGCTAAAAAATAAGATAAAATCACTTATTTTAAGTATAAAATTACTTGAAATTAGTGAAATTATCTGTCCATGCAGCAAGTAAATTTTACTAAGCAAGAAATCTTAAAATAAGACTTTAAAATCTTGAAATAAGCATTTCAAAAAAAGTATTGAGTACAGTAAAAATAAGCTTAAAATGCTAATTTTAAGATAAGATTTCTTAAAATCTGATATTATTTAGCCTAATAACTAGTGCAATATGCTTATTATAAGCAAATAATCCCCTTTCAAGATGTTTTACATTCTTAATTGTAGTTCATTTAGACTTAAGAGCAAGAAAAAAAATCTGTAATTTAAGTATACGTTTTTTTTATTTTTAGTACAAAATATTAGTCTGCATCTTAATACAAGCTGGTTCATCTTAATATAAGACCCCCAAAACTTGAAACCTGTACTTATTATAAGAACATTAATCTTGACTTGTTCTTTCAAAGTAAAGACCAGGAAAAATGTGACTTTCGAGAACATTTATTTGCCCACAAGGTTTCCTCACATTATTTAAATTCACAAAAATTGCTTTTTGGGCACGTTATGACCAAAACAAATTAAAATACTTCAATTTCAGCATATAGTTTACAGCAACAATTACATGTGCTTTAAATAAAAAAAAGGATTCATAGTGCAAATGGTTAGCTGTTGTGAATGATAAAGACTATCTCCATTAAAAAAAAGTTTAATTCTGTCTCAGATAAAGTGCTAAATGAAACCAAATATTCTGGGCAATACAGTAATGACCAGCAACATACAGGGTCCTCTCTCAGCTATTTTCAACATAACATAACAAAACTGTTATCTTAACCAGTCAGCTTAATTCTGTCTCAATAAACTGCCACAAAAACTTAATATTCTCAGCATTACAGATATAACCAGCTGCATGTGTGGCTCACAGTGAGCCATTTCAACAGAGCATCACAATGCTTGTAGTTAGCTTAACCAGTCAGCTTAATTCTGTCTCCAATAAAGTGCTACAAAAACTAAATATTCTCAGCAATAGTTATGACCAGCAGCATGTGTGGCTCACAGTGAGCTATTTCAACAGAACACAACAAACTTTAGTGCGCTTAGCCAGGAACAAGAACAGCACTAAAGGTAAGGCAGCATACCTCAAACAAGCTCAGCGGAGATAATGTTGTTTCATCTACTTTTCAATAAACGATTTCCATTCAGCCATCGCCTTCTTGTATGCACTTGTGGCATCTTGATCATGTATAGCATCACCAATCACCTCAGTTTGGATGACCGAGAGGACTGTTGCAATGCATTTGGGGTATGTCAAGTGTAAAGTGTAGTAGTATGCCATCAATACCAACAGTCCTTCGCAAAAGTCCTCCTGGGGAGGGGCTCACTGGTATGTTTCCCACTGCGATTAGGCTGGTTGTTCCATCAAACAGGAGCACTGGGGTAGACAAAGGCCGCTTGTCCAAGTACAGCATTGGATCCTCACCTGGCTGGAATACAATAAAAATGACAACATGGTCAAAACTAGGAACAAAATGTGAAAAATGGTTTAAGAGTAAGTATATTTTAAAAACTGATCATGTGGCAATAAATTCTGGAAATAAACAGTGCCATTACAATAGTTAAAAATTGTTGGAACTTAACATTTAAGTAGTTCTTACTCCAAGTGATAATCCACTTCAATGGCAAATAATGGAAATTTTACAGTGACTGGTTTATGACTAGTTACCTTCAGGATGTGGAGGAGAGCTTCACTGGCACTTCTGAGACGTTTTGGTGGTGGAGCTGGTGAGGGGAAGAGTGATGGAAGTGCGTTTAAGAGGGCAATCGTGAAATCCGCTAAGGAAGAGAAAAACATACACTTCAGGGAGTGTTTTTACACAGCTGACAAGTTTTGATATACTGAACAGCAGCTTACCTTTATGTACATCCATTGGGAAAGGTGGTTTGAGGACCTTCTTCCACACACCAAAAAACTGTACCTTGGTACAGAAGTCTTGCCATCTTCCCTTCATTTCCTCTATGTACTTCTGGTTGGAGCCACCCACAATGCGACCTAGTTCATCCATTGCCTAGGACAAAAATTTTTTAAAGATCACTTATTCAGCTTCTGACTTTGCTGAAATACACAGCAGCCACAGAAGAGAGTAAACAGAATGAAAACCATAGGAAACTCACATTTTTTATTTCTTTAAAGCATGGGTATGCCTCAAAGACTTTTGAGGCTCGGTCTTCTGCCTTTGTAACTTCTCCATCAATGAAAGCCCGTCTGGCTTCAAACTCAAGATCCAATATTTGAGCAACGTCACTTTGATTGGGTTTTGTTTTGGCCTTCTTGTACATGTTACTCAAAGTTTTGTAGTGCCTCGCCTGTATCTTTCGACTGTCCTGACCTGATAATGGATTTAAGAAAAAGAAAAGAAAAAAAGAAAAGGGGGGGGGAATTGTATGATATTTAAAGAATCAGCTTTGTTATAATGAAAAAGCCAACAATGGTATCGTAAATGTATGCTTAAGGTGCTTGTTTGTCAAATTCAATCAAATCAAAAATAGTAAATAATAGGAGTGTTCACGTCAATGTGGAGTGACTGGATTAAAATCTTTCAAGTGATCCATTGCAAAATTTTGTTCAACAGATAAACAACAGGCCAAGAGGTGGCAAAGGTTAGTGATGGGCTTACCAACATCATCTGCAGGTGCAACTAGCTGAGCTGTTGCAATCCTGGGGAAAGAGCTTGAGGCTACCTTGGGTGGTACAGACAGGGTCCTGTTGCTGTTGCAGGGTGCTGGCATCTTCTGCACAGTGGATGATAACTCTGGAGAAGAGACTGGAAAGAGTTGAGGGGAGGTGGGGATGGAGAGAAAGGAGGAGGGGGGTGATACAATGTTGAGTAAAATGACAAATAACAAATGCATATCCAAAATTGTCCTTTGAACACTGGTTAACAAAAATGAACGCAACTATAACATTCATTTGAACCCTTATGTGTTTTCAATAATATTTGACATAAGAGAAATCAGCATTTTGACCCACTCAACTCTAAAGCCACACCTGCACAATGGTCGTTCTTGCTGGACTCATCGCTGCTCTCCAGCAGTATGGTAGAATCACTTGCACTGCTTGTGTCAGCGCTTGCATCATTTGCCTCGTCTGCGCCCTCTGAACTAAACAAAGACTTCTTGGGTCTTTCCTCGCTGAGGCATGGATCCCTGTCTCTTCCTTGGAGACCTCATATTTTGGAGTTTCTTGTACATTTTGGTGTAAATGGTCAACTGTGGTAAAAAAGCAAGAACAATTTAGTCTTTATCTATCATTCATGTCTGTTTAACATCAAAGCAGTACTTACATATGGGATGTTTGTGTCAGCATCACGCAACATTGGATAATATTCAACTATCTTCTGAGACATTGCTCTCATTTCAAGTTTGGAAGGGTATTTGACTTCTTTTCCCATTGCACTCGCACGTGGGATTGCAACCATGCTGGTAATTGTATTCCTTATAAGTCTGCAACAGAGCTCCTTGGACATTTTGCAGTCTTTTTCCTTTCCACTGCGAAGTAATGCAAAGTACTGGCTGCGCACCATGTCCAGCTCAGAATCTGTGTAGACAATATACTCTGGTGGGTCTGGCAATTTCATAGTCTTGTCCGCAGATGTAGGAATGGAGACTTCAGGCTGGTTTGATGATGAAGCACTAGTTGAGGGTATAACACCACTTCCATTCACACTGGATTCTTCATCAGCAATACTTCCACCCTATTAAAATTGTTGCAGAACAAACAAAAAAAAGGAAAACAAACAAATGATAAACCAAAAATCACATCAAATTGCAATTATGACAATAAATTATGCTAGACAATTTTTTTGACCTGGCATGTATTTACCTTTAGACAGATAAAATCCCAGAGTCTTTTTCTTTGAAAGAAATGTTCAGGCCCAGGAAAAAGATCCTTCAAGTCATCTCGCTGAGACCCTGTGAAAAGGGTCCTATCAACATTGGCAGCTGTCGAGCAAAAATAAAAAATAAAAAAAATAAAATTTTTAAAAGGGGCGAAGATATTTTCCATTTCCCAAAATAATTCTTTAATTATTTCAACACAGAAAAGCTATAAAACACAGGAAAAATAAATGAAACTTCCATCCACTATGGTTATCCATCCCACTATGTGGACATGCATTCTCCTGTTAGCTGCATCATATTTACAGTAGCCACATAGCACAGGGGGCCCACAAGCTGGGGGGGGGGGGCTTCTTTGGACCGTCCACATCGGCTTAATAATACATATCTCTTAAAATAAGAAACCAACCTTTTGTTTATTTGTTTCTTAAATTTAAGATATAAAAATAAATGTAGGTTTTAGCCTTTTTTTAATGGTATAATTTACTTAATTTGAATAACCTAGACACTAAAAGCACCAGTAATATTTTTTCAAGACCTATTTTTCCTCTCCTTATGTTGGAAATTATCGTACAGACTTTCATTAATCATCATTGTTCTCAAATAAATAAACAACAAATAATAAATAAGGAAATGTATCCAATCCAATCTCTTTTTGCAAACGTTTTATGCAGTTGTTTATTCTAAGAAAAAAGATGGCAAATTTCCTGTATTAAATCTTTTTTTCTTTTTTTTAAAAGTATCTTTTTTTTTAAATTATATCACATTTGCGGTTCTAAACGAGTTTTATTTAACTGGTTTGAGGACAAAAAATGACGAGTAAAAGATTGCATTTGGATTGTAAAGGTTGCAAACATTTGACTTAGGGGAATGGATAGACAACGTCCAAAAACAAGCAGGGATTAGCTTAGGCTGGCTACGCTACAATTCAATAGAAATGAAAATGAAAAAAACAACAAAAACGAACTTACCTTCCAATACAGACAGCGTTGTGGCATCAAACGTGTCCATTCCAAGTTGAAAGACCGGGAGGGCTTGTCCCTCAAGTTGGTCTTAATAGTCTGCTCCTGACGAAAGCTCCCCGCCAAAAAGGACTGATATTCGTATACAACTATGAACCTACACAATGGCGACCGTTAGACAGCTCAGTGCTTACAAACACACCTGGCAGAGTTTAGGTTTAAACACTTGTGTTTTCACATTAAGAACCTAACGAAGTTTTTTTCCTTTCTTTTCTTTAAAATGTTCAACAACTTACGCTAAAAATGCTCTCTGCACAAAAAGCCTTTTACGCCGTCTTTAGCTGGAACCGCTTAAACT